>CAWUFW010014748.1:0-398418 GCA_963921515.1 Calotriton arnoldi
CGGATGATGGCGGACGCGTGAGCTTTTAGCTCCGCGCCGAGCCTCGCCATTTCTCCGAGCTAACTGCGTTACCGGCCCGACCTGGGGGCGGCGCTGGGGGGCCCCCCTCTTGTCACCGTACGGCACAGGACTCGGCACTCGGGGAGTGCGAGAAGTGGCTGCGGAGTCTCCATTTCGTCCTGCAAGACGATGCCGGTGTTGAGGCAAAGATGGCGGCACCATGTTAAGGCGAGCCTGGATGAGAGGCCCGCACAGTGAGGAGCAGAGAGCCCTGGGCTGCGGGGCGGCCGTGTGGTGCTGGGGGCATCCAGGGACAGGCTGGTGTGCCTAAGCGGGTCTCGGTGCGGACCTGCATCACGGTGGCGGAGCCGCAGGGCGCCGGAGCGGAGGGTGTCGGCCCGCTTTGAGGTGGCGCCAGGGGAGACCCCGGGTGCGGCCGCTGGCCTGAGGTGAGCCCTGGAGGAGAGCGGAGGGGAGGCGCACCAGACTGGGGGACGCTGCAGAGGCCCCTGGTGGGCGAGAGGTGCTTGGCGCCCCGCTGGGCTGCGACTGGGCTGACTGGCAGCCCTGGTAACCGGAGAGTGAGCCCGCTGCAGAGGGAGGAGGCGGCGGCGAACCCCCGCGAGCAACTCCAAGCGGGGCCACATTCACCCACTGTGTGGGAAAGTCCAGAGGGAGCACTGGGGCAGAAGCGTGTGCCTGGTGCCAGCAGCGAGGTCCTAGATTTTGGGACCTGGAACGGAGGTTGTCTGACCTGGATTGATCAGCAGTTGGAGTGGGGCACCCCTCTGCCGGGCTTGCAGCGTGGAGCGACCAGCTCACCGGGAGGAGAGAAGTGAGGAGAAGAAGGTACGGGGTGGTGCGAGACTCTTGGGCACTGTGCTGTGCAGAAGGGGGACAGAGCGGATCTGGGGCAGGGCCCTCACTCACTGGGTATTGATTGCGGGCCCGCTTCTACCCAGTGCAGAGAAGAAGGTGTGCTGAGGAGAGACGGGGAACCCGGAGGCAGAGCCCCCGGACGCCGGGTTGCAACATTGAAAACGGAGCTCCCCCATGGGGATTACCCACTGGGCTGACCCAGCGCGACTACAGCGGAGGACGAGCACAGGCCGAGGTGTGGCTGGGGTGGACGGATGCGGCGGGAACCCCTGCGGCGCTTAGAGGTGTGTGGCCACAGGCTCAGGTGGTATACGCGGAGTCCACTAGCCATGGGGAAACCGAGGGGGAGGCAACAGGGCCCCTCCACGGAGCAAAAGGACACTAAGTTGGACTCGGCCCCACGGGACCCCGAAACGGATCAGCCGGAGGTGCCTGTGGACGAGCAGTTAACCAAAATTCTCGACGCCATAACGGACACGAAGGAAACGCTCCACCGGGACATCAGTACTGTGGCGTCGGGCCTGGGTCTGCTGCTGGCGGAGCATGCCAAGCTGCTTGACCGGGTGAAACAGACAGAGGCCACCCTAGACACGATAACACCTGCCCAGCAGGCACTGACCACACAAATGGGGGACCTTTCTGCCAGGGTACTCCAGCTGGAAAGGAGAGCGGAAGACGCAGAAGGGCGCAACAGGCGAAACAACGTGCGGGTGGTGAGTTTGCCGGAGGGGGTGGAAGGCCGAGACATGGTGGCCTACCTAGAAACTTGGCTGCGGGAAGCCGTGGCGCCCCAGGGCCTCTCCACGTTCTACACCTTGGAGCGGGCGCACCGGGTCCCTGCCCGCCCTCTGGCGCCCGGCCGGCCGCCTCGTACAGTAGTGGCCAGACTGCTCCACTTCTGCGATAGAGACTTGCTGCTCCAGAGAGCAAGGGACAATGGCCCGTTTGCAGTAGAAAACTGTAAAGTCACACTTTTTCCGGATTATACCCAGGAGGTGCAGCGACGTCGCTTTTCCTTTCTGGAGGTCAAGAGGGCTCTGCGCGAGGTGGGGATACAATACTCCATGATGTTCCCGGCCCGGCTTAAGATCATGCTGGATGGGAACACATGCTTTTGTGATGACCCGAAAGAGGCCTGGGACTGGTTGGAAGCGTATCAAGGGGAAGGCCGCACGAGGCCCGGTGTGGTTGGCCGCCCGACTGGAGCGGGTGCAGATCCCCCAGGGAAGCGCCGCCGGAGACGGCGTGAGCGGACCAGGCTTAAGAGACCGAGCCCGACCAGAACAACGGTTGAGAGGGTGGAGGCACTGGCAGCCGTGGCTCAAATAATGCGCAGTGGCGCCTCTTCCTCAGAGAGAGACTCGGAGGCAAAGTATGGAGAGGAGGAGTCTGGATCCGACGCCTCGCAGGCCCCGAGTTGCACACTCCCGGTGGTTACCCCACAGACATCTAATGACATGTAGACTTGATTGGCACGTACGGGGGATTTGCACAAGTTTCCACCTCCATGTGTGTGTTTTGCTGGTCTCGCTCCTTTCTTTGTCCGGGGGGGGCGATTGAGGCGGCTGACACTGGGAGATGATGAGTTCGCAGGGTGGGCTGATATGCAAGGAGGTGGATGGGGGGCCCCCCGGGCGGGGGCCCCCAGGGATGGCTCGGGCCAGTCCTTCAGGGCTGCGGCGACAGTTGTACACAGCGGAGTGTTTTTCCGATCGCTCTGAGTGCAACGCCCCCCTGGGGGTCTTAGGGCTGTTAGCCTTGGATCTGTCCGATCAGGTGTGAAACACCATTGACTATTTGGTTTGTTTGTTTGGGCAGCTGACCGTTGTCATGCCGCTCCAGGGTTGGAAAGTTTGTTTTGTGGGATTTTGTTGTCGGCCGCTGGGAGGGTGCACTACATTTTGGATTGCTCTGGGAGGGGTGGGGGGCTTCATGGGGAATTTACATGGCGGGCCTTGAGAACAGAATGGAGGGGTTTAAATGTATGACCTGGAACATTAGGGGCATGGGGTCACCGGCTAAAAGATATGCTATATACAAATACATCAAACGCCGGGGTGTTCAAGTGGCGCTCCTCCAGGAGACCCACCTTACTGAGGGAGCGGCTTCCGGCTTGCGTCGAAGGTGGAGGGGACAGCTCTTTGCCACCACATATTCAGCCTTTTCGAGAGGGGTGTTGATATGGATTAGACCGGGAGTCCCCTTTCGGCTTATCCGGAAGGCGGTGGACCCCGAGGGCAGATATGTGGTGCTTGCCGGTTCTTGGAAGGGAAGAGAGGTTACGCTGGGATGTGTGTATGGTACCAACAGGGAGCAGATTTCTTTCCTAGATCGATTGTCCGGGGTCCTGTCAGGATTTCCACAGGAGAATGTGTTTTTAGGGGGGATTTTAACTGTGTGCATGACATCACCTGGGACCGATCCACACCCCCATTGAGAGGCACTGTAGCAGCTGCAACGGCCGGGGGTTTCAGGCGCTGGTTAGAGGGTTGGGATCTGCAGGATATCTGGCGTCTACATAATCCCGGAAGCCGGGAATATTCTTACTATTCCCATCTTTATGACCTTCAAACCCGACTTGACATGTTCCTGGCTTCGACGGCACTGTCCCCCCTGTTGGCTGGAGTTGAATATTTGGGCACAACCTTATCCGACCACAGCCCCCTTCTGGTTAGGTTCACCCCGATACTGGAGAGGGCCCCGATCCCGAGCTGGAGGCTCGACCCCTCACTGCTTGGGGATGATGGATTCATCCATGGACTCCTGGGGGCGCTAACTGACTACTTCCTAGCTAACCAGGGTACGACGGAGTCCCCCCTTACGGAATGGGAGGCGTGTAAGGTGGTGGTGAGGGGGCATTAATATAGGTGCGGCGGTGGGGACCCGACGCTTGATAACACAGGTGCTAACTGACCTGGAGTCCCAGCTCTTGGACTTTGATAGAAACACGGGGGCAGGACCAGACTTGGGCCCAATGGGCAGAATTGCAATCTCGCTACAATGCTGCTTGGGGCAGGTTGAGGGCAGTAGACTCCAAGGCATACCGGGCCCGTCAACATAGTGAGGGGAGTAGGGCGGGAAGCTGCTCACCTGGTTGATTAAACCTGAGCTCAGAGGAGCACCCATAGCGAGTGTCACCAATTTGCACGGTGAAATACTTGTCTCTCCGAAAACGATTAATGAAGCCTTTAAGTCATATTATGAAAACCTTTATGGGTTGCCGGGGCCGTGGCGTGAAGCCCAAGCGCAGGAGTACTTAGCCGAGTGTCATCTCTCCGAATTGAACCAGGCTACGCGAGACTTACTGGCGGCACCTGTCGGGGTGGGTGAGGTTAGGTCGGCAATCAGGGAAATGGCCAGAGGGAAAACCCCAGGCCCAGACGTCCTGCCGGCCGAGTTTTATTGCGCCTACATGGACACCTTGGCCCCCAGCTGGTGAGAATGTACGCGGCTGCATTCCAGGACTTGAGTCTTCCCCAGACGCTTCGGGAGGCGTTGGTGGTTCCACTCCCAAAACCAAATCGGAGAATCCCAGTCTGACGGAATTTAGGCCCTTATCCATGCTGAACATGGACTTTAAGATCCTCAGCAAATCATTGGCCCTGCGGTTACTCCCGCACATGTGTGCTTTAGTGCATTCAGACCAAAGTGGTTTTATACCCGCTCGGTCCACATCGAACAATCTCAGGAGACTCTACCATGTTATGTTTCATTCAGATTTGCAGAACTATCCTGACGCGGTAGTCGTGGCGATCGATTTGGAAAAAGCCTTCGACTCACTGCGGTGGGATTTCCTCTTTGCGGTCATGGGGGGCATGCAGCTGGGGGAGGGCTGGATTCAGTGGGTCAGGCTGCTCTATGAGAATCCCGCAGCGTGAGTACGTACAGGCAATGCGATTTCGTCCTCGTATCCTATACATAGGGGGACGAGACAGGGCTGCCCCCTGTCGCCGCTCATCTTTGCGCTGGCCATGGAGCCCTTGGCGGCCCGCCTGAGACAGGAGGGGGAGAGGCTCGGGGTAACCGCATATCGTCTCACTTTATGCAGACGATGTGCTGATATACTTGAGGGAGGGCCAGACGGGGGTCAGCCAGGTCATGACAATGCTAGCAGACTTCACCCAGCTCTCTGGATTGAAGGTGAATGGTAGTAAGACCTTTGTGTACCCATTACGCGCTACAATGGATATACCTTTGACCTTGCAGCCGAATTTAACGTGGGCGCCTATATCTGTCAAATATCTGGGGATCCGGGTCTACCATACGCCGGCGGATCTGTTTGATGGTAATCTGGGGGTGCGGTGGGAGCCTTGCGATCCCAGGTGGCCTTTTGGCGTACGCTTAAATTACCAATCATGGCCAGGATAGCCTTGTCGAAAATGATAGTCCTCCCTCGGCTACTATACTATTTTGTGAACTTGCCTGTGGTGATTCCCAAAGCATGGTTCCGTATGTTGGATGGCCTCCTTAGAGATTTGATATGGGACGGAGGCCGCAACCGAGTGTCCTTACGGACTTTATGCCTTCCGCTCTGAGACGGCGGATTGGGGGCCCCGGACTACGAGGCGTATTACCTAGCGGCTCAACTCCAATGGTTAACTAGGTGGATAGGCGGGCGGGAGTTGGCTACGCTCCCCCTGCCGGAAAGTGCAATATTGGCCAGGTTGCTGCCGAGGATTCTGGACCGTCGACAGGCGATTCCGCAGATGGGGGTGCTGCTGTCTGTGGCCGTACGTTGCTGGGACAGGTGTTTGGCCCGTACAAAGGGAACGCCCCTTTATGCCCCAGGGAGTGCCACAGGCGGGAAGGGGTCCCCCGCTCATGCGTCGGCAGTTGAGAGGCTGGGAGGAGGTGGGACTACGGACGTTGGGTGAATGTTACAGGGACAAGGAATGGCCCCCTTACGGATTTTTTGGAACATCATGAACTCCCCCCGGGCCAATTTCTGAACTATCACAAGCTCCGAAGAGCAATGATAGAACTTTGGGGGGTTGCCACGACCGAACCAGACACACACCCGCCTCTGGAGGCTGTGCTGACCTTGGGTTCCGCGGGACACCTGATTAAATGGCTTTATATGGCAATTAGGGAATCTCCCCCGCAGCGGCTGCTAATGCTACGGGGGAGATGGGAAGGTTCGGTGGGTCGCCTCTTAACGGACAAGGAATGGCAGAAAGCGTTATCGAGCCCGAAGAGGGTATCCAGGAATACGGCTTTTAAAGTGCTCCAATTTAATATTCTCCATAGAACCTACCTGACTCCGCACCGCTTGAACACGGTTTATCAAAGAGTCGATCAGGGTTGTGTCCGATGCTCATTAGTGGATGCGGATTTTGACCACATGCTATGGTCCTGCCCTGGACTCTCCACATACTGGAGTACAGTGATGGGGATGGTTAATGCGGTACTGGATCGCAACCTCTCATGCAACCCGGAAGTGTGCCTACTGGGCCTGTTCCCGAGACCTAAGGCACGTAAGATGGGACATCGATTTGTGGATTTGGCCCTAATTCTGGCCAAACGGAGGATAGCCCTCCGCTGGAAAGCAGCGGTCCCCCCGATGGTGTCAGCCTGGGAGGTAGACGTCTCTAGTTGGGCCCGGGCGGAAGAGCACACTTTGATTGCGGAAGACAGACTCACTAAGCGGCGCAGACCCTATGCGGAGCCCTGGGGGGACATTTTGAGACTTGACTTGGCATGACTTGGACCCAGTGTCTGAGGGAGAAGTGAGGGAGTCAGCAGAGTAGCGAGTGGGGAGCCTGAGACGTAGAGAGGGAGGCCCCCCGTTGGTTTTTGGAATTGGGTCAATGGGGGCAATGGCTGGAGGCAATTCCTTGCCTGGTTTCTCCCTGTTCTCCCCTTTCTACACTTTTTCACCTTTCCCCCTTACCCCCAGAGTGGTATTTTATTTTTATTTTGTTTTTTCCCCCCCTGTGGAGTGACAAGGGGGTGTGTTCTCCTGAGTAGGTGGATATCCTCCCGGCGACAACGATTATAGTTAATTTTGTTATGATAAGTTTCCTTTAATGTTTTATACGATCACGCAAACTGCATTGTTTAATATCAGTGACAAAGATGAGGTGGGGATTGGCGTGACCGCCTTTACATGTTAAACCACTATACTGATATTATGTGAGAGTTGCCCACAAATGATCAAGAGATTGATGGTATTAGTTAGAAGAAGATATGAAAATGTATACGTGATTTTCGTTATGTTATTTTAAAAAAATTTAATAAACAAATATTTAAAAAAAAAGAAAAAAAGTAAAATCACATATCTATGGCCGCGTAGGGTCCGCGTACCCTCCCGATCACGAGCTGCATGCTAATTGGCTGTCAACACTCCAAATCAGGAAGTGTTGGCAGCCATTTTGTCCCTCGGTAGAACCGAGGCAGAGAAACAAGTGTGCAAAACGCACAAAGGGGCAGGGTAGAAACACCCTGACCCCCTAGGTCTGCTCAGGGGTCCCACAAGGACCCCTGGGCAGAAAAAGCATTTTTTGTTTTTTAAATCGGCGGGATGCGCTTAGGGTGTGCACATCCACGCAGCCCCCCTCCCAAAAAAAGGAATTGAAAAAGGACGCAAAGGCCGGCCCCGGGGGATGGGGTCCCGGGGCGACTCCAGCAATACTCAGGGGTGGCATATACTTATTGTGCTGCGTCACTCCTTACACCTGCTTCAAGCATTAAATGGCCTGAGGAGGGGGGCCACGCAGCCCCCCTCCAAATATTTTTTTTTTTAAAAAGAGGGCATGCCCCGGGGCCAATAGAGGCCCAGGGAAGGGGGGCCACGCGGCCCCCTTCCCGTTTTGTTTTTTGAAAAAGAAAATCATCAGGCCCCAGGGGATGGGGTCCCCAGGGCCAAAAGTGGCCAAGGGAAGGGGGGGCCACGCAGCGCCCCTCCCATACAAAAAAAAAAAAGACCGGCATTGTGCCGGAGGCCCCGCCCCCTCTCTGCAGCAGTCTGCAAACGCGCCCCCTGGCGCGTTTGCAGATGGGGAACGAATTACCCTTGAATACTGGGGGTGCCTGGGGCCAACTAGCCCACCAGGAATCTCCAGTATGCGCCAGGGGGCTGCGTTGCAGAGAGGTGTACAGAGGCCACGCCCCTTTTACACCTCTGTGCAACGCAGCTCTGTGGCGCTTTTGGAGCTACATGGTGCGCTAGTTGGACTCCAGGGACCCTCAGGATTCAAGGGGACTTAATCCCCCAACTTAAAGCGCCATGGGCGCATTTGCACAGTGGGAAGGGAGGGGGCTTCAGGTGACATGTGTGCAAACAGGCCCCGTGGCGCGTTTTAAGATGGGGAATTAAATCCCCTTCAATCCTGAGGGTCCCTGGGGGCCAACTTGCCCACCAGGTACCTCCAGTGAGCGCCACGGAGGTGCGTTGCAGAGTGTTGTAAAAAGGGGCGTGGCCTCTGAACACCTCTCTGCAAAGAAGCTCTCTGGTGCATACTGGAGGTATCTGGTGGGCTAGTTGGCCCCTAGAGACCCTCGGGATTGAGGAGGAATTAATTCTCCAACTTAAAACGCGCCACAGGGCGTGTTTGCAGACATGTCACCTCATGCCCCACCCCCTTCCTTCACCATTGTGCAAATATTCCTCTAAAATCAGCCGAAATACGAATTCCGATTTACTCACCTGTTATCAGGAGAGACCTCAGTGCTGCATCTTTGAGCCCAGTACTGATCCTGAAAAGTAATTTTAACCGTACTTACCAGTAACTTGAATTTCCTTCCATAGGCTAACATTGCTTGTTTTCACTTGGAAATTCTTCTAAGTGTGGAGTTTTGGAACTTTAGAATATTCCTCTAAAATCAGCCAAAATACGAATTCCGATTTACTCACCTGTTATCAGGAGAGACCTCAGTGCTGCATCTTTGAGCCCAGTACTGATTCTGAAAAGTAATTTCAACCATACTTACCAGTAACTTGAATTTCCTTCCATGGGATATCATTGCCTGCTTTTTGCTGAAAACGTTTCTGTGTCGATTTTTCAAACATACAAATATTCCTCTAAAATCAGCAGAACTACGAATTCCGATTTACTCACCTGTTATCAGGAGCGACCTCAGTGCTGCATCTTTGAGCCCAGTACTGATCCTGAAAAGTAATTTTAACCGTACTTACCAGTAACTTGAATTTCCTTCCATAGGCTAACATTGACTGGTTTCACTTGGAAATTCTTCTAAGTGTGGAGTTTTGGAACTTTATAATATTCCTCTAAAATCAGCCGAACTACGAATTCCGATTTACTCACCTGTTATCAGGAGAGAACCCAGTGCTGCATCTTTTAGCCCAGCACTGACCCTGAAAAGTAATTCTAACCGTACTTACCAGTAACTTGTATTTCCTTCCATAGGAATCCATTGTCTGGTTTTCAGCAGAAAAGTTTCAAAGTGTCGATTTTCACAAACTACAAATATTCCTTAAAAATCGCCTGTATGGCTTAAACGCATTCTTTCAACTGTTTACAGGAGATGCACCAGTGCTGGATCCAGGATCCACCACTGAGTAAGAAAAAGTAACGATAACACTACTTACCTGCTAAGTGAATTTCCTCCCATAGGATAACATTGGTGATTCTATGTGAAAAAGTTTCAAGTGTCAACTTTTAAAATACAATAATGTTCCTTAAAAATCACTACTGTAACCAAAACGCTTTTACTCAACTGTTTACAGGAGATGTCCCAGGACTGAATCTAGGATCCAGTCCTGTGGTTAGAAAAGTAATCCATAAAGTAACTAATTGCATTTAACTTGAAATTCACATTGAGCTCAATGTTGCATTGTGTTTGAAATTGTGTTGCCCATTGCAACAACTGTAACTACTGTACTTAAAAGTCTATTGCCTATTTGCAAAGTATTTAAACTAAAGTAATTCATTCTGAGAAAGTATATTTTGTAATGTAATGTATAATGTAATTACAATGTAATTTAAAAAATAAAATATCTAAAAATAAATAGTTTTAAAAAATGTAGTAAATCAGTATCAAAAAAATAAATATAACAATTAATACATTTAAAAATTGTCATTTACAAAACCTTTGAAATTCACTGAAAAAAACCATAGGTTTCAGACATGTTATAGTTAGGAATTAGCATTTAAAAAACCTTTGAAATTCACTGAAAAAACCATAGGTTTCAGGCACGTTATAGTTAGAAATTAGCATTTAAAAAACCTTACAAATTCACTGAAAAAACCATAGGTTTTAGGGACAGTTATAGTTAGTTGGACATTGCACTCGTACAAAACCCGTGAAATTCCCCGTTATAGTTAGTTCAGGTAACTATAACTCGCGCCCCCGCAATGCACTGCTGATGACGTCACATATTACATCACTCATGACATGGTCAGTGACATCACTGATGACATCTCAAATGACATCACTGATGACATCACTGATGACATCATCCAGTGACTGTGTGTTCCTGTAAAGTTTAAATATGTTTAATATATATAGGGAAAGGCGTATTGAAGAATGAGTGGGTGTTTAAATGTCTGTATGGATGATTTAGTAGGTGCGTAACTAACTCTATAAGTGAGTGATTAAACGTATCTTACTGAATGCATGGGTTAGTGACTAAACTGGGTGAATGTCTGTATCCATCTGTCTGTTGCTGTGTAAGTGGCTGCATGGGTTTGTTAATAGCTACATGAGTGTCTATATGAGTTATTGATTGGTTGTCTGAGTATCTGTATGGGTGCCTGAGTGTTTGTGTGGGTGGGGTGTGTGCGACTCTGTGCATAGATGTGTGAGTGGATGATTCACTGGGTGGATGGTTTCAAGAGTGCATCTGTGATAGACTGTATGGGTGGGTAAGTGTGTGTAAGAGTGTGTTAGTGAGTAAATGTATGTCCCAGTGGTACATGTGTGAGTAACTACATATGTGAAAGGCAGTATATATGTGTGTTGGAGTATATAAATAGCTATAAGTGAGAGTGTGTGATTGTGAGAGTGGCTGTATGGATGCGTGTGTGCTTGTATCAGTTATTGTATAAGAGCGTAAGAATGTGCTAGTATTTGTATGAGTAAGTGAGCTGGTGTGTGTATAACTGTATAGGTGAGTAAATGGCAGTGTGTTTAATTATTTGCATGACTGACTAGGTGTGTGAGTACCTCTATGGATGAGTGGCGGTGTTTGAGTGTCTATATTAGGAGTATGAGTGCATATGATAGTCCTGTACTGAGTGACCGTAAGTATGAGTGACTGTACGGGTGAGTGAGTGGATGTGTGTGTAGACCTAAGAATCAGTGAGTGGGTATGTAGTTATTGGTGTTGGAGTGTCTATGGTTTTGCGAATGGCAGTCTGTAATTTAGAGTGGGTGTATCAAAGGTTATATTAGGGTGTGAGGAGGTGCATCTGATTATCACGTGGATGATGTCATCAGTGATGTCATCAGTGATGTCATTTGAGATGTCATCAGTGATGTCATCAGTGATGTCACTGACCATGTCATGAGTGATGTAATATGTGACGTCATCAGCAGTGCATTGTGGGGGCGCGAGTTATAGTTACCTGAACTAACTATAACGGGGAATTTCACGGGTTTTGTACGAGTGCAATGGCCAACTAACTATAACTGTCCCTAAAACCTATGGTTTTTTCAGTGAATATATATATATATACACACATACATATATATATATATATTCACTGAAAAAATCACAGGTTTCAGGGACGTTATAGTTTGTTGGACATTTCACTCATACAAAACCAGAGAAATTCGACGTTATAGTTAGTTCAGCTAACTATAACTCGCGCCCCGCAATGCACTGCTGATGACGTCACATATTACATCATTCATGACATGGCCAGTGACATCACTGATGACATCACTGATGACATCTCAAATGACATCACTGATGACATCATCCAGTGACTGTGTGTTTCTGTAAAGTTTAAATATGTTTTATATATATATAGGCCTAGGTGTATTGAAGAATGAGTGGGTGTATGACTGTCTGAATGGATGATTTAGTAGGTGTGTGACTGACTGTATAAGTGAGTGATTAAACGTGTCTTACTGAATGCATGGGTTAGTGACTAAACTGTGTGAATATCTGTATCAGTCTGTCTGTTGGTGTGTAAGCGGTTGCATGGGTTGGTGAGTAGCTACATGAGTGTCTATATGGGTTATTGATTGCTTGTCTGAGTATCTGTATGGGTGCCTGAGTGTCTGTGTGGGTGGGTGGGGTGTGTGTGTCTCACTGCATGGATGTGTGAGTGGGTGATTCACTGGGTGTATGGGTTCAAGAGTGCATCTGTGAGGGGCTGTATGGGTGGATGGGTGAGTGTGTGTATGGGTGTGTTGGTGAGTGAATGGATGTCTCAGTGGTACATGTGTGAATAACTACATATGTGAAAGGCAGTATATGTGAGTGTTGGAGTATATAAATGACTATATGTGAGAGTGAGTGATTGTGAGAGTGGCTGTATGGATGAGTGTGTGCTTGTATCAGTGATTGTAAAAGAGAGTAAGTATGTGTTAGTATCTATATGAATAAGTGAGGTGGTGTGTGCATAACTGTATAGGTGAGTAAATGGGAGTGTGAATGATTCTTTGCATGATTGACTAGGAGTGTGAGTAACTCTATGGATGAATGGCGATGTGTGAGTGTCTGTATAGGTGTATGAGTGCAAATGATAGTGCTGTATTGATAAGTGACTGCATGTATGAATGACTGCATGGGTAAATGAGTGGACGTGTGTGTAGACCTAGGAATCAGTGAGTGGGTATGTAGTAACTGGTATTGGTGTGTCTATGGTTTCGAAAATGGTAGTCTGTATTTTAGAGTGGGTGTATCAAAGGTTAAATTAGGGTGTGAGGAGGTGCATCAGATTATGCTCAGGACACAAGAGGACCTCATCGCCCCACCACCAGTGCGCCAAGAGGCGCGTTTGCAGAGTGGTGTAAAAAGGGGCGTGGCCTCGGACCACCTCTCTGCAACGCAGCTCTGTGGCGCATACTGGAGGTACCTGGTGGGCTAGTTGGCCCCCAGGGACCCTCAGTATTCAAGGGGAATTAATTCCCCAACAAACAACGCGCCAGGGGACGCGTTTGCAGAGTGGTGGAGAAAGGGGGCGTGGCCTCCGGCTACATGCCGGCTTTTTTTAATA
Source organism: Calotriton arnoldi (assembly GCA_963921515.1). Taxonomy (NCBI): domain Eukaryota; kingdom Metazoa; phylum Chordata; class Amphibia; order Caudata; family Salamandridae; genus Calotriton; species Calotriton arnoldi. The sequence continues at coordinate 13,008 of CAWUFW010014748.1, forward strand.
TATTTTTTTACAAGGGGGGCTGTGTGGCCCCCCTTCTTTTACATTTTTAGGGCCCTGGGGACCCTATCCCCCTGGGCCTCACCCCTTTTTATATTTATATTATATTTTTTAAATCGGGAAGGGCGTGGCCCCCCTCCTGAGGCCAATTTCGGCCCAGGGGACCCCATCCCCGGGGCATGGCCAGACTTTTTTTAATTTTTATTTTTTAATTATTTGGAGGCGGGCCGCGTGGCCCCCCTCCTCAGGCCAATTATGGCCCGAGGACCCCATCCCCCAGGGCCTGGCCTCTCTGTTGGGGACCGTGGGGGGAGCCCCAATGCCCCCACGGTCCCGCCGGCTCCCCGTCTCCTGCGGGAGCCGGCATTGCTTTTGCACAAGGGGAGCTGCAGACATGCAGCTCCCCTTGTGCAAAAGCAATCCTGCTTTGCTTCATTGAAGCGAGAGCAGGTTTTCCTGCTCTGGCTTCAATGAAGCAAAGCAGAGTTTGCTATGGCAGGGCGGGAGCAGTGCTCCCGCCCTGCCATAGCAAACGGCAATGTCCCGGGGGTGGGCACCACTGGACATTGCAGAAGCTGGCCCTGGGGGGTGGCAGTCCCCAGGGCCATCAAGGGCTCCAGGAGGGGGGCCGTGCGGCCCCCCTCCCAGCATTTTCAAAGCCCCGGGGAGGTGGTGGTCCCCGGGGCCCGGGGGTCTGCTATGGACCCCCGAATTAGAATATTTAGTGCCCCGGGGAGGTGGTGGTCCCCGGGGCATGTGGGGGGGCTCGAGCCCCACACACACATCTTTTTTTAATAAAACAGAGCCCAGGGAGGTGGCCGTACCTGGGGCTGTGGGGGGCCGCGTGCCCCCTGTGTTTAAATTGGCAAAGCCCCGGGGAGGTGGTGGTCCCCGGGGCGTGTGGGGGGGCTTGAGCCCCACCACACACATCTTTTCTTTAAAAAAAACAGAGCCCCGGGGAGGAGGCGGTCCCCGGGGCTACGGGGGGCCGTGTGCCCCCACGTTTAAATTGCAAAAGCTCCGGGGAGGTGGTGGTCCCCGGGGCATGTGGGGTGGCTCGAGCCCCCCACACACATTTAAAATTTAACAAAAATGAGAGCCCCGGGGAGGTGGTGGTCCCCGGGGCTGCATGCCCCCCGCAAATCATCAATGAAGCCCCGGGGAGGTGGCAGTTCCCAAGGCTGCGGGGGCCCCCGCTATGTAATTTGGAATTGCCCCCGGGACCTGGACCACCCAGGGGCTTAACAATAACGAAGTGTGGGAGCCCGCGCTTCGTTTTTTAAAATTTTCTCTGCAGGATTCGCGCACCCAGGATTCATGCCCCTCAGCAGGCCTAGGGGGTCAGGGTGTTTCTACCATGCCCCCTTTTCTTGTTTTTTTATATTTTTTTCACTGTTTTCTTGTGACTCGGTTACCGAGTCACAAGATGGCTGCCAACACTTCCTGGTTTGGAGTTTTGACAGCCAATCAGAGTGAAGCTCGTGCCCGGGAGGTTTCGCGAACCCTCCTCGGTGCTCAGATATCGAAACTTTTTTTTTTCTAATTTCTCTGGAACTACTGAACGGATTTACACCATTTAAAAAAAGGGCTCTTTCTGAACCGAGACCTACCTTTTTGCCAAATTTGGTGTAATTCCGTTTAGCAGTTCGGGCTGTAGCTTTGTCTAAGGTTCCTATGGAAATTAACATGGGGAAAACGTGTTTTTGGACCCCCCTTTTTTCTCGGCCCCCGCTTGACGAATCACCCCAAAACTTTCAAGACAGGAGCTGACCGGAGCACCCATTAGTTTTGAAAATTTCGCGAAGATTCGTCAACCGGCGCCAAAGATATTGGCAAAAGAAAAAACACTTTTTGAATAGAAACGTGGTCCTAACTATAACTACCTACTGGCGACCGCCAGTAGGTAATTTTTATATATATATAAAATATATATATATATAAAATGCAGGAACAGACGGACAAGAGTCCGACAACGCTAGCAGAAGAGGCAGAGGACGTGGCGGCATGGGAAGCAAACAGACGCGCGCCAGAAAAGCCTTCTAATGGATCAAGCAATGGTTAATAGAACTATAATCAATCTTTCCAAGAGACCTATGAGTGATGTTGAAAAACAAACATTATGCTTAGGATTATCCTTCTGTCCCTCCTATCCTTTTAACTACACGAATGCCAGAATTGACCTCTTTAAATATGTCCGTAAATTAAAACTTAGGAAGTGGCACAAACTCAAGATGACTGGTACACGCAGGGTCACCAATACCAACACCACCACAGGACATACCGATCTCAACATAGGTGACATAGATACTCTGATCACCATGATTGAATTAGGACAGGATGATAGTGGATCTGATTCAGCCATCAGCACCACACAAATACTTGCTGAATGTGATTTAATAACTGACGCTTCAGTGTCCACAGGCTTTAAGCCTAAATCCGTATTTTTGCCCAGCTTATCTCACGACAATATAGACACATTCCAAGACTGTGTTGGTAAAGCATTTAATAAATTCAGACACCAAACCAAGAGGACTGGATACAAAGGAGACAACAACCTCACACTAGAACAGAGACAGGTACTCAAATCGCTCACCGAAGATGACAGCATCGTCATCCGTCCGGCGGACAAGGGTGGCAATGTTGTCATCTTGGATAGAGATCAATACATAGCAGAGGCACATAGGCAACTAGATGATATCAAGTTCTATATGCCTATCTCTTTGGAGGCTTACAACACCAGCATCATCACCATTTGGGACAAACTTACCTTGTGGAGAGATAAAGGGGTTTTGGAATGGGAGGAGTTTTGCTACCTTAAGAAAGATCATCCTGTACTCCCTGTCCTCTACCTTCTTCCTAAGATACACAAGGACCCCAGTAAACCTCCTGGGCATCCTATTGTCTCATCACGGGGCAGCAAATATGTGGACCATTTTCTGAGGGACCATGTCATCAAACTACCTAGCTACATCAGAGATACCAAGGATTTTCTCAAGAAAATACAAGACATACAGTGGGGAGATGAACATCTGTTCATCACCCTTGATGTTCACAGTCTCTATACCATCATAGACCATCAGCAGGGTCTTGAGGCATGCACACATTATCTCAATACCAGACCCATGAGATTTCGTGAACACAGCCGGATGCTCTTGGACATGACAGAATATTGTCTCAAGAATAACATCTTCATGTTTAATGGCACCCTGTACAGACAAACAACCGGGACCGCCATGGGATCATGCTTTGCTCCCAGTTTTGCCAACCTGTTCATGGGGAACTGGGAGGAAGATATATTTTCTGACCCTAATTTCCAGATTGACCTAACACATGTATCGATGTGGCTACGCTACATCGATGACCTGTTTATCATTTGGGTAGGTCAGGAACACGAAGCACAAATGTTCATTGACAAACTCAATGACAATGATCGCAACATCTTACTTAGCGGCAACATCAGTAAGAACAGAACTGAATATTTAGATGTTAGTCTGGAAATTAAACACAATCTGGTCCACACTGCCTTGTTTATGAAATCGACAGCAGGGAATAGTGTCCTTCATGCCCTCAGCAGTCACCCGGAGGCTCTGAAATGGAGCATCCCCTACGGCGAGCTGCTGAGGGCAAAAAGAAACTGCAACACTGAAGAGGCCTATCAACTAGAAAGGGATGTCATTATCGAGCGTTTCAAGGAAAGAGGATACCCACATTGGGTACTCAAGAAAGCCAGGGATAGAGCTGACGTCATTGACAGAACACAGACTATCGCTGATGCACCTATCTCACCCACTGACACTGATGTTGAGAACACTAGGGTAATCATGACTTACAGCTCGGACTCCAAAGATATCAAGCGGATCCTGACCAAAAACTGGGATATACTTAAAACTGACAATGTCATTGGGGACACCATACCCAATAGACCTAACATAACCTACAGGAGAGGTAGAAGTGTCAGGGACCTGTTAGTACACAGTGACATCACCATCTATCCCGATAGACATGTGCACGGCCTTAAAGGTTTCTTCCCCTGTGGTCACTGTAAGGCCTGTAAAAACAGTAAATTTTGCAATCAGGGCGACTACAATGGGGTCAAGAGGGAGATAACACAATTCCTTACCTGCAGTTCGACCTTCGTCATATATGCCATAGAATGCACATGCAAACTATGGTATATTGGCAGCACCACACTTATGGCAAAGAAACGCATATTGGAACACAACAGAGCTATTACAAACCTTGACCAAAAATACCCTGTAGCACGCCATTTCCAAGATAAGCATTTTTCCAACGCATCTAGTTTGAGTTTCTTTATCCTCGAACAGGTTGACAGGAACTCCCGGGGTGGCAACAGGGGTCTCACTCTAAGACAGAGGGAGTCCAAACACATTATAAACTTCCAAACCAAGACTCCTGGGGGATTGAACCAGGATGAGGAGCTTGCCATACACCTCAAGGATTAATAGTTTCTATCCTTGGTTTTTCTATCCTGGATCTTGATGATGTGTATGTTTGATATACTTCTACGACTTGCTCTCTGTGTACCTTTTATCTCATATCTGTTTCTTTCGCTCTTACTCATGTAAATTGCTTGTGCTTCTCAATTTAGGTGTGATTATACCACATTAGTTAATCTCTCTTTTCTCTCTTTTATATACATGCTTTGTATATCCTCCTCCTCCTATGCATCAGAACAGTAGTTCATGATATTAGTTCAATTCATGTAACTCATATATTCCATTCCATTTGGTTGTAGATATCAAGTGTTCGCACTTTTTTAATCTTTTTTCTGTTCTTTTGTTTCTTTTTTCAGGAGGAAAGGAAGGGGCCCACTCACCTGTATTCACCTGCAAAGGCCGCCTACCCTTTTCCCCATGAGCACATCGGCACGTATCATTGACTTTGACCTGTATGCAAGTAAGTGGATCCTAGCGAGACAGGGCTCTGTCTCCAAATGTACTCACCATGGGACCTCCGTGTGGTATGGACATTCCTCATTGGTTGGCTTAGGGACACTTGCTCGTCATTGGACTCTGATTCTGTTCTCTTGTGGGGCACTCACACTTTTATTATTATGTGGCTTGTACCTGCACTTGCAGGGTTTTGGGCACTTGCCCATGATAGTGTTTTCCAGCGTTGTGTGACAGGATGATTGCCAACATCACGAGGGTAGTTCACTTCAGATGCGGATACTTACTTTGCATTATATTATTTTTTTATTTTTTTGGGGCACTTGCCCATGACAGAGTTTTCCAGCGTTGTGGGACAGTATAATTATCTACATCACGAGGGTAGTTCACTTCAGATGAGGATACTTACTATGCATTTTGACATGCTACACCTGCCATCTTATACCTCTGACTCCTGATAACATAGTGAGACATCCTGTCCTCATGATGTCTATCTGTAGTCTCTTTTTTAGTTTTACGTGACAGCACACTCGTAGGCACTTGCCTAGTATCAGTGTTCTTTCCCGGATGCTTATGTACACACTGTACTGTATGGGACCTTTTATTGCCCTTAACAGGACATAGCGAGAGTTAACTTGCTCTTCGCATGACCGCACTTTGAACTTGCACAGCATACCTACTGTGTCCTTGTCGGACTTCTGCCAATAGTGTGAGTCCGATATTGTGCATTTACTGACACTTAGCACTTTTTTCACAACTGTTCCGCCCTGATCTTGAGGGGCATTACAGTGTGCACGGAATCCCGTTTGGCCATGTCTCAGGATTTTGATAAAGTTTTACTGTCAATTGAGCATGCGCGAGGACACTGCCGGCCACAACACTTACGTATGTTTTTGTAGTATAATGTGCACTTTGCATTTAATTCTTGTCATACATGATCTGTACCTATGTTGTGGTGTTCCAATGCAAATGTGTCGCAATGTATAACATTTTGTTGTTATTCAAGCCACCACTCCAATATGTCCGCCATTATCAATATTGTGGTCGTTTTTTGTTTTCCACGCTTACTTTCAGGCTATTTAAGTCTTCTGTTTATGTTGCACGTTTCACGTGATCAAGATTTCGTTTGAAATCGAAACGCGTTGTGGAATAAACACAGTGGAACCTTAAAGTTTCGGAGTTCTGCATTCCTGAGAGCGCGCTGAACTTTTGCAGTTGTATTGGTATATATATATATATATATATATATATATATATATATATATATATATATATATATACTAGAAATGCATATTACCTACTGGCGGTTGCCAGTAGGTAGATATACGTAGGACCTAGTTTCCATAGGAAAAGTGTTTTTTGACTTGCCTATATCTTTAGTGCTGTATGATGGATCTTCACAACATTTTCTCAAAAATGTGCACCGGTAAGTCTTGTTGTGCATGGAAAGTTTCAAGGTGATCCGTCAAGCGTGGGACGAGAAAAATGGGCGGGGGTCAAAAAAAGTGTATTTCCCATGTTAATTCCAATAGAGATTTTAGGCACAACTACAGCCTAAACTGCTGGACAGAATTACACCAAATTTGGCAGAAAGGTAGCTCTTGGCCCAGAAAGCACCCTTTTTGCTATTTGGTGTAAATCTGTTCAGTCAGCCTGTTCCCCAGGGCTAGGCCGAATAATGAGAAAGGAGGGGGGCTGCTCGGTCCCCCTCCTGGGGCCATTAATTGCCCTGGGTACCGCCACCTCCAGGGCCAGCTCCCTATGTCCCGGGGTGCCCACCCCCGGGACATAGCTGTTTGATCTCACTTGATGAGAGAATAGACAGCTCCCGCCAAGCGAGACCAAACAGTAAGTCTGCTCTCAGCGGGTGGGTGCAGGAAAACTGCTCCCACCAGCTGGGTTCGGACTATTTATCTGTTTCCCTGCCCGCTGTTAAGTGGGCAGGGAAACAGATGAAAGGATTGCTCCAGCACACAGGGAGCTTCATATTTAGCAACTCCCTGTGTGCTGGAGCAATGCCAGGGACCGTGGGGGCATTGAGGCTCCCCCACTGTCCCAAACAATGTAAACTAGGTGCCATGGGTGGGCACCAGGGCAGCCAGCATGAAGAGGCCGGGCGCCCATCCCCTTCTAATAATTGGCCGGACCCCAGGGGATGGGGTCCCCAGGGCCAAAATCGGCCTGGGGAGGGGGCCACGCTGCCCCCCTCCCCCATTAAGTTTTTCCTGGCCCTGATGCTTATTTCACAGAAATGAAACCTTTTCTGTAAAGGACAAATGATTCCAACTTCCTGGGCTTGGCAAAGTCAAAGCAAGTGTGCAATCTCGGCAATTCCACATTGAAATACGATCTGAAATCCTTGGTGAAGGGAATGCATCGTTGATCTTTCGGAGCACAATCTGTAGTGACTGTGACAAGTAGGTTCTTTTTTGGCCTTCTACTGGTGAGAGCAGAGTCCATGGTTCTCCCTTTAACTTACTGTGAGTATTCAAATGTGCAAAATCACCTGAAGCTCCGAACGTCTGGACCTGCCCCACCCTGTTCACCTTAGTAGTATGCAATGGTCTTCCCGCCTTTTGCCTATATAATGGGCAGCTTACCAAAAGGTCCTCCAGCATGTTACCTGCCAATTTTGGTGACACGTTCTAGATGCCGAAGAAAATGAGGACATCTCTACCAAACAAAGCACTTACTTTATATAGTTAAGAGGAAGTGCCCTTGTTTGGTGGAGATTCACCTCTTTGTAGTCTTGCTGTCTTCTCTATAGGAGGATTCATGTTATCACAGATTTCTGGATCAAGACGCATGAGGAACAATCACATTGCTGAAATGCACACAAGGTCGCAGGAGACATTTCCTCCTGGTGCATTACGCAGCTGTAGTGTACTAGATAGCACTTACTAATTAACCAGTAGAAAGTACTTCTATTGGGTTAACAGTTTGTGCAAAACGGTGGACTCCTACTGAATAAAGGAGCAGGTGAGGTTCCTTTCTGGCCTGGTCAGTCACAGAGCTACTGACACACCCACACCGACACTCGTACACCCATTGACACACCCATTCAGCAACTCTCAAATACACTCACAGACCTACACAGCCACTCACATACCTACACAGCCACTAACACATCTACTCACAGACCCACACAGCCGCTCACACACCCATAGAGCCACTCACAGACCCATACAGCCACTCACACCCACTCACATTCCCATACAGCCATGCACACACCCACTCACACACCCAGAAAACTACTCACACACCCATTCACAAACCCATACAGCCACTCATACACCCACTTACAGACCCATACAGTCAATCACACACCCACTCACAAAGGTTAGATGTAACAGTTAGGAGATAAAAGTTAAAAGACCTTTGAAATTCACTAAAAAACAAAGATAACAAGGATGTTATAGTTAGGAAGTAACATTAAAAAAACCTTCAAAATTCACTTAAAAAACATAGGTTACAGGGACGTTATAGTTAGGAAATAACATTTAAAAAATGTAGAAATTCACTGAAAAAAACAAAGGTTATAGGGATATTATAGTTAGGCTCAAATGTCACACACACAAAACCAGTGAAATTCAGCAGTTACAGTTACCTGAGCTAACTATAACTTATGCCCCTGCAATGCACTGCTTACAACCTCACATATTACATCACTCATGACATGGTTAGTGACATCACTGATGACATCACTGGTGACATCTCAAATGACCACTGATAACATCATCTACAGAAACACTCACACACTGTTTCACATACCCACTCAACCTCTCATATACCCACTCACATACCCATAAAACCACTTACACACCCACTTACTCATCCACAGAGCCACTCATACACCCACTCACACATAGCCATTCACACAGCCACTCACTTACCCATAGCCACTCACTCACTTACACAGCCACTCACTCACCCATACAGCCACTCGCACACCCACTCACTCATCTATAAAGCTACTCACACACCCAGTCACTCATTCATACAGCCTCTCAACAGAGCCACTCACACACCCACACAATCAATGACATACCAATTCACACATCCATACAAGCACTCACACATCTACTCACCCATACAGTCACTTAACAGTCACTCTCTAATACAGCCACTCCCACACCCACTCAGTTAATCAAACACCCACTCAAACAGCCATTCACCCATAAAGCCACTTATACACCCAGTCACTTACCCATACAGTCACTCACACAGCCATGCAGGACCCCATACAGCTACTCACATACCCACTCATCTACCCATACAGCGACTCACATACCCATTCATCTACCCACCCATACAGCAACTCACAGAGCCACTCACTCACTCATACAGCCACTCACACACCCACTCATTCACCAATACAGCTACTCACACAGCCACTCACTCACCCATACAGCTACTCACACACCCACTTATTCATCTATACAGCTACTCACACACCCACTTATTCACCTATACAGCCACTCACACACCCACTCACACATCTAGTCACTCAGACACATACTCACACACTGATACACACAGGAACACAACCACTCACATAAAGCATGCTAGAAATAGTATCACTCAGTAGTACACAAAGTATACTAATTAAATTTTTGTAGTACCCTTATATATGTTTAACACTCATAAACTTTTAGAAAGTACTCACAATCACTAGATGATGGCATTAGAGATGTCATTTGAGATGTCATCAGTGATGTCACTGACCATGTCATTAGTGATGTAATATGTGAGGTCATAAGCAGTGCAATGTGGGAGAATACATTATACTTAGCTCAGGCAACTACAACTGCTGAATTTCAATGGTTTTGTACGAGTGAAATTTGAGCCTAACAATAACAACAATGTAACCTTTGGTTTTTTCAGTGGCTATATATATATATATATATCCACAAAATGCCCCTCCAATAGAAAGAAGTAAGCGGCCACTCAGGGAATTCCTTTGGAAGCGCTTTAATTGACAGCTTGGGCATGATGCATTTCGGCATTTACTGCCTTCGTCGGATGCCGCTGCTACCAGGATGCTGCTCCACCCATGCCTTAAAGTGTCCTGCAACACTCCCAGGTACCTCCAGTAAGCACCAGGGAGCTGGGTTGCAGAGAGGTGGTCCAAAGCCACGCCCCGTTTCTCACCACTCTGCAACGCAGCTCTGTGGTGCTTACTGGAGGTAGCTGGTGGGCTAGTTGGCCCCCAGGGACCCTCAGGACTCAAGAGGATTTAATCCCCCAATTTACAATGCACCAGGGGGCGCGTTTGCACAGTGGTGCAGGGAGGGGGCGTGGCCTGATGTGACAAGTGTGCAAACACACCCTGTGGTGCATTTTAAGTTGGGGGATTAAGTCCCCTTGACTCCTGAGGGTCCCTGGGAGCCAACTAGCCCACCAGCTACCTCCAGTAAGCGCCACAGAGCTGCTTTGCTTAGTGGTGTAAAAAGGGGGCGTGGCCTTGGACCACCTCTCTGCAACGCAGCTCTCTGGCGCTCACTGGAGGTACCTGGTGGGCTAGTTGGCCCCCAGGGACCCTCAGGATTCAAGGGGACTTAATCCCCCAACTTAAAAAGCGCCACAGGGTGCGTTTGCACACTTGTCACATCAGGCCATGCCCCCTCCCTGCACCACTGTGCAAACGCTGCACCACTGTGCAAATCCGCCCCCTGGTGCGTTGTAAATTGAGGGATTAAATCCCCTTGAATCCTGAGGGTCCCTGGGGGCCAACTAGCCCACCAGGTACCTCCAGTAAGCGCCAGGGAGCTGCGTTGCAGAGAGGTGGTCCAAGGCCATGCCCCCTTTTTACACCACTCTGCAACGCAGCTCTGTGGCGCTTACTGGAGGTAGCTGGTGGGCTATTTGGCCCCCCGGGACCCTCAGGACTCAAGGGGACTTAATCCCCCAATTTACAACGCACCAGGGGTGCGTTTGCACAGTGGTGCAGGGAGTGGGCGTGGCCTGATGTGACATGTGTGTACTTATCCAATCACTCCGCAAAAACCCAAGCACTTATAAATTCACCATGCACTCTCCTTGCAGCACTCTAATCATCCAGTCACTACCCATGCACTCATGCAATGACCCATGCACTAACTCATGCACTGCTACAATACCCTGAGCACTACCCATTCAGTCCAGCCATCGCCCTGTCACTACCCATGCACTTCTCCAATCATCCAGCGAGCACCATGTACTTATCCAATCACGCCGCCAAAACCCAAGCAGTTATAAATTCACCATGCACTCTCCTTGCAGTACTCTAATCATCCAATCAGTACCCATGTACTCATGCAATGACCCAGGCACTAACACATGCACTGCTACAATCCCCTGAGCACTACCCATGCAGTCCAGCCATTGCCCTGTCAGTACCCATGCACTCCTTCAATCACCCAGCCAGCACCATGTACTTATCCAATCACTCCACCAAAACCCAAGCACTTATAAATTTACCATGCACTCTCCTTGCAGTACTCTAATCTTCCAGTCAGTACCCATGTACTCATGGAATGGCCCAGGCCCTAACACATGCACTGCTACAATCCCCTGAGCACTTCCCATGCAGACCTCTAACCACCTACACACTACTGATTCATACCTCCAATTACCCAGGTAGTACCCATGCACTCCAGAAATCCCTCTGTCACTACCCATGCACTCCTCCAATCACCCAGCCAGCACTATGTACTTATCCAATCACTGCACCAAAACCCAAGCACTTATAAATTCACCATGCACTCTCCTCGCAGTACTCTAATCATCCAGTCACTACCCATGTAGTCATGCAATGATCCAGGCACTAACACATGCACTGCTACAATCCCTGTGTACTACCCATGTAGTCCTCTAACCACCTACACACTTCTCATTCGCTCCTTCAATTCCCCTGGTAGTACCCATGCAGTCCAGCAATCACCCTGTCACTCCCCGTGCACTCCTCCAGTCACTCAGCCACTACTATGTACTAATCCAAATACTCTGCCAATACCCAAGCACTTATAAATTCACTCAGGCACTCTCCTTGCAGTATTCTAATGTTTCAGTCAGTAGCTATGTACTCATGCAATGATCCAGGCACTAACTGATCACTGATACAATCCCCTATGCACTACCCATACAGTCCTCTAACCACTTACACACTTCTTATTTGCTCCTTCAATTCCCCTGGTAGTACCCATGCAGTCCAGCAATCACCCTGTCACTCCCCGTGCACTCCTCCAGTCACTCAGCCACTACTATGTACTAATCCAAATACTCTGCCAATACCCAAGCACTTATAAATTCACTCAGGCACTCTCCTTGCAGTATTCTAATGTTTCAGTCAGTAGCTATGTACTCATGCAATGATCCAGGCACTAACTGATCACTGATACAATCCCCTATGCACTACCCATACAGTCCTCTAACCACTTACACACTTCTTATTTGCTCCTTCAATTCCCCAGGTAGTACCCATGCAGTCCCGCAATCACACTGTCACTTCCTGTGCACTCCTCCAGTCACCCAGCCACTACCATGTACTAATCCAAACAACTATAACACTTATAGTGGTCAAAGACTGACAGGGGTATTGCTGGAGTGCATAGGTAGTTCTCAGGGGATTGTAGCACTACATCTGTTAGTGCCTGGGTCATTCCATAAGTACATGGTTAGTGACTGGATGATTAGAGTACTGCAAAGAGAGTACATGGTGAATTTATAAGTGCTAGGGTATTGGGGCAGTGATTGGATAAGTACACTGGGCTGACAAGGTGATTGTAAGAGTGCTCACGGAGTGACAGGGGGAATGCTGGAGTGCATAGGTACTGCTCTGGTGATTGTAGCAGTGAATGTATTAGTGCCTGGGACATTGCATGAGTACATGTGTACTTACAAATTCACCATGCACTCTCCTTGCAGCACTCTAATCATCCAGTTACTACCCATGTACTCATGCAATGGCCCAGGCACTAACTCATGCAGTGCTACAATCCCAAGAGCACTACCCATGTCCAGCAATCCCCCTGTCACTCCCTGTGCACTCTTCATGCAATGGCCTAGGCACTAATACACTCACTGCTACAGTCCCCAGAGCAGTACCTATGCACTCCAGCATTCCCCTTGTCACTCCGTGAGCACTCTTCTAATCACCCTGTCAGCACCATATACTTATCCAATCACTGTGCCAATACCCAAGCACTTATAAATTCACCATGTAGTATCTTTGCAGCACTCTAATCATCCAGTCACTAACCATGTGTTTATGCAATGACCCAGGCACTAACAGATGTAGTGCTACAATCCCCTGAGGACTACCTATGCAATCCAGTAATCTGCCTGTCACTACCTATGCACTCCTCCAATCACCCAGCCAGCACAATGTACTTATCCAATCACTCCACCAAAACTCAAGCAGTTATGAAATCACCATGCACTGGCCTTTGCCGCACTCTAATCATCCAGTCACTACCCATGTACTCATGCAATGACCCAGTCACTAACACATGCACTGCTGCAATCCCTTGAGGACTACCTATGCAGTCCGGTAATCTCCCTGGTACTACCTATGCAGTCCTCCAATCACCCAGCCAGTCCTATGTCCTTATCCAATCACTGCGCCAAAACCCAAGCACTTATAAATTCACCATGCACTCTCCTCGCAGTACTCTAATCATCCAGTCACTACCCATGTAGTCATGCAATGATCCAGGCACTAACACATGCACTGCTACAATCCCTGTGTACTACCCATGCAGTCCTCTAACCACCTACACACTTCTCATTCGCTCCTTCAATTCCCCTGGTAGTACCCATGCAGTCCAGCAATCACCCTGTCACTCCCCGTGCACTCCTCCAGTCACTCAGCCACTACTATGTACTAATCCAAACACTCTGCCAATACCCAAGCACTTATAAATTCACTCAGGCACTCTCCTTGCAATATTCTAATGTTTCAGTCAGTAGCTATGTACTCATGCAATGATCCAGGCACTAACTGATCACTGCTACAATCCCCTATGCACTACCCATAAAGTCCTCTAACCACTTACACACTTCTTATTTGCTCCTTCAATTCCCCAGGTAGTACCCATGCAGTCCCGCAATCACACTCTCACTCCCCGTGCACTCCTCCAGTCACCCAGCCACTACCATGTACTAATCCAAACAACTATAACACCTATAGTGGTTAAAGACTGACAGGGGGATTGCTGGAGTGCATAGGTAGTCCTCAGGGGATTGTAGCACTACATCTGTTAGTGCCTGGGTCATTCCATAAGTACATGGTTAGTGACTGGATGATTAGAGTACTGCAAAGAGAGTAAATGGTGAATTTATAAGTGCTAGAGTATTGGAGCAGTGATTGGATAAGTACATGGTGCTGACAAGGTGATTGGAAGAGTGCTCACGGAGTGACAGGGGGAATACTGGAGTGCATAGGTACTGCTCTGGCGATTGTAGCAGTGAATGTATTAGTGCCTGGGACATTGCATGAGCACATGTGTACTTACAAATTCACCATGCACTCTCCTTGCAGCACTCTAATCATCCATTTACTACCCATGTACTCATGCAATGGCCCAGGCACTAACTCATGCAGTGCTACAATCCCCAGAGCACTACCCATGCAGTCCAGCAATTCCCCTGTCACTCCCAGTGCACTCTTCATGCAATGACCTAGGCACTAATACATTCACTGCTACAATCCCTAGAGCAGTACCTATGCACTCCAGCATTCCCCGTGTCACTCCGTGAGCACTCTTCTAATCACCCTGTCAGCTCTGTATACTTATCCAATCACTGTGCCAATACCCAAGCACTTATAAATTCACCATGTAGTATCTTTGCAGCACTCTAATCATCCAGTCACTAACCATGTGTTTATGTAATGACCCAGGCACTAACAGATGTAGTGCTACAATCCCCTGAGGGCTACCTATGCAGTCCAGTAATCTGCCTGTCACTACCTATGCACTCCTCCAATCATCCAGCCAGCACAATGGACTTATCCAATCAGTCCGCCAAAACCCAAGCACTTATAAATTCACCATGTACTCTCCTTACAGTACAGTAATCATCCAGTCACTACCCATGTACTGATGCAATGGCCCAGGCACTAACACGTGCACTGCTACAATCCCCAGAGCACTACCCATGCAGTCCAGCAATCCCTCTGTCACTCCCTGTGCACTCTTCCAATCACTCTGCCAGCACAATATACTTATCTAATCGCTCTGCCAAAACCCCAGCACTTATAAATTCACCATGCAGTCTCCTTGCAGCACTCTAATCATCCAGTCACTACGCATGTACTCATGCAATGGCCAAGGCACTAACTCATGCAGTGCTAAAATCTCCAGAGCACTACCCATGCATTCCAGCAATCCCCCTGTCACTCCCTGAGCACTCTTCCAATCACCCTGCCAGCACCATGTCCTTATTCAATTACTCCGCCAAAACCCAAGCACTTATAAATTCACCATGCACTCTCCTTACAGTACTGTAATCATCCAGTCACTACCCATGTACTGATGCAATGGCTCAGGCACTAACACATGCACTGCTACAAACCCCTGAGCACTTCCCATGCAGACCTCTAACCACCTACACACTACTGATTCACTCCTCTAATTACCCAGGTAGTACCCATGCACTCCAGAAATCCCTCTGTCACTATCCATGCACTCCATCAATCACCCAGCCAGCACTATGTACTTATCCAATCACTCCGCCAAAACCCAAGCAGTTATAAAATCACCATGCACTGTACTTGCAGCACTCTAATTATCCAGTCACTACCCATGTACTCATGCAATGACCCAGTCACTAACACATGCACTGCTGCAATCCCTTGAGGACTACCTATGCAGTCCAGTAATCTCCCTGGTACTACCTATGCAGTCCTCCAATCACCCAGCCAGTCCTATGTCCTTATCCAATCACTGCGCCAAAACCCAAGCACTTATAAATTCACCATGCACTCTCCTCGCAGTACTCTAATCATCCAGTCACTACCCATGTAGTCATGAAATGATCCAGGCAATAACACATGCACTGCTACAATCCCTGTGTACTACCCATGCAGTCCTCTAACCACCTACACACTTCAAATTCACTCCTTCAATACCCCTGGTAGTACCCATTCAGTCCAGCAATCACCCTGTCACTCCCCGTGCACTCCTCCAGTCACTCAGCCACTACTATGTACTAATCCAATCACTCTGCCAATACCCAAGCACTTATAAATTCACTCAGGCACTCTCCTTACAGTATTATAATGTTTCAGTCAGTAGCTATGTACTCATGCAATGATCCAGGCACTAACTGATCACTGCTACAATCCCCTATGCACTACCCATACAGTCCTCTAACCACGTACATACTTCTTATTTGCTCCTTCAATTCCCCAGGTAGTACCCATGCAGTCCCGTAATCACACTGTCACTCCCTGTGCACTCCTCCAGTCACCCAGCCACTAACATGTACTAATCCAAACAACTATAACACCTATAGTGGTCAAAGACTGACAGGGGGATTGCTGGACTGCATAGGTAGTCCTCATTGGATTGTAGCACTACATCTGTTAGTGCCTGGGTCATTCCATAAGTACATGGTTAGTGACTGGATGAGTAGAGTACTGCAAAGAGAGTACATGGTGAATTTATAAGTGCTAGGGTATTGGAGCAGCGATTGGATAAGTACACAGTGCTGACAAGGTGATTGGAAGAGTGCTCACGGAGTGACAGGGGGAATGCTGGAGTGCATAGGTACTGCTCTGGCGATTGTAGCAGTGAATGTATTAGTGCCTGGGACATTGCATGAGTACATGTGTACTTACAAATTCACCATGCACTTTCCTTGCAGCACTCTAATCATCCAGTTACTACCCATGTACTCATGCAATGGCCCAGGCACTAACTCATGCAGTGCTACAATCCCAAGAGCACTACCCATGCAGTCCAGCAATCCCCCTGTCACTCCCTGTGCACTCTTCATGCAATGGCCTAGGCACTAATACATTCACTGCTACAATCCCCAGAGCAGTACCTATGCACTCCAGCATTCCCCTTGTCACTCCGTGAGCACTCTTCTAATCACCCTGTCAGCACCGTATACTTATCCAATCACTGTGCCAATACCCAAGCACTTATAAATTCACTATGTAGTATCTTTGCAGCACTCTAATCACCCAGTCACTAACTATGTGTTTATGCAATGACCCAGGCACTAACAGATGTAGGGCTACAATCCCCTGAGGACTACCTATGCAGTCCAGTAATCTGCCTGTCACTACATATGCACTCCTCCAATCACCCAGCCAGCACAATGTACTTATCCAATCAGTCCGCCAAAACCCAAGCACTTATAAATTCACCATATACTCTCCTTACAGTACAGTAATCATCCAGTCACTACCCATGTACTGATGCAATGGCCCAGGCACTAACACATGCACTGCTACAATCCCCAGAGCACTACCCATGCAGTCCAGCAATCCCTCTGTCACTCCCTGTGCACTCTTCCAATCACTCTGCAAGCACCATATACTTATCTAATCGCTCTGCCAAAACCCCAGCACTTATAAATTCACCATGCAGTCTCCTTGCAGCACTCTAATCATCCAGTCACTACGCATGTACTCATGCAATGGCCAAGGCACTAACTCATGCAGTGCTAAAATCTCCAGAGCACTACCCATGCATTCCAGCAATCCCCCTGTCACTCCCTGAGCACTCTTCCAATCACCCTGCCAGCACCATGTCCTTATTCAATTACTCCGCCAAAACCCAAGCATTTATAAATTCACCATGCACTCTCCTTGCAGTATGCTAATCATCCAGTCACTACCCATGTAGTCATGCAATGACCCAGGCACTAACACATGCACTGCTACAATCCCCTGAGCACTTCCCATGCAGACCTCTAACCACCTACACACTACTGATTCAATCCTCCAATTACCCAGGTAGTACCGATGCACTCCAGAAATCCCTCTGTCACTACCCATGCACTCCTCCAATCACCCAGCCAGCACTATGTACTTATCCAATCACTCCGCCAAAACCCAAGCAGTTATAAAATCACCATGCACTGTCCTTGCAGCACTCTAATCATCCAGTCACTACCCATGTACTCATGCAATGACCCAGTCACTAACACATGCACTGCTGCAATCCCTTGAGGACTACCTATGCAGTCTAGTAATCTCCCTGGTACTACCTATGCTGTCCTCCAATCACCGAGCCAGTCCTATGTCCTTATCCAATCACTGCGCCAAAACCCAAGCACTTATAAATTCACCATGCACTCTCCTCGCAGTACTCTAATCATCCAGTCACTACCCATGTAGTCATGCAATGATCCAGGCACTAACACATGCACTGCTACAATCCCTGTGTACTACCCATGCAGCCCTCTAACCACCTACACACTTCTCATTCGCTCCTTCAATTCCCCTGGTAGTACCCATGCAGTCCAGCAATCACCCTGTCACTCCCCGTGCACTCCTCCAGTCACTCAGCCACTACTATGTACTAATCCAAACACTCTGCCAATACCCAAGCACTTATAAATTCACTCAGGCACTCTCCTTGCAGTATTCTAATGTTTCAGTCAGTAGCTATGTACTCATGCAATGATCCAGGCACTAACTGATCACTGCTACAATCCCCTATGCACTACCCATACAGTCCTCTAACCACCTACACACTTCTCATTCGCTCCTTCAATTCCCAAGGTAGTACCCATGCAGTCCCGCAATCACACTGTCACTCCCCGTGCACTCCTCCAGTCACCCAGCCACTACCATGTATTCATTTTTATTTATTTGAAAGGTTTTATATAGCGCTGGCTAGACCCGGGGGTATCAGAGCACTTTACATGTGCAAAAATCAGATTACAGGAATTGTTCAAGAGCATAGTATAAACAATAAATAAAATCAAACGCTCCATTGAGGTCTAATAAACAGAGACACAGCAAAAGCAGAACAATTTACATATATAGTGGCAGAGGGGGGGGAAAAGATTCAGGGCTGAGCTGCGTGTGAGCTAGAAATTGGAAAAGGGGGGTAGGCAGGGGGTGGAAACCAGGATGGGGGAGAGGGGGGATGGTCAGCCTGGTGGGGTTTCAAGATGAAGGAGGAAAGGATGGTGGGAGTAGGGGGGGAGAGTATGAGGTGAGGGAGAGAAGAGGGGAGGGGAGAGGAGAGAGGAGGGGGTGAAGTAGAGGAGGGTGAGGACAGAGGAGGTCAGAGGTCCGATTAAGGACCCCAGTATTTGTCAAGGTTGTGCAGTTTAAGGTCTTTTTTGAAGGCAATGTAGGAGGGGTTGTAACGCAATTCTTTTGGGAGGGCATTCCAGACGATCGGCGCGTTTCCAGAGAAGGAGCGCGATTGAGTGGTTTTCTTTTTGAATAAGGGGGGATGAGGAGGAAAGTGTTAGTGCTCCTCATCGTTTTGGAGCCGCCTGCTTTTTTAAGTTTGTTTGTGAGGTACAGCGGGGCATTCTGGTGTAGGGCTTTATGTGTGATGCATGCTGTCTTGTAGGAGGATCTACCTTCAACGAGAAGCCAGTTGAGCGCCTTCAGGGCTGGGGAGATGTGGTCAAAACATTTATAGCCAGTGATAAGCCTGGCTGCTAGGTGGAGTACAGATCTGAGTGGGGATAGGTGTACTTTGGGGGTTCCTGTGAGGATAGTGTTCCCGTAGTCGATTTTTGAGAGTACCAGGGATTGGACGACCCATTTGAAGTCTTCAGGTGGGATGAAGGGTTTGATTTTCTTCAGGTGTCGGAGAGTGAAGAGAGCTCCTTTAGCAGAGTTTTTTATGTGGTCGTTGAGGGTTAGATTTTTGTCAATGCTAATACCAAGTGATTTCACCGATTTGGACAAAGAGAGCGAGCAGTTGAGTGCATTGAGGTCAGGGATCCAGGTTTGGATGGAGAGTCCGTAGTTTTTAGGGGAAAAGAGGATGATTTCAGTTTTCTTGGTGTTAAGTTTGAGATGGCTGGAGTGGAACCAGTGTTGGATCTTGTTTAAGGTATGGTTAAGATGAAGTACGTCAGAGTGGGACCTAATCTTATAGTAAAGTTGGGTGTCGTCAGCATAGAGGTGGTAGTTGATTCCGGTTTGTTTCAGGATGTGGGTAAGAGGTTCCATAAAGAGGTTAAAGAGAGAGGGGGAGAGAATAAAGCCTTGGGGGACGCCTAGGGAAACCGGAGAGGGGTTGGATAGGCAGTCATTCATTTTGACTTGTTGTGTTCTGTGTTGGAGAAATGATGTGAACCATTTAAGGACCTGACCGTTTAGGCCAAAGTGGGACTTTAGTGTGTTGAGTAGGGAGTTGTGGTTGACTGTATCAAAGGCAGCAGAGAGATCAAGGAGAATGAGTAAGCAGGATTCACCGTTGTCAAGGGAAGAGTGGATGTCATCGATTATATTTAGCATGGCGGTTTCAGTGCTGCAGCCTTTTCTGAAACCGTATTGCAAGGGGTCAAGAAGGTTGAAGTTGTTAATGTGTTTATCTAGTTGAAGTAGAGAACATTTTTCCAGGGCTTTGGAAAAAGTGGTAGGTTAGAGATAGGGCGGAGGTTGTTCAGGTCATTAGGGTCTGAGGTGGGATTTTTAGGGATAGGCGTGATTTGACCGAGCTGAAGTGAGTCCGGGACGCAACCTGTGAAGAAGGAAGCGTTGATGATGTTGGTCCAATGAGGGGCAATAATATGGTTGAGCTTCTGGATAAGACTAGAGGGGATAGGGTTTTTGGTGTGTGAGGACGGCTTAAGTTTGGTGATGATGTTGGAGACTTCGAGCTCAGTCACGGGGAGGAAGTTAGTCCAGGATGCATTGTTTTTTAGTTGCAGGGGGGGAGGCTGGATTCAAGAGGGGTAGTAGCGGGAGGGAGAGTGGAAGAGTAAGGGGATAGAGTCAGGACTGGAGGATCATTTAGTGTAGTGTCAGCAACGAAAGGGGCATTGGGTGGGATCTCAGTTAGATGGAAGGAGCGATCGATTTTGGTGATTTTATCAGAGAAGAAGTTGGCAATTTCCTCACATCTATTTGTTGAGGCAGTAAGTTTGAGGGGGGCTGTGGATGTTTGGTTGCGGACAATGTTAAAAAGTTCTCTGGGTCTGTTTTTGGCACGATCGAGTTGAGTTCGGAAAAAGGAGGCCTTTTCCTTGAAGATGTGTTTTTTATAGGATGATCTAGCGGCCTGGAGACGGGTAAGGTGGGCGGCGGAGGGGTGTTGTCTCCAGGATCTTTCAGTCAGTCTAAGTGATCGCCTTTCGTCATTGAGGTCAGAGTTAAACCAAGTTTTAGATGGGATGGTTCTTTGCTTTTTTAGTTTGGGAGGGGCTAGGAGGTCTATGACCTCACTAGCGGTCTTGTTGAAAAGTTCGGTGAGTTCATTCGCGTCTTGGGAGAGAGGGATGAGAAGAAGTTGAGCTTGTAGCTTAGACTCAAGTTTGCCAGAAGGGATATGATTGAGGTTTCTGGTCCATTTTAAGGGTATGTGATTTTTAATAGGGGGGAGAGGGGAGCGGATTCGATTTTAAACAGGATGAGGTGATGGTCAGACCAGTCAGTGGGGAGGATGCTGGAGATGGAGGCCAGGTCATTATTGGATATGATGGCATCGAGAGTGGCACCTTTGGTGTGAGTGGGTGAGTGACAAATTTGAACAAGGCCATTGATCTCTAGGAGATTGTTGAGATGGGTGACTGTGGGGTCAGCAGCATTGTTCCAGTGGATGTTAAAGTCTCCAAGGAAGAGGTTTTTCGAGTTGGAGAGGGAGGATTGAGAAAGTAGGTCAGATAGTTCCTCAGCGAAGGGAAGTGGATCACCTGGAGGATGGTAAATGTTATGTAGGTGAATTGGGGGGGAACCCTGTATAGTGAGTTCTGCGCCAAGATATTCAAAGGTTAAGTGGTCGGAGTTTTTAACACAGGAGAGTTGCAGCTCATTTTTGTAAATAATAGCTAGGCCACCTCCAATTCTGTCTGGTCTATCTTTCCTCATGATGGAGTAGCCAGGGGGGGTAAGTAGGTCAAGGAGGGCTGTTGAATGGTCATTAAGCCAGGTTTCTGTAAGGAAGGCGATGTCGATGGATTCACTGAGGAGGGTTTCCGATATTTCAGTTGCGTGTCGGGCAGCCGAGCGGCAGTTAGCGAGCATGCAGGAGAGGGGCTTAGGGTTGGTTTTGGTGGTAGGGCACGAGTGTATGGTGGTAAGTTGGGTTGGGGGTCTGGGCGAGGTGGGAAAGGAGGGGGTTCTGCTTGTTCCCAAAATCACTGGGATGCTGGAGAAAGGGGGGGTATGATCAGGGGTCAGGAGTTTGTGAGAGTAAGAGTTGCATAAGTCTGTAGTGTCAGAGGAGGAGAGACAGTTCTTAGAACGATGCGGCCTAAAAGATCTGTTGCGGAGGGGAATAGTCTCCCAGAGGTGAGGTTGGGAGAGGTAAGTGAGGCAAGGGCAGGCGGAGCCATTCTGATTGAGGAGGGTCTTGTTGAAATCTTCTCTGAGTTTCATAAGTTCAGTCTGAACTGTAGAGAGATTTCGTTCAATGTTGGAAAGTGTCAGAGCGATAAGGTTGAGTGTTAGCTCGGGCGGCGAGGAGGGGTGGAGCAAGGGGGTTCAATGTTGGCCGGAGACGATAGCCTGATGGGTGGAGGGGGGGAGATGCCGTGTGCAGGAGTCAGAGGGGAGCTAGGGAGGTTGGTCGTTGAGGTGGAGGGGTCACTCATGCAGGTAGGTCGCGAGACCGGGGGAGGAGATATGATGGAGAGAGGGGAGGGGGGGAGGTAAGATCATGATGAGGGGGAGGAGTGTAGTTCGGTAGTGGATATATAGGTGCAGGGATGGAAGCAGTGGGTGAAGGAGCTGGGGCTTAATTACCTCCACGTGCGTGGGACGAGTGTAGTTCATAGAGGGTGTTGTAGGCACCAGGAGGTGGGAGGGTGGATGTTCAGGGTGAAGGGATCCGGGAGATGTGGGGAGGTCATCGGCAGTGAGGGGGGTTTGGTGATGTCGGTCATTAGATAAGGTGGGGATTTGGGTGGTGGGGTGTGAATTTAGGGTGTCTAGGGGGTGTGGGCTCCGGGCTGGGGGGATGTCATGTGGGTGTCAGACGGTTGAGAGGGAGAGGGTTTGGGGGCAGGTTTGGATAGAAGGTCTGTCAGGGAACTGAAGTGGTGGTCGAAGGTGTTGAGGTGGTGTTCGGATGCTTGAATGAGAATGTTGCCGGTTTTGAAAATAGAGATGTCAATTTCTCCGCTAAAAGTTGGGGATGGGGAGGTAGATAGTTTGAAACCATTTGGGATATTGCTGGATTTAGTGATTGTGAGATGGCTCAGGAAGATGCTTTTCCATTTGGAGGGGCGTTTGGAATAGAAAATGAGGTTAGTTTTTATAGGCGAGGTGAGGCTATGTAGGAATCAGCTATGAGAGTTTCGGGGTGATGAGTCAGTAATTTATGCTTAAAGTTTTTCTTGGCATGTTTGGACAGATTGGATGGGTATGTTATGTTCCAGGAGTTGGGACCATGTCTTGAGAGTGCGGGATCTGGGGGAATGGGGACAGGAGAAGGGGGGGACATGATGGGTCGTCGGGGGGGAATTGGGAGGAAGAGAAGGGAGGAGGGTGAGAAGTAGGAGGAAGTTGAGAGGGCAAGCTAGGGGGGGAGAGTCATCAGAGGGCGAGGGGGGAGGTGTTGCAGAGAGGGGGAAACCATAGGGTAGACCAAATGTCAGAGATATAGGAGAGAAGGTGTTCGGGAGGGAGGCCAGGAGGGTATGTCAGAGTATGAAAATGTTGCTAAATATATAGGGTGGGGACAAGTGCTAAGGAAACTAGAGCGTCCTTGGTCATTTAGATGAAACTGGGGTAAGTGAGGATGTGACCATGTAGTAATCCAAACAACTATAACACCTATAGGGGCATATTCCCAAGAACGTGTGATAACCATTGCAAATTTAGCTTAACGCAACTTTGCATATCGCAGTCCATCGCGGGAAATTAACGCCTTGTTAACCAAGTATTCACAACACGGCGGCCCCATGCGATACTCCCCAGATAACGTGCCAACTGACCGCATTAGAATCAACGCGACACCGCAAAAATGCGAAACACCAACGCAAAAAAAACTGCGATGAGGCTAATCACGATACGAAAATCAGCGAAACCCAGCTACAGGCCTGCAATCCACATGCGTCAGGCAGGAACAATCACCATAAAAGCAGAAAAAAAACAGACAAACAAATGCCAAACAACAGCGAAGCACAATGGACGTTGCCAGAGCAAGTACGGAGGAGAGCCAGAACCCCACAAGCCCCCCGGAGGACCATCCTGGGACTTCGGGGTCAGGGAAGGGCAAGGACAAGAAGAAGACGAAGACGAAGTTCAGTCCGCAGGAAAACAGGATCCTGATAACGGAGGTGACAGAACACCATCAACAACTGTTTCGTCACCTCCACTGTGTCATTGGCAACAAAAAATACATTATGGCAGTCCATCGTGGACAAGGTGAATGCAGTCGGAGTGCTGAAGAGGACAATGGGCGAGGTCAAGAGACGCTGGAATTATGTCAAGCGCAAAACCAAGCTGAAACTCGCCAACAACTTGAAGGCAGCAATGCAGACTGGAGGTGGGAGCCCAGCGCCACAGGAGGAGCTGGACGACATGGAGGAAATGGTGTCCACAGTCATCAATGGGGAGGCGGTGGCAGGAGTTGGGGGCCCGGACACTGCTCAACAGGACCCGACACAACAGCAACAGGGTGAGTAACCACCAGGGCCTGGGGGGACGGGGGGAGATTGGCACAATGGCACACATGCACAATTAAGTTGAGCACAGCTGCGGACGCACCATGCCCCAGACCACCAACTCCCACCAAGAGACCAACGTACCCCAGTATGCAACATGTCAACACTGTACAAGCACAGAAGTCAGAGGCACACCTCATGAAAGTGATAAGGGGCAGCAAAATCTGAGCTGCAGGGGCGACTCCCCAAAAATGCAGCACACACATCACATACAGAGCACATCTACATTGACAACGATGTGACACAATCCGCAAAACACCTACAACAGAACACAGGACACTACTGGTGCTGCTTGGGTGCAGACACTGGCTAATCACAATTGGAATTGCAGGGATATGTGCGTTGATAATGTACAAGTACAAACACACATCCGTGATGTTGTCGAAATGTCCACTGTCCCCCATCAAATAGGCAGCTCCTCCCAAACAGCCACAATGTACCCAGTCATGCTGTCTGTATGTAAACATGTACAATGCGACAACATACATGTGGACACATTGTTAAACTGCATCTCCCCTTCACATTGCAGAGGGAGAATCAACACCTCCTGCAGAGCAGTCCTACCCTCTCTTCTCTGGAGATGAAGAGGACGACCACAGCTTTGACTCTGACGCCCTCCAACTGCTCGTGGAGAGCCTCCACAGCCCACTTCCAGGAGCTAGGCAGCCCAGCTGCTACGAGGAGACCCCACCCCCTGCACAGACCACACAGCAGGCAGCACCCACCACCACTGCTGCCTCCCAGGACCCCCACAGAGAACACATGGCCTTCCAACGCTGTGTTTTGGGGTGCCAGGAGAATCTGGCTGAACAGGTGCGGATGGGCTTCGACCGCATGGCAGACAAACTAGATGCCATACGTGGGTGTCTAAGTCCCATCAGGGACCACTCACGGTCCCTAATGGACACCCACAGTCCGCTCCATGCTCTCCAATGGACCATGGCTGACATCGCTGGAGCCCTGACTCAGAGAATAGTACAACTGTCCAGTCAGAGTGGCTCTAGCGATGTCACACGGGAGTTGGGAAACATGCGGAGGTTGATGGAGACCATGGAGCGGGTGAATGCGGAACGAGCGGCTGCCACGGCTGCACACCAGCGAGAGGTAGCTGGGTTCCTCAATGACTTCAGGACCCTCCTCATGGCATTGCTGCCACAAGGCCTGGTGCGGATGCATGCTGCTGCCACCACTCCATCCACATCTCTGCCCCCTGAAGTGTCAGTTCCACACAGTGCGGCAGACCTTCCACCTCCGGCCACAGATGTGTCACTGCCACACAGTGCTGGAGACAGAACACCACCACCCACATGTGAGGCACATGAAACAGCAGAGAACGAAGATGCGGATGATACTGCCTTCGTGGTAAGGAGGACGCAGCAGCATGCATCTCATCCATAGGTCCGGCTTCAGCTTGGTACTGCCCTCTGCATCATCACCTTCCACTGTCCCCCCCATGCACTCTGCGACACTCACCTTGGACCTCGACATGGACTGCCATATGATGTTTGATCGCCATTGACACAGCAATCAGACTGGAGACTGTACTCGTCCTCTTCCTTTGGACTTGTCATTCCCTGGAGGACCCTGGAGGGACCTCCACGGGACAACATCGTCATGTGGGGTTTGCATGGCCCTGTACTGCTCCAGATGCAACACTCCACTGAATGTGCATTAAACATTCATATACACACAGATGTGTCATGTCTATGGTCTTTTAAGTGTGGAAGTATGGATGAATGTGGGCTCACTGGACTCCTCGTACGTCCATGTGGTTCATGTCGTAGAACAGGGGTCACAGGGTGACACATTGCCCAATGCGGTCCGGGTGGCGCTGACACAACAACAGGGGCACACGCATGAGTTACTTCCTTGTCCCGCCCAGTACGGAACCACGCCCAGGGCCCCGGGGCCATATACAGACCCTTACGCTGGACTGGCATACACCAGGCCAGCCCACTCCGCTTACGCTCACAGGGGGGGACAGCAACGCTACATGTCCCCTGTCTTTCCTGTGGTGATCTGCTGCTCACAGGTCTAGTTGTCAGCATGCCACAGCCACTCCCTCACGGCTGGTTTACACCCACACCACACCCATCCAGCACATGCGTCACGGGACATGTGACCCTACCAATGAAAAGGGACGGGCGCACGTGCTTGACGCCATTTCCACTCTCTATCTGGGTGCATCCGTGTGGTGTTAATGTAGGCATGAGGGCCTCTGGCCCTGCAACATCACATTCCCCAGGACCGGAGGTGACATGATGGCGGACGCAACATGATACCCAATCATTCAGGGACCAAGACTTTGGGACACAGACTTGGTGGCACCGGATACATTGCGGCCGGCACAGGCACACCGCCACGGGACGGTGTCTTTGGGTGCACTGAGGTAGGGGCACCTTAAGTGCTGAGCGGGTGTGCAGCCTGCGATGATGCCTGGTCCCGGCCGTCCGGACTGCTCAGGATTTGTGTGCCCTGCTGGACCGCAGTGTAGGCCAGAGCCAGCGGGCAGCGCGGGCCTACCGCCTCGTGGCGTCGCATCCCGGATCACAGAGTTAGTGGCACCTCAAGGGCTGAGCGGGTGTGCAGCCTGCGATGATGCCCGGTGCACTGGTATGTCCTCTGCCATGGCGAAATCAAGACCCAGAATCATATGTGAGACCCGGTGGCCTGCGGAGCAGGGCTGCATGATGTGGAGGGTGCCATGTCCGCGGGCCCTGGGCATGTGGCTTGCAGCAGCACGTGGTTTGCCCTCATTACTACGCGCCAAGGGCGGAAGGTGAGCAGTGAGGCCTCGGTGCACAGGGGCGGGCATGCCCCGCTGGGCAGCGGGAGGGGCTGGGGTACATCTGCCTGGGTGCGCAGGGGCGGACAGGCGAAGATGTCTTGTGCAATTGTGTGTACTTTGCCATTCATGTCTCTGGACTCTGTTTCAGATGACGGATCTGTTTCAGATGTGTGACCTGGTGAACTGCACTACATACAGGCACGTAGTTGGAGACACACCTGTGGCAGCAGGTGGGCAGGGTGGCCTGGGTGCGCATTGTGGGCACTCTCTCTCCCTGTCCATCTCTTCTGTTATCTGTGTCTCACTCCCCCTCTCTGTCCGTCTTTCTCTCACTCCCCCTCTCTGACCGTCTTTCTCTCGCTCCCCCTCTCTGTCCGTCTTTCTCTCGCTCCCTCTCTCTGTCCGTCTTTCTCTCGCTCCCTCTCTCTGTCCGTCTTTCTCTCGCTCCCCCTCTCTGTCCGTCTCTCTCTCGCTCCCTCTCTCTGTCCGTCTTTCTCTCGCTCCCTCTCTTTCTCTCTCTCTCTCTCTCCTTCGCTCTCTCTCTGTCCTTTGATGTGCGCAAGACACACCTTCTCATCATGATTTTTGTCTTGCAGGCTGTGACCTATGGATTGTCCCAAGGGGAGCCGCCATGTGTCTTCATTTCTGTTCTGTGTTTCTTTGAATACATTTTCATTTGTTACATCGAAGGTGGATGTGTGATGCTCATTTTTGTGACGACACATGCATGTCACCAAATGTGATTGTGCGACATATGGCGGATTATTTGGTACATGTTCCGTATAGTTGATGTGGCATGTCTTTGGCCGGGGGGATCCTGCGGGTGGTGGTGGTGGGTGTTGTGGCCCTGTTGGGGCTCCGAACTGCATGATCAGTGGCTCCATGGCATCTGTTGCCCTTCAGGTGTGGCTCTGGGCTGGGCTCCATTTTGTGGTGCAGGCTGTGGTCCGACTTTGCACCAGGTCAGAGCAGGTGATAGTTTCCTGCTGCTAACGGGCCTTATCACCTGTTTTGTGGTCTTATCGCCGATCTCGCTGCTCGTTGAGAATGTTGCGGAGTGGTGTTTTCGCGGCTTTTTGCCCGGGTACGCCTACTCTGCATCTCATTAGCGATAGTTGCGGGGGTCATCTGTGGCGATGTTTTTTGCGGATGCTATCGCGGATAAAATGGTGTTCTGGGCTGTTAACACCAGCTTGTGAATGGTGCGATTAATTTATCGCCACTTTGGCTGCGATAAAGTGCGGCTAACTCAGCGATAAGTCCTTGAGAATATGCCCCATAGTGGTCAAAGACTGACAGTGGGATTGCTGGAGTGCATAGGTAGTCCTCAGGGGATTGTAGCACTACATCTGTTAGTGCCTGGGTCATTCCATAAGTACATGGTTAGTGACTGGATGATTAGAGTGCTGCAAAGAGAGTACATGGTGAATTTATAAGTGCTAGGGTATTGGAGCAGTGATTGGATAAGTACACGGTGCTGACAAGGTGATTGGAAGAGTGCTCACGGAGTGACTGGGGAATGCTGGAGTGCATAGGTACTGCTCTGGCGTTTGCAGCAGTGAATGTATTAGTGCCTGGGACATTGCATGAGTACATGTGTACTTACAAATTCACCATGCACTCTCCTTACAGCACTCTAATCATCCAGTTACTACCCATGTACTCATGCAATGGCCCAGGCACTAACTCATGCAGTGCTACAATCCCAAGAGCACTACCCATGCAGTGCAGCAATCCCCCTGTCACTCCCTGTGCACTCTTCATGCAATGGCCTAGGCACTAATACATTCACTGCTACAATCCCCAGAGCAGTACCTATGCACTCCAGCATTCCCCTTGTCACTCCGTGAGCACTCTTCTAATCACCCTGTCAGCACCGTATACTTATCCAATCACTGTGCCAATACCCAAGCACTTATAAATTCACCATGTAGTATCTTTGCAGCACTCTAATCATCCAGTCACTAACCATGTGTTTATGCAATGACCCAGGCACTAACAGATGTAGTACTACAATCCCCTGAGGACTACCTATGCAGTCCAGTAATTTGCATGTCACTACCTATGCACTCCTCCAATCACCCAGCCAGCACAATGTACTTATCCAATCAGTCTGCCAAAACCCAAGCACTTATAAATTCAACATGTACTCTCCTTACAGTACTGTAATCATCCAGTCACTACCCATGTACTGATGCAATGGCCCAGTCACTAACACATGCACTGCTACAATCCCCAGAGCACTACCCATGCAGTCCAGCAATCCCTCTGTCACTCCCTGTGCACTCTTCTAATCACTCTGCCATCGCCATATACTTATCTAATCGCTCTGCCAAAACCCCAGCACTTATAAATTCACCATGCAGTCTCCTTGCAGCACTCTAATCATCCAGTCACTACGCATGTACTCATGGCATGGCCAAGGCAATAACTCATGCAGTGCTAAAATCTCCAGAGCACTACCCATGCAGTCCAGCAATCCCCCTGTCACTCCCTGAGCACTCTTCCATTCACCCTGCCAGCACCATGACCTTATCCAATCACTCCGCCAAAACCCAAGCATTTATAAATTCACCATGCACTCTCCTTGCAGTACTCTAATCATCCAGTTACTACCCATGTAGTCATGCAATGACCCAGGCACTAACACATGCACTGCTACAATCCCCTGAGCACTTCCCATGCAGACCTCTAACCACCTACACACTACTGATTCACTCCTCCAATTACCCAGGTAGTACCCATGCACTCCAGAAATCCCTCTGTCACTACCCATGCACTCCTCCAATCACCCAGCCAGCACTATGTACTTATCCAATCACTCCACCAAAACCCAAGCAGTTATAAAATCACCATGCACTGTCCTTGCAACACTCTAATCATCCAGTCACTACCCATGTACTCATGCAATGACCCAGTCACTAACACATGCACTGCTGCAATCCCTTGAGGACTACCTATGCAGTCCAGTAATCTCCCTGGTACTACCTATGCAGTCCTCCAATCACCCAGCCAGTCCTATGTCCTTATCCAATCACTGCGCCAAAACCCAAGCACTTATAAATTCACCATGCACTCTCCTCGCAGTACTCTAATCATCCAGTCACTACCCATGTAGTCATGCAATGATCCAGGCACTAACACATGCACTGCTACAATCCCTGTGTACTACCCATGCAGTCCTCTAACCACCTACACACTTCTCATTCGCTCTTTCAATTCCCCTGGTAGTACCCATGCAGTCCAGCAATCCCCCTGTCACTCCCCGTGCACTCCTCCAGTCACTCAGCCACTACTATGTACTAATCCAAACACTCTGCCAATACCCAAGCACTTCTAAATTCACTCAGGCACTCTCCTTGCAGTATTCTAATGTTTCAGTCAGTAGCTATGTACTCATGCAATGATCCAGGCACTAACTGATCACTGCTACAATCCCCTATGCACTACCCATACAGTCCTCTAACCACTTACACACTTCTTATTTGCTCCTTCAATTCCCCAGGTAGTACCCATGCAGTCCCGCAATCACACTGTCACTCCCCGTGCACTCCTCCAGTCACCCAGCCACTACCATGTACTAATCCAAACAACTATAACACCTATAGTGGTCAAAGACTGACAGGGGGATTGCTGGAGTGCATAGGTAGTCCTCAGGGGATTGTAGCACTGCATCTGTTAGTGCCTGGGTCATTCCATAAGTACAAGGTTAGTGACTAGATGATTAGAGTACTGCAAAGAGAGTACATGGTGAATTTATAAGTGCTAGGGTATTGAGCAGTGATTGGATAAGTACACAGTGCTGACAAGGTGATTGGAAGAATGCTCACGGAGTGACAGGGGGAATGCTGGAGTGCATAGGTACTGCTCTGGCGATTGTATCAGTGAATGTATTAATGCCTGGGACATTGCATGAGTACATGTGTACTTACAAATTCACCATGCACTCTCCTTGCAGCACTCTAATCATCCAGTTACTACCCATGTACTCATGCAATGGCCCAGGCACTAACTCATGCAGTGCTACAATCCCAAGAGCACTACCCATGCAGTCCAGCAATCCCCCTGTCACTCCCTGTGCACTCTTCATCCAACCGTATACTTATCCAATCACTGTGCCAATACCCAAGCACTTATAAATTCACCATGTAGTATCTTTGCAGCACTCTAATCACCCAGTCACTAACCATGTGTTTATGCAATGACCCAGGCTCTAACAGATGTAGTGCTACAATCCCCTGAGGACTACCTATGCAGTCCAGTAATCTGCCTGTCACTACCTATGCACTCCTCCAATCACCCAGTCAGCACAATGTACTTATCCAATCAGTCCGCCAAAACCCAAGCACTTATAAATTCACCATGTACTCTCCTTACAGTACTGTAATCATCCAGTCACTACCCATGTACTCATGCAATGACCCAGTCACTAACACATGCACTGCTGCAATCCCTTGAGGACTACCTATGCAGTCCAGTAATCTCCCTGGTACTACCTATGCAGTCCTCCAATCACCCAGCCAGCACCATGTCCTTATCCAATCACTCCGCCAAAACCCAAGCATTTTTAAATTCACCATGCACTCTCCTCGCAGCACTCTAATCATCCAGTCACTACCCATGTAGTCATGCAATGACCCAGGCACCAACACATGCACTGCTACAATCCCCTGAGCACTTCCCATGCAGACCTCTAACCACCTACACACTACTGATTCACTCCTTCAATTCCCCTGGTAGTACCCATGCACTCCAGAAATCCCTCTGTCACTACCCATGCACTCCTCCAATCACCCAGCCAGCACTATGTACTTATCCAATCACTCCGCCAAAACCCAAGCAGTTATAAAATCACCATGCACTGTCCTTGCAGCACTCTAATCATCCAGTCACTACCCATGTACTCATGCAATGACCCAGGCACTAACACAAGCACTGCTACAATCCCCTGAGCACTACTGATGCAGTCCAGCCATCTCCTTGTCACTACCCATGCACTCCTCCAATCACCCAGCCATCACCATGTACTTATCCAATCACTCCGCCAAAACCCAAGCACTTATAAATTCACCATGCACTCTTCTTGCAGTACTCTAATCATCCAGTCACTACCCATGTACTCATGCAATGACCCAGGCACTAACACATGCAGTGGTACAATCACCTGTGCACTGCCCATGCAGTCTTCCAATCACCAAGCCAGCACCATGTACTTATCCAATCACTCCGCCAAAACCCAAGCACTTATAAATTCACCATGCACTCTCCTTGCAGCACTCTCTTTATCCAGTCAGTACCCATGTACTTATGCAATGACCCAGGCACTAACACATGCACTGCTACAATCACCTGTGCACTACCCATGCAGACCTCTAACCACCTACACAGTACTGATTCACTCCTGCAATTACCCAGGTAGTACCCATGCAGTCCAGCCATCGCCCTGTCACTACCCATGCACTCCTCCAATCACCCAGCCAGCACCATGTACTTATCCAATCACTCTGCCAAAATCCAAGCACTTATAAAATCACCATGCACTCTCCTTGTAGCACTCTAATCATCCAGTCACTACTCATGTACTCATGCAATGACCCAGGCATTAACTCATGGCAAATACAGAGGAGGTCATGCTAATCACAGGGGTACCCCAACGCATAGTGTTCCCTAGTGTATGTAGATGTTTTCACTGTATTATAAGTTTCTTTTAGCATAGCACTGGCTCTAGGCCTGGTTAGTCAGAGTCAGTTACCACCAGTACCTGTCAGCAAAAAGTTGGGGGCACAGGAGGACTTTCTGCTCCTCTGTTGGTTCTTTCTGCACATCTCTTGCTTCTTCCTGCACTTTTCTTCGTCTTTCTGGACTTCTGTTGCCTCTTTCTGCATTTGTCTTGCTTCTTTCTGTGCTTTTCTTCCTCTTTCTTCACATGTCCTACCTTTGTAGGCATAGTAGGAAATTAGCATTTAAAAAACCTTTGAAATTCACTGAAAAAACCATAGGTTTCAGAGACGTTATAGTTAGAAATTAGCATTTAAAAAACCTTTCAAAATTCACTGAAAAAACCATAGGTTTCAGGGACGTTATAGTTAGAAATCAGCATTTAAAAAACCTTAGAAATTCACAGAAAAACTACAGGTTTCAGCGACGTTATAGTTAGTTGGACATTTCACTCGTACAAAACCAGAGAAATTCGGCTGTTATAGTTAGTTCAGCTAACTATAACTTGCGCCCCCGCAATGCACTGCTGATGATGTCACATATTACATCATTCATGTCATGGTCAGTGACATCACTGATGACATCACTGATGACATCTCAAATGACATCACTGATGACATCTTCCACGTGATAATCTGATGCACCTCCTCATATCCTAATATAACCTTTGATACACCCACTCTAAAATACAGACCACCATTTTTGAAACCATAGACACACCAATACCAGTTAGTACATACCCACTCACTAATTCCTAGGTCTACACACACATCCACTCATTCACCCATACAGTCACTCATACATGCAGTCAACCATCAATACGGCATTATCATATGCACTCACATATCTATACAGACACTCACACACCGCCACTCATCGATAGAGTTACTCACACACCTAGTCAGTCATGCAAACAATCAATCACACTCCCATTTACTCACCTATACAGTTATACACACACCACCTCACTTATTCAAACATATACTAACACATACTTACACTCTTATACAATAACTAATACAAGCACACACTTATCCATACAGCGACTCTCACAATCACTCACTCTCACATATAGTCATTTATACACTCCAACACTCACATATACTGCCTTTCACATATGCAGTTACTCACACATGTACCACTGAGGCATCCATTCACTCACCAACACACCCATACACACACTCACCCACCCATACAGCCCTTCACAGATGCACTCTTAAACCAATACACCCAGTGCATCATCCACTCACACATCTATGCACAGAGTCACACCCCCCCACCCACCCACACAGACACTCAGGCACCCATACAGATACTCAGACAACCAATCAATAACCCATATAGATCCTCATTTAGCTACACACCAACTCATGGAACCGCTTACACACCAACTGACAAACTACACTGTGTGAATGTCTGTATCAGTCACTAACCCATGCCTTCAGTAAGACACATTTAATCACTCACTTATACAGTCAGTCACGCACCTACTAAATCATCCATCCAGACACTTATACACCCACTCATTCTTCAATACACCTTGGCATATATATAAAACATATTTAAACTTTATAGAAACACACAGTCACTGGATGATGTCATCAGTGATGTCATTTGACATGTCATCAGTGATGTCATCAGTGATGTCACTGACCATGTCATGAATGATGTAATATGTGACGTCATCAGCAGTGCATTGCGGGGGCGCGAGTTATAGTTAGCTGAACTAACTATAACGGCCGAATTTCTCTGGTTTTGAATGAGTGAAATGTCCAACTAACTATAACGTCGCTGAAACCTGTGGTTTTTCCAGTGAATTTCTAAGGTTTTTTTAAATGCTAATTTCTAACTATAACGTCCCTGAAACCTATGGTTTTTTCAGTGAATATAAATATATATAAACATATATAAATATATATATATATATATATATATATATATATATATATATATATATATATATATATTATTATCTACTAGCGGTCGCCAGTAGATAGTTATAGTTACAACCTATTATCCATAGGAAATCCGCGACATTCTATTTGAAATAACTCTCTTGCCGGTTGACGTATCTTCGCAAAATTTTCAAACTTTGTGGCCCGCTCCGGTCCGCTCCTACCCTGAAAGTCTCGGGGGATTCGTCAAGCGGGGGCCGAGAAAAAGGGGGTCCCAAAACGCGTTTTCCCCATGCAATTTTCCATAGGAAACTTTAGACATGGCTACAGCCCGAACTGCTGAACGGAATTACACCAAATTTGGCAAAGAGGTAGTTCTTGGTTCAGAAAGAACCCTTTTGTTAAATGGTGTAAATCCGTTCAGTAGTTGCTGAGAAAATCAAAAGTAAAAAGATAGTGATATCTATGGCCGAGTAGGGTCCGCGTACCCTCCCGATCCACGAGCTGCATGTTAATTGGCTGTCAGCTGGCTGTCAACATTCCGATTCAGGAAATGTTGGCAGCCATTTTGTCCCTCGGTAGAACCGAGGGACAGAAACAAGTGCGCAAAGCGCACAAAGGGGGCAGGGTAGAAACACCCTGACCCCCTAGGTTTGCTCAGGGGTCCCACAAGGACCCCCTGGGCAAAAAAAAATTTTTTTTTTTAAATCGTCAGGATGCGCTCAGGGTGCGCGAATCCTGCCGAGAAAAAAAATCGAGCGCGGTCTCCCGCGCTTCGATTGTATTTGCCCCCGGGTGGCCCAAGTCCCGGGGGCATGGTGGGGGGATAATTTAATGTGTGAGGGGCCTCAAGGGCCCCCAAGCCCCGGGGACCGCCACCCCCGGGGCTTTTTTAAATGGTGCGTGAGGGCTCTGAGCCCTCCCGCAGCCCCGGGGACCACCACCTCCCCGGGGCTTTTTTTAATAAATTGAAAAACCTGTGTGGGGGCTCCAGCCCCCACACGCCCCGGGGACCGCCACCTCCCGGGGCACTAAACATTTAAATATGGGGGTCCGTTACGGACCCCAGAGCCCCGGGACCACCACCTCCCCGGGGCTGTGAACTGAATGGGAGGGGGCCGCGCGGCCCCCTCCTGGAGCCCTTGATGGCCCTGGGGACCACCACCCCCCAGGGCCGGCTCCTGCAGTGTCCCGGGGTGCCTACCCCCGGGACACTGCTGTTTGCAATGACAGGACGGGAGCCT
This sequence comes from Calotriton arnoldi, assembly GCA_963921515.1. Taxonomy (NCBI): domain Eukaryota; kingdom Metazoa; phylum Chordata; class Amphibia; order Caudata; family Salamandridae; genus Calotriton; species Calotriton arnoldi. Next base: position 49,360 of record CAWUFW010014748.1, read on the forward strand.
CGCGGCCCCGTCCTGTCATTGCAAACTTGCTTTGGATATTGGAAGAGAGAGCAGGAAACCTGCTCTCTCTTCCAATATCCAAAGCTGATTGACTTTCCACACGGGGAGCTGCATCTTAGCAGCTCCCCATGTGTAAAGCAATGCCGGCTCCGTAGGACACGGGGAGCCGGCGGGACTGTGGGGGCTTGGGGACCCCCCACAGTCCCCAACGAGAGGCCAGGCCCCGGGGGATGGGGTCCCCGGGGCAAGTAGTGGCCCGGGAGGGGGCCACGCGGCCCCCTCCCCAAAGTTTAAAAAAAAAAAAAAGGTTTTGGCCGGCCCCGGGGATGGGGTCCCCGGGGCCTTAAATGGCCAGAGGAGGGGGCCACGCAGCCCCCTCCAAAGAATAAAACAAAAATCGAGGCCATGCCCCGGGGATGGGGTCCCGGGCCAATACAGGCCCCCTTCCCGTTTTTTTTTTTTTAAATAAAAAGTTTAAAAAGGGGTAAGGCCCTGGGGGATGGGGTCCCCAGGGCCCAAAAACAGGAAAAAGGAAGGGGGCCACACAGCCCCCTTCAGAGGACAAAAAAAAAAAAAAAACGATCGGGCCCGCAGGCCCCGCCCCTTCCTTCACCACTCTGCAAACGCGCCCCTGGCGCGTTTGCAGAGGGGGAACGACCCCTTGAATACTGGGGGTCCCTGAGGCCAACTAGCCCACCAGGAACCTCCAGTATGCGCCAGGGGCTGCCTTGCAGAGAGGTGTACATAGGCCACGCCCCTTTTACACCTCTCTGCAACGCAGCTCTGTGGCGCTTTTGGAGGTATATGGTGGGCTAGTTGGACTCCGGGGACCCTCAGGATTCAAGGGGACTTAATCCCCCAACTTAAAACGCGCCACGGGCGCGTTTGCACAGTGGTGAAGGGAGGGGGCGGGGCTTCAGGTGACATGTGTGCAAACAGGCCCCGTGGCGCGTTTTAAGATGGGGAATTAAATCCCCTTCAATCCTGAGGGTCCCTGGGGGCCAACTAGCCCAACAGGTACATCCAGAAAGCGCCACAGAGCTGCGTTGCAGAGAGGTGTAAAAGGGGTGTGGCCTCTCTACACGTCTCTGCAACGCAGCCCTCTGGCGCATATTGGAGGTTCCTGGTGGGCTAGTTGGCCCCTAGGGACCCTCAGGATTCAAGGGGACTTAATCCCCCAACTTAAAACGCGCCACGGGGCGCGTTTGCACAGATGTCACCTCAGGCCCCGCCCCTCCCTTCACCATTGTGCAAATATTCTTCTAAAATCATCCGAAATACGAATTCCGATTTACTCACCTGTTATAAGGAGAGACCTCAGTGCTGCATCTTTCAGCCCAGTACTGGTCCTGAAAAGTAATTTTAACCGTACTTACCAGTAACTTGAATTTCCTTCCATAGGATATCATTGCCTGCTTTTTGCTGAAAAAGTTTCTAAGTGTTGATTTTTGAAACATACAAATATTCCTCTAAAATCAGCCGAAATACGAATTCCGATTTACTCACCTGTTATAAGGAGAGACCTCAGTGCTGTATCTTTCAGCCCAGTACTGGTCCTGAAAAGTAATTTTAACCGTACTTACCGGTAACTTGAATTTCCTTCATAGGCTAACATTGACTGGTTTCACTTGGAAATTCTTCTAAGTGTGGAGTTTTGGAACTTTAAAATATTCCTCTAAAATCAGCCGAAATACGAATTCCGATTTACTCACCTGTTATCAGGAGAGACCTCAGTGCTGCATCTTTCAGCCCAGTACTGATCCTGAAAAGTAATTTTAACCGTACGTACCGGTAACTTGAATTTCCTTCATAGGCTAACATTGACTGGTTTCACTTGGAAATTCTTCTAAGTGTGGAGTTTTGGAACTTTAAAATATTCCTCTAAAATCAGCCGAAATACGAATTCCGATTTACTCACCTGTTATCAGGAGAGACCTCAGTGCTGCATCTTTCAGCCCAGTACTGGTCCTGAAAAGTAATTTTAACCGTACTTACCGGTAACTTGAATTTCCTTCATAGGCTAACATTGACTGGTTTCACTTGGAAATTCTTCTAAGTGTGGAGTTTTGGAACTTTATAATATTCCTCTAAAATCAACGAAAGTACGAATTCCAATTTACTCACCTGTTATCAGGAGAGAACCCAGTGCTGCATCTTTTAGCCCAGCACTGACCCTGAAAAGTAATTTTAACCGTACTTACCAGTAACTTATATTTTCTTCCATAGGAATCCATTGTCTGGTTTTCAGCAGAAAAGTTTCAAAGTGTCGATTTTCACAAACTACAAATATTCCTAAAAAATCGCCTGTATGACTTAAACGCATTCTTTCAACTGTTTACAGGAGATGCACCAGTGCTGGATCCAGGATCCAACACTGAGTAAGAAAAAGTAACGATAACAGTTTTTACCTTCTAAGTGAATTTCCTTCCATAGGATAACATTGGTGATTTTATGAGAAAAAGTTTCTAAGTGTCAACTTTTAAAGTACAATAATATTCCTTAAAAATCACGACTGTAACCAAAACGCTTTTACTCAACTGTTTACAGGAGATGTCCCAGGACTGAATCTAGGATCCAGTCCTGTGGTTAGAAAAGTAATCCATAAAGTAACTAATTGCATTTAACTAGAAATTCACATTGAGCTGAATGTTGCATTGTGTTTGAAAATGTGTTGCCCATTGCAACAACTGTAACTACTGTACTTAAAAGTCTATTGCCTATGTGCAAAGTATTTAAACTAAAGTAATTCATTCTGAGAAAGTATTTTTGTAATGTAATGTATAATGTAATTACAATGTAATTTAAAAAATAAAATATGTAAAAAAATTGTTTCTAAAAATGTAGTAAATCAGTATGAAAAAAATGTATATAACAATTAATACATTTAAAAATTGTCATTTACAAAACCTTTGAAATTCACTGAAAAAACCGTAGGTTTCAGACATGTTATAGTTACAAATTAGCATTTAAAAAACCTTTGAAATTCACTGAAAAAACCATAGGTTTCAGGGACGTTATAGTTACAAATTAGCATTTAAAAAACCTTTGAAATTCACTGAAAAAACCATAGGTTTTAGGGACAGTTATAGTTAGTTGGACATTGCACTCGTACAAAACCCGTGAAATTCCCCCGTTATAGTTAGTCCAGCTAACTATAACTCGCGCCCCGCAATGCACTGCTGATGACGTCACATATTACATCACTCATGACATGGTCAGTGACATCACTGATGACATCACTGATGACATCTCAAATGACATCACTGATGACATCACTGATGACATCATCCATGTGATAATTTCATGCATCTTCTCACACCCTAATATAACCTTTGATACACCCACTCTAAATTACAGACTGCCATTCGCAAAACCATAGACACTCCAACACCAATAACTACATACCCACTCACTGATTCTTAGGTCTACGCACACATCCACTCACTCACCCGTACAGTCACTCATACTTACGGTCACTCAGTACAGGACTATCATATGCACTCATACTCCTATATAGACACTCAAACACCGCCACTCATCCATAGAGGTACTCACACACCTAGTCAGTCATGCAAATAATTAAACACACTACCATTTACTCACCTATACAGTTATACACACACCAGCTCACTTACTCATACAAATACTAGCACATTCTTACGCTCTTATACAATCACTGATACAAGCACACACTCATCCATACAGCCACTATCACAATCACTCACTCTCACTTATAGCTATTTATATACTCCAACACACATATATACTGCCTTTCACATATGTAGTTACTCACACATGTACCACTGGGACATACATTCACTCACTAACACACTCTTACACACACTTACCCACCCATACAGTCTATCACAGATGCACTCTTGAAACCATCCACCCAGTGAATCACCCACTCACACATCTATGCACAGAGTTGCACACACCCCTCCCACACAAACACTCAGGCACCCATACAGATACTCAGACAAGCATTCAATAACTCATATAGACACTCATGTAGCTATTCACAAACACATGCAGCCACTTACACAGCAACAGACAGACGGATACAGACATTCACCCAGTTTAGTCACTAACCCATGCATTCAGTAAGATACGTTAAATCACTCACTTATACAGTCAGTCACGCACCTACTAAATCATCCATACAGACACTTACACACCCACTCATTCTTCAATACGTCTTTTCCTATATATATTAAAAATATTTAAACTTTACAGAAACACACAGACACTGGATGATGTCATCAGTGATGTCGTGAGTGATGTCATTTGAGATGTCATCAGTGATGTCATCAGTGATGTCACTGACCATGTAATGAGTGATGTAATATGTGACGTCATCAGCAGTGCATTGCGGGGCGCGAGTTATAGTTAGCTGGACTAACTATAACGGGGGAATTTCACGGGTTTTGTACGAGTGCAATGTCCAACTAACTATAACTGTCCCTAAAACCTATGGTTTTTTCAGTGAATTTCAAAGGTTTTTTAAATGCTAATTTGTAACTATAACGTCCCTGAAACCTATGGTTTTTTCAGTGAATATATATATATATATATATATATATATATATATATATATATATATATATATATATATATATATATATAATATTATCTACTGGCGGTCGCCAGTAGATAGTTATAGTTAGGACCTATTTTCCATAGGAAATCCGCAATATTCTATTTGAAATAACGTTGGCGCCGGTTGACGAATCTTCGCCAAAGTTTCCAACTTGTTGGGGCGCTCTGGTCCGCTCCTATTCTGAAAGTCTCGGGGTGATTCGTCAAGCGGGGGCCGAGAAAAAGGGGGTCCCAAAGCGTGTTTTCCCCATTCATTTTTCCATAGGAACCTTTAGTCGCAGCTACAGCCCGAACTGCTGAACGGAATTACACCAAATTTGGCAAAGAGGTAGCCCTTGGTTCAGTGTCGTGCCTTTTGCTTAAATGGTGTAAATCCGTTCAGTAGTTCCTGAGAAAATCAAAAGTAAAATCACATATATCTGGGCGGAGCCTAACCACACATGTCATCGTGAGATCTGATTGGCTGTCAGCACTTCATCCTGGAATTGCTGGCAGCCATCTTGGGACTAATATAAATGATAGTACCCCATTGAAATGCATTGTAGTGAATCAAAGATTTTGAGGGTTACCAAAAGGAGAACTATAAAGGGTGATAACAGACTTTAGTTACATTAGAATTCATTTGTTGATGGTACCATACTAATTTCAGGAATTGTGGTGTGTTCTAAGGTGATTTTACCCTGTGAAAAACCTTCTGCTGGGATATCATGAATCATGTTTGAGAGAAAACTATTTTCACATGCTTGTCCCATACAGTTTTGGAAGGTGCTCCAGAAGCTAAAATGAGAGCATATTTTCTGTAAATTCACATTATCTTTCTCAGTCATGTGAGAATGAAGTCTGACATTCTCAGTAAAACATGTACATCCAACAAGGGCAGAGACTGTCAGTTGATTCCTTTGTGTTCTACTGCAGCTTCCCAGAGTGTTCTAAAGAACAACTAGAGTTCTAACAGCCTTACTTATGACAAAAGTATGGCACACCTGAAGCCATCTTGATTGGAATAAACTGGTAACACTTAAAACATTTAATTTAAAAAGGAACAAAATGATGGGGTTCATTTTGTCATAGAAATTATGGTTAGTGCTGTAGAAAGAAAAATTAGGACATGTTTCAAGTGTGATCTCAAATATCTTCCTGTTATATTTCAACAGGAGCAGCCTGCCAGTTGATGCCTTTCTGTTCTACTGCAGCTTCCCAGAGTGTTCTAAAGAACAACTAGAGCGCTAACAGCCTTACTTATGACAAAAGTATGGCACACCTGAAGCCATCTTGATTGGAATAAACCGGTAACACTTAAAACATTTAATTTAAAAAGGAACAAAATGAGGGGGTTCTTTTGAAATAGAAATTATGGTTAGTGCTGCAGAAAGAAAAATTAGGGCATGTTTTAAGTGAGATCTCAAATCCTCTTCTATTTCATTAGAAAATTCTGACATGCAGACTGATACAATCACTTTCAATACCAGCAGCAGACTTCCAGTTAACTCCCTGGTGAGCAGTAGCTTTACTACAGTGATCTAATGAGCAACTAGAGTGCTAACATTCTGAATTTATGGCAAATGTGAGACACATCTGAATGCCTTCTTGATGGAATCAAAGTAAAAAACTGAAAGCATTTCCTACTGAGGAGACTGCAGTAAATGAGGAAATTAGGAAACTTCATAACAAAGAAGTCTTCCAAGATGGCCACCAGTAAAAAAAGAGCCCAAATGTAGCACAAATATTACCCAGTTGTAGCCCACATATAGCCCAATGACAAAAGTGTGCAAAACACTTTTTATTTTTAGTTTTTTTGCAGTTTTATGTAGTGCAGACTGGTCAGGTATTGGAGCATTGCATCTTAAAACATGACCCCCTACACTACAAAAACACCACTGCACTACCCTAAACCCTAAAACACTACCCCCAGCACGACCCCCTACACTACACAAGCACCACTGCACTATCCTAAACCCTAAAACACTACCCCCAGCATGACCCCTACACTACACAAACACCACTGCACTACCCTAAACCCTAAAACACTACCCCAGCACGACCCCCTACACTACCCAAACACCACTGCACTAACCTTAATCCTAAAACACTACCCCCAGCATGACCCCCTACACTACCCAAACACCACTGCACTACCCTAAAACATGACCCCCTACACTACACAAACACCACTGCACTACCCTAAACCCTAAAACACTACCCCCAGCACGACCCCCTACACTACACAAGCACCACTGCACTACCCTAAACCCTAAAACACTACCCCCAGCACAACCCCCTACACTACCCAAACACCACTGCACTAACCTAAATCCTAAAACACTACCCCCAGCACGACCCCCTACACTACCCAAACACCACTGCACTACCCTAAAACATGACACCCTACACTACACAAACACCACTGCACTACCCTAAACCCTAAACCACTACCCCCAGCACGACCCCCTACACTACACAAACACCACTGCACTACCCTGAACCCTAAAACACTACCCCCAGCACGACCCCCTACACTTCCCGAACACCACTGCACTGCCCTAAACCCTGAAACACCAGCCCCTGCACGACCCCCTACACTGCCCGAACACCACTGCACTGCCCTAAACCCTGAAACACCACCCCTAGCACGACCCCTACACTGCCCGAACACCACTGCACTGCCCTAAACCCTGAAACACCACCCCCTTCACGACCGCCTACACTGCCCGAAAACCCCTGCACTGCCCTAAACCCTGAAACACCACCCCCAGCACGACCCCCTACACTGCCCGAATACCACTGCACTGCCCTAAACCCTGAAACACTACACCCAGCAAGACCCCCTACACTGCCCGAACACCACTGCACTGCCCTAAACCCTGAAACATCACCCCCAGCAAGACCCCCTACACTGCCCGAACACCACTGCCCTAAACCCTGAAACACCACCCCCAGCACGACCCCCTAGACTGCCCGAACACCACTGCACTGCCCTAAACCCTGAAACACCACCCCCAGCACGACCCCCTACACTGCCCGAACACCACTGCTCTGTCCAAAACCCTGAAACACCAGCCCCAGCATGACCCCCTACACTGCCCGAACACCACTGCACTGCCCTAAACCTTGAAACACAAGCCCCAGCACGACCCCCTACACTGCCCGAACACCACTGCACTACCCAAAACCCTGAAACACCACCCCCAGCACGACCCCCTACACTGCCCGAGCACCACTGCACTGCCCTAAACCCTGAAACACCAGCCCCAGCACGACCCCCTACACTGCCCGAACACCACTGCACTGCCCTAAACCCTGAAACACCAGACCCAGCACGACCGCCTACACTGCCCGAACACCACTGCACTGCCCTAAACCGTGAAACACCAGCCCCAGCACGACCCCCTACACTGCCCGAACACCACTGCACTGCCCTAAACCCTGAAACACCAGACCCAGCACGACCGCCTACACTGCCCGAACACCACTGCACTGTCCTAAACCGTGAAACACCAGCCTCAGCACGACCCCCTACACTGCCCGAACACCACTGCACTGCCCTAAACCCTGAAAAACCACACCCAGCACGACCCCCTACACTGCCTGAACACCACTGCACTGCCCTAAACCCTGAAACACCACCCCAGCACGACCCCCTACACTGCCCGAACACCACTGCACTGCCCTAAACCCTGAAACATCACCCCCTGCAGGACCCCCTACACTGCCCGAACACTACTGCACTGCCCTAAACCCTGAAACACCACCCCCAGCAAGACCCCCAGCAAGATCCCCTACACTGCCCGAACACCACTGCACTGCCCTAAACCCTGAAACACCAGCCCCAGCACAACCCCCTACCCTGCCCGAACACCACTGCACTGCCCTAATCCCTGAAACACCACCCCCTGCACAACCCCCTACACTGCCCGAACACCACTGCACTGCCCTAAACCCTGAAACACCACCCCCAGCACGACCCCCTACACTGCCCGAACACCACTGCACTGCCCTAAACCCTGAAACACCACCCCCTGCACGACCCCCTACACTGCCCGAACACTACTGCACTGCCCTAAACCCTGAAACATCACCCCCAGCAAGACCCCCAACACTGCACGAACACCACTGCACTTCCCTAAACCCTGAAACACTACTCCCAGCAAGACCCCCTACACTGCCCGAACACCACTGCACTGCCCTAAACCCTGAAACATCACCCCCAGCAAGACCCCCTACACTGCCCGAACACCACTGCCCTAAACCCTGAAACACCACCCCCAGCAAGACCCCCTACACTGCCCGAACACCACTGCACTGCCCTAAACCCTGAAACACCACCCCCAGCACGACCCCCTACACTGCCCGAACACCACTGCTCTGCCCAAAACCCTGAAACACCAGCCCCAGCACGACCCCCTACACTGCCCGAACACAACTGCACTGCCCTAAACCCTGAAACACCAGCCCCAGCACGACCCCTACACTGCCTAAACACCACTGCACTGCCCTAAACCCTGAAACACCCCCCCCAGCAAGACCCCCTACACTGCCCGAACACCACTGCACTCAAACCCTGAAACACCACCCCCAGCAAGACCACCTACACTGGCCGAACACCACTGCACTGCCCTAAACCCTGAAACACCACCCCTGCATGACCCCCTACACTGCCCAAACACCACTGCACTGCCCTAAACCCTGAAACACCACCCCCCTGTACGACCCCCTACAGTGCCCGAACACCACTGCACTGCCCTAAACCTTGAAACACCACCCCTCAGCACGACACCATACACTGCCCGAACACCACTGCACTGCCCTAAACCCTGAAACACCACCCCCAGCACGACCCCCTACACTGCCCAAACACCACTGCACTGCCCTAAACTCTGAAACACCACCCCCTGCACGACCCCCTACACTGCCCAAACACTACTGCACTGCCCTAAACCCTGAAACACCACCCCCAGCACGACCCCTACACTGCACGAACACCACTGCACTGCCCTAAACCCTGAAACACTACCCCCAGCAAGACCCCTACACTGCCCGAACACCACTGCACTGCCCTAAACCGTGAAACATCACCCCCAGCAAGACCCCCTACACTGCCCGAACACCACTGCCCTAAACCCTGAAACACCACCCCCAGCAAGACCCCCTACACTGCCCGAACACCACTGCACTGCCCTAAACCCTGAAACACCACCCCCAGCACGACTCCCTACACTGCCCGAACACCACTGCTCTGCCCAAAACCCTGGATCACCAGCCCCAGCACGACCCCCTACACTGCCCGAACACCACTGCACTGCCCTAAACCCTGAAACACCAGCCCCAGCACGACCCCCTACACTGCCCGAACACCACTGCACTGCCCTAAACCCTGAAAAACCACCCCCAGCATGACCCCCTACACTGCCCGAACACCACTGCACTGCCCTAAACCCTGAAACACCAGCCCCAGCACAACCCCGTACACTGCCCGAACACCACTGTACTGCCCTAAACCCTGAAACACCAGCCCCAGCACGACCGCCTACACTGCCCAAAAACCACTGCACTGCCCTAAACCCTGAAACACCTGCCCCAGCACGACCCCCTACACTGCCCGAACACCACGGCACTGCCCTAAACCCTCAAACACCAGCCCCAGCATGACCCCCTACACTGCCTGAACACCACTGCACTGCCCTAAACCCTGAAACACCAGCCCCAGCAAGACCCCCTACACTGCCCGAACACCACTGCACTGCCCTAAACCCTGAAACACCACCCCCAGCAAGACCCCCTACACTGCCCGAACACCACTGCACCTAAACCCTGAAACACCACCCCCAGCAAGACCACCTACACTGGCCGAACACTACTGCACTGCCCTAAACCCTGAAACACCACCCCCTGCACAACCCCCTACACTGCCCAAACACCACTGCACTGCCCTAAACCCTGAAACACCACCCCCTGCACAACACCCTACACTGCCCGAACACCACTGCACTGCCCTAAACCCTGAAACACCACCCCTCAGCATGACACCCTACACTGCCCAAACACCACTGCACTGCCCTAAACCCTGAAACACCACCCCCAGCACGACCCCCTACACTGCCCAAACACCACTGCACTGCCCTAAACCCTGAAACACCACCCCTGCACCACCCCCTACACTGCCCGAACACCACTGCACTGCCCTAGACCCTGAAACACCACCTCCAGCACAACCCCCTACACTGCCTGAACACCATTGCTCTTCCCTAAACCCTGGAACACTAGCCCCAGCACGACCCCCTACATTGCCCGAACACCACTGCACTGCCCTAAACCCTGAAACACCACCCCCAGCACGACCCCCTACACTGCCCGAACACCACTGCACTGCCCTAAACCCTGAAACACCAGCCCCAGCAAGACCCCCTACACTGCCCGAACACCACTGCACTGCCCTAGACTCTGAAACACCAGCCCCAGCAAGACCCCCTACACTGCCCGAACACCACTGCACTGCCCTAAACCCTGAAACACCAGCCCCAGCATGACCCCCTACACTGCCCGAACACCACTGCACTGCCCTAAACCCTGAAACACCAGCCCCAGCACCACCACCTACACTGCCCGAACACCACTGCACTGCCCTAAACCCTGAAACACCAGCCCCAGCACGACCCCTACACTGCCCGAACACCACTGCACTGCCCTAAACCCTGAAACACCAGCCCCAGCACGACCCCTACACTGCCCGAACACCACTGTACTGCCCTAAACCCTGAAACACCAGCCCCAGCAGGACCCCTACACTGCCCGAACACCACTGCACTGCCCTAAACCCTGAAACACCACCCCCTGCACGACCCCCTACACTGCCCGAACACCACTGCACTGCCCTAAACCCTGAAACACCACCCCCTGCACCGCCCCCTACACTACCCAAACACCACTGCACTACCCTAAAACACTACCCCAGCATGACCCCCTACACTACACAAACACCACTGCACGACCCTAAACCCTAAAACACTACCCCCAGCACGACCCCCTACACTACCCAAACACCACTGCACTACCCTAAACCCTAAAGCACTCCCCAGCACGACTCCCTACACTACCCAAACACCACTGCACTACCCTAAACCCTAAATCTACCCCCAGCATGACCCCCTTCACTACACAAACACCACTGCACTACCCTAAACCCTAAAACACTACCCCCAGCACGACCCTCTTCACTACCTAAACACAACTGCACAATTTGTTACAGGCGTTGCAACGCAGGCCTGTGGTACTTACTGGAAGTACCTGGTGGGCTAGTTGGGCCCCAGGGACCCTCAGGATTCAAGGTGACCTAATCCCCCAACTTAAAACGCTCCACGGGGCGCGTTTGCACAGTGGTGAAGGGAGGGGCGGGGCCTCAGGTGACATGTGCGCAAACACGCCCTGTGGTGCGTTTTAAGTTGGGGAATTAATTCCCTTTGAATCCTGAGGGACCCTGGGGGCCAACTAGCCCACCAGGTACCTTCAGTAAGCACAACAGAGTTGTGTTGCAGAGAGGTGAAAAAAGGTGCGTGGCCTCGGAATGCCTCTCTGCAACTCAGCTCTGTGGTCCTAACTGTAGGTACCTGGGGGGCTAGTTGGGCCCCAGGGACCCTCAGGACTCAAGGGGACTTAATCCCGCAACTTAAAACGCGCCACGGGGCGCGTTTGCACACATGTCACCTCAGGCCCCACCTCCCTTCACCACTGTGCAAACGCGCCCTGTAGCGCGTTTTAAGAGGTAGTTTTAATCCCCCTGCCCTATTATGTACTAGGGACTTGCAGAGGAGATCATGCTAATCACAGGGGTTCCCCAACGCATAGTGTTCCCTAGTGTATGTAGGTGTTTTCACTGTATTCTAAGTGTCTTTTAGCATAGCACTGGCTCTGGTTAGTCAGAGTCAGTTACCACCAGTACCCGTCTGAAAAAGTTGTGGGCACATGATGATTTTGCAACAAGGCCTCTTTCTGCTCCTCTGTTGGTTCTTTCTGCACATCTTTTGATTCTTTCTGTGCGTTTTTTTCTTCTTTCTTCACATGTCCTACCTCTGTAGGCATAGTTAGAAACTAGCATTTAAAAAACCTTTGAAATTCACTTAAAAAATCATAGGTTTCAGGCACGTTATAGTTAGAAATTAGCATTTAAAAAACCTTTGAAATTCACTGAAAAAACCATAGGTTTCAGACACGTTATAGTTAGAAATTAGCATTTAAAAAACCTTTGAAATTCACTGAAAAAACCATAGGTTTTAGGGACAGTTATAGTTAGTTGGACATTTCACTCGTACAAAACCATAGAAATTCCCCCGTTATAGTTAGTTCAGCTAACTATAACTCGCGCCCCGCAATGCACTGCTGATGACGTCACATATTACATCACTCATGACATGGTCAGTGACATCACTGATGACATCACTGATGACATCTCAAATGACATCACTGATTACATCATCCATGTGATAATTTCATGCATCTTCTCACACCCTAATATAACTTTTGATACACCCACTCTAAATTACAGACTGCCATTCTCAAATCCATAGACACTCCAACACCAAAAACTACATACCCACTCACTGATTCTTAGGTCTACACACACATCCACTCACTCACCCGTACTGTCACTCATACTTACAGTCACTCAGTACAGGACTATCATATGCACTCATACACCTATATAAACACTCACACACCGCCACTCATCCATAGAGGTACTCACACACCTAGTCAGTCATGCAAAAAATTAATCACACACCCATTTACTCACCTATACAGTTATACACACACCAGCTCACTTACTCATACAAATACTAGCACATTCTTACGCTCTTATACAATAACTGATACAAGCACACACGCATCCATACAGCCACTCTCACTATCACATACTCTCACTTATAGCCATTTAAATACTCTAACACACATATATACTGCCTTTTACATATGTAGTTACTCGCACATGTACCACTGAGATATACATTCACTCACTAACACACCCATACACACACTCACCCACCCAAGCAGTCCATCACAGATGCACTCTTGAAATCATGCACCGAGTGAATCACTCACTCACACATCTATGTACAGAGTCACACACACCCCACCCACACAAACACTCAGGCAGCCATACAGATACTCAGAGAACCAATCAATAACCCATATAGACACTCATGTAGCTATTCGCAAATCCATGCATCCACTTACACACCAACAAACAGACGGATACAGACATTCACACAGTTTAGTCACTAACCCATGCATTCAGTAATATATGTTTAATCACTCACTTGTAGAGTCATTCACTCACGTACTAAATCATCCATTCAGACACTTATACACCCACTCATTCTTCAATACGCCTTTCCCTATATATATTAAACATATTTAAACTTTACAGAAACACACAGTCACTGGATGATGTCATCAGTGATTTCATCAGTGATGTCATCAGTGATGTCACTGACCATGTCATGAGTGATGTAATATGTGACGTCATCAGCAGTGCATTGCGGGGGCGCGAGTTATAGTTAGCTGAACTAACTATAACGGGGGAATTTCTATGGTTTTGTACGAGTGAAATGTCCAACTAACTATAACTGTCCCTAAAACCTATGGTTTTTTCAGTGAATATATATATACATATATATGCAAAAAAGAAGAAGAGAACTCTGGGTAGTTGTCAAGGTTAGGTGGAAGGCAGCTTCTTTATAGAGCACCCTCAACACCAACGACACTCTAGATTTGCCCACCTCAAATGTCTGCTTGTCTATCAAAGTTTTTAAGCATGGGTTTAGCACAGTGCTATCCAAGCCGAGATAGAAAGGGACAAAGTCTTTCGTAACTTGTACAGCAAAGTCTTTAGGCATGGGATTGGCACAGTGCTATCCATGCCAAGCTGTTAAATGACAAAAGCCATTTACCACTCCAGGCACAGTATTACAGCTTTGGACTGGTAAAATGCCATCCCAGACAACCTGAAATGAATAAAAGCAACCCCTGACATGTATTTTGCTGTCATTACAGCTCTTCAGAGAGGTTTAGCTTTGTCCAGACACAAGGGAGCACCCAGTATAAGTCAAAAAAATACCCTTGCAGGCATAGAGTGATGCATAAATTATGCAAAAAAGAAGAAGAGAACTCCCGGTAGTTCTCAAGTTAAGTGGAAGGCAGCTTCTGTACAGAGCACCCTCAACACCAGCGACACTCTAGATTTGCTCACCTCAAATGTCTGCTTTTCTATCAAAGTTTTTAAGCATGGGATTAGCACAGTGCTATCCATGCCGAAATAGAAAGGGACAAAGGGTGATATTCTCAAGAACATGTGATAAACATTGCCAAAATAGGCTAATGCAATTTTTCATATTGCCGCCCATCGCGGCAAAATAACTCTGTGTCAACGTCGTATTCCCAACACGGCGGTAACATGCGATAGTTTCCCGAGAACGCCTCAAATGTCAGCGATACAACTACCGCGACGGTGATAAAAAAGGAAACCCGAACGCGAAAAAAGTTGCAATGGGCCCAACCGCGATAGAAAAATCGGCGCAAGCAGCGCCAGGCTTGCAATTCCCACGTCAGGCGGAAAAAATCACATAAAAGCAGCAAAAAAAAAATACATAACAACTGCGAAGCACAATGGAGGCAGCCGGAGCAAGTACAGAGGACAACCCGAACCCCAGAAGCCCCATGGAGGACCAGCCTGGGACCTCGGGGTCAGGGAAGGGCAAGGAGAAGAAGAAGAGGAAGACGCGGTTCAGTCCGCAGGAAAACAGGATCCTGATTACGGAGGTGATAGAACACCATCAACAACTGTTCGTCACCTCCACTGTGTCACTGGCAACAAAAAATGGAACATGGCAGTCCTTCGTGGACAAGGTGAATGCAGTCGGAGTGCTGAGGAGGACAATGGACGAGGTCAAGAGGCGCTGGAATGATGTGAAGCGCAAAACCAAGCAGAAACTCGCAAACAACCGCAAAGCGCAATGCAGACCAGGGGTGGGAGCCCTGCGCCACAGGAGGAGCTGGATGAGATGGAGGAAATGGTATCCACAGTCATCAGTGTGGAGACGGTGGCAGGAGTCGGGGTACCGGACACTGCTCAACATGACCTGACACAACAGCAACAGGGTGAGTAACCACCAGGGACTGGGGGACGGGGGGAGATGGGCACAATGGCATACATGCACAATGAAGTATAGCACACTGCAAAACCACAATGACGCTGGATCATGTCTCTGATCTCCATGCCATACTGCAGCACACATAGAAACAGCAAGTAGTCCCCCGTCCACAATGTGCCCAGAGGGGGCCCTCCCCACACATCATCAATCTCACAACAAACACATGCACATGTGCTGAACCCAGCAAAGCTGCAGATCCGTTAGCCCCACTGACAATGCAAGTGACACTGCATGACGATGAGCATGTCTGCAGGCCACTCATCATGACATGTTGCACGCCACGACACCGAGGTGGCTGAGTGTGGTCCACATCCGGAAAGGAGCAGGTCACACACTGACACATCCACGTGCACAAACAACCCCTGACAGCAACAAGACATCTGCGGACAAACCATGCCCAAGAGTCCCAACTCCCACCAAGAGCCCAATTTACCCAATTATGCAACATCTCAGCACTGCATAAGCACAAAAGTCAAAGGCACACCGCCTGAAAGGGAGAAGGCCAAGCAAAGTCTGAGCTGCAGGGGCGACTCTCCCACAATGCAGCACACACACAAGAATCAGTGCACATCAACATTGACAACAATGTGGTACAAACTGCAACACTTTCACAACAGAACAGAGGACACAACTGCTGCCGCTTGTGTGTAGAAACTGGCCAATCACATTTGGCATAGCAGGGAAATGTGACATGATAATGGACAAGTACAACCCCACATCCCTGATGGTGCACAAATGTCCACTGTCCCGCTTCAAATAGGCAGCTCCTCCTAAACAGTCACAATGTACATTGTCATGCAGTCTGTTTGGAAACTTGGCCAATGCGTGAGCATACATGGAACACACTGTTAAACTGCATCTCCCCTTTTACATTGCAGAGGGAGAATCATCACCTCCTGCAGAGCAGACCGAACACCTCCTCACTGATGACGAGGAGGACCTCCCCACCTTCGACACCGACGCCCTCCAAGAGCTCATGGACAGCTTCGGCACCCCACCTCCAGGAGCAGGGCAGCCCAGCTCCATCGAGGAGACCCCACCCCTTGCACAGACCACACAGCAGGAAGCACCGACCATGCCAGCTGTCTCCCAGGATCCCCACGACCAACACATGGCATTTCAACGCCGTGTGTTGGAGGGCCAGAAGGAGATGGCTGAGCAGGTGCGGGTGGGGTTCGACCTCATGGCAGCCAAACTTGATGCCATCCATGGGTGTCTACGTCCCATCAGGGACCACTTACAGTCCCTAACAGACACCCACAGTCCACTCCATGGTCTCCAACGAGCCATGGCTGACATCGCTGGAGTCATGACTCGGAGACAAGAACACCTGTCTAGTCAGAGTGGCTCCAGCGATCTCAGCCGTGAGTTGGAACACATGCGGAGGCTCATGGAGGACTCGGTGCGGATGGAGGCAGAAAGGATGGCTGCCACGGCTGCACATCAGCAAGATGTGGCTGGGATCTTCCATGCCCTGCAGATCCTCATCATGGCATTGCTGCCACAAGGCCTGGCGCAGATGAATGCTGCTGCTCCTACACCATCCACATCTCCGCCCGCTGATGTGTCAGTGCCCCACATTGCGGCAGACATTCCACCTCCAGCACCTGATGTGTCACTGCCACACAGTGCGGCCGGCAATCCACCTCCGGCCCCTGATGTGTCAGTGCCACACAGTGCTGCAGCCGAAACACCAACACCACAGGTGAGGCACATAACACATCAGAGGACGAAGATGAATCTGCCTTAGTGGTAAGGAGGAGGCGGTAGCATTCATCTCCGCCATATGGCCTGTTTCTGCTTGGTTCTGCCCTCTGCATCATCACCTTCCACGGTCCCCCGATACACTCTGCGGCACTCACCGTGGACCTCGACATGGCCATATTCTGTTTGGTTACCAATGACACAGCAATCAGACTGCGGACTGAACTCTTCCTCTTCCGATGAACTTGTCCTTCCCTAATGGACTCTGGCTGGCCCTCTACGGGGCAACAATGTCAAGTGGGGTGTGCATGGCCCTGTACTGCTCCAGCTGCAACACTCCACTGGATGTGAATAAAACATTCCAATTCACACAGATGTGTCATGTCTATGATCCTTCAAGTATGACAGTATGGATGAATGTAGGGTCACTGATTCCCCCTCACGTCCATTTTGCACATGTTGTGGGGCTTGGGTCACAGGGTGCAACATTGCCGATTGTGGTCCGGGTGGCGCAGACACTACAACGGAGACACACGCATTGGTTACTTCCTTGTCCAGGCCAGAACTGAACCACGCCCAGAGCCCCGGGCTCATTGTTCACACCCCTACGCTGGACTGGCATACGCCAGCCCAGCCCACTCCGCTTACGCTCACAGGGGGTGACGACACAGCTATATGTCCCAGGTCTTCCCTGTAGTGAACTGCTGGTCACTGGTCTAGTTGTCAGCATGCCACAGCCACTCCCTGAGGGCTGGTATACACCCACACCACAACCATCCAGCACAGGCGTCACGGGACATGTGACCCTGCCAATAAAAGGGGCCCACCACAGCACATCCCCCACTGCCGGAGGTGACATGATGGCGTCCGCATCCACGGAACTCAATCATGAGGGGTCCGTGACTTGCGTTGCTCGGAGTTAGTGGCACCCGATGGCCTGCGTCCGGCACGGGCCTACCGCCACGTGGCGATGACTTGCGGTGCACTGAGTTAGGCCCACCTGAAGAGCTGAGCGGGTGTGCAGCCTGCGATGATGCAGTAGGCCTGGAGGCTGGATGGTGACTTGCTTTGCACTGAGTTAGTGGCACCCGATGGCCTGCGTCTGGCACGGGCCTACCGCCACGTGGCGATGACTTGCGTTGCACTGAGTTAGGCCCACCTGAAGAGCTGAGCGGGTGTGCAGCCTGCGATGTTGCGTTGGCCTCGATACGGCGTCCAGCAAATCAAGAGTCGAATTGAATTGTGAGCCCTGCTGAACCGCAGTGTACGTGCAGGCAGCAGCCAGCACACAAATGACTCCGCGGTGCGGTGCCGCAGGGTGCGTTGGGGGCCTGTGGCGTGGAATCCAGCTATCGGCTGAGGAGGTTGCACCGGCACGTGGAGGGCCCTCTTGGAGACACACCGGTGGTGGCAGGTGAGCATTGAGGCCTGGGTGCGCAGGGGCGGGCAGACATCGCTGGACGGCAGACTGGTCTGGGGACCAGGGCTGGGGTGCAGCAGGCGCACAGGATCGCGCAGGCACCACCGGTCACGGCGGTGGCCTCGTGGCTGTGTGGGGGGCACCGCCCTGGCAGACACGACCCTGCATGCGATGACGAGATGTGCGCGGGTTGGTTTGGGACGTAGTCACCTTGTCTCCAGTGTGAATGCGGACATTGAGTGTGGTCGGGCATGTGTGTGAAGGCCCATGGTCACGATATGGCGGACACAGGGACACACGCAGTAGTTACTCTGGTGGCCATCCCGGAAGTGGACCACGCCCAGGGCCCCGGGCTATTCATTTGTGACATACGCCGGGCATAGCCGCTCCGCTCAGGCTTACAGGGGGGACCACATGGCTACATGTCCAAGGTCTTCCACACTGCCTGGGGTCACCTGTTTGCGTCCACTGTCCACTACACTGCAAACACCAGCAGTAGATGTCCACATGGACATGTCTGTGCTCTGCATACTGCAGTCTGTCCAGCACATCTCCGCCACACTTGGCATTGTGTCCTTTCTTTTTGCTGGGTCACTTACCTCCTTCGCACATTCTTGGTTCCCACCTCTCCCCGCATTCTGCAATTGTGTGGCAGAGGGGCTCTGCCTTTGTGGATGGTTTGTCTACATGTCTGGTCCCTGTTACCACGGTTACTTGTGTTGTCGTGTCCGGTAGTTGGGCATGTTGGTTGGCATGTTGTATGTGATTTTGTTACGTGTGCTCTCCCACAGTTGTGAGTTGTGTGATTGCGGAGTTGAGGTGTGGTGTGTTCAGTTAGTACTTACCAATGAGCAGTGCATTGCCATGGCTGCCATCCTGGAAGCGCTGGTTGATGATGGACTGTCGGAAGATGTATGTATCATGCACACTGCCTGTGAAGTTGGCGACGACATTGGTGAACTGTCCCCGGTGGTCCACTATCGCCTGCACATTGATGGAATGCGTGTGCTTTCTGTAGCGGTAATTGTGTGCAGGGTCGGCAGGGGGCACAAGTGGTACATGTGTACAGTCAAATGCCCCCGACATGTGCGGTAAGGCAGCTATGGCGTAATTCCCTTGCATGGTCCCCAGCTGTTCATGCACAGCATGGGGGAAGTGAATGTGCAGGGGTGTCAAGATGATACAAACCGTGATGTTTACAGGTATGATGAATCCTGCATGATGAGACCGTAACAGATGTTTGTGTGGTCGTAACCTTCCTTTTCTTTCCTGCGGAGGTTACGAGCACACGGACGTCTGTTACAGTATGTTTGGACTGGATTCATCATACCTGTATGCATTCCGGTTTGTCCAAGTGCAATACACTGTAGCAGATTACGTTTGTGACTATGAGAACGCTTGACCATTGTCCCCATTTCTCCAACAGGTTTCTGACTACTGATTTCGGGATATGGAATGGTATTGGGGAGTTCCCGCAGCATTTGCAGTTTATTGGATCCAGAAGTTGCCCTGGTGAAGTTCCCTGTTGGGAATGGAACGCGTTGGCTGTGCTTTTCGTCTTGTTGTTTATGTTTTTGTAATAAAGTTCTGTTTTCCACTACCGTTGACTGCTGGACTTCATGACCTGGGGGGGAGGGTCCGGGGGTGGTTGCGGTGGGTGTTGTGGCCCTCTTGGGTCTCCAGGCTGCATGATCATTGTCTCCATGGCATCTGTTGGTCTTCAGATGTGGCTCTAGGCTGGGCTCCCTTTCATACTGCAGGTTGTTGTCCTGCTTAACACCAGTAAGAGGCAGGTGTTAAATCCCTGCTGCTAACACGCCTTATCGCCTGTTTACGGATCGCATCGCTGATCTGGCTGCTCTTTGTGAATATCGCGAAGTGGTGTTTTCGTGTGTTTTTGCACGGGAACACCTACTCTGCATATCATTAGCGTTAGTTGTCGCTCTCATCCCTGGTGATGTTTTTTGCGGCAGCTATCGCGGGAAAACTGGCAATGTCGGCAGTTTGCACCAGCTTGTGAATGGGGCGATAAGTCTATCGCCACTTTAGCGGCGCTAAAGTGCTGATAAATCAGCAATGGCTCCTTGAGAACATGTCTAAAGTCTTTTGCCATTTGTACAGCAAAGTCTTTAAGCATAGGAATAGCACAGTGCTATCCATGCCAAGCTGTTAAATGATAAAAGCCATTTATCACTCCAGGCACAGTATTACAGCGTTGGACTGGTAAAATACAATCCCAGCCAACCTGAAATGAATAAAAGCAACCCCTGACATATGTTTCGCTGTCATTACAGCTCTTCAGAGAGGATTAGCTTTGTCCAGACACAA
Organism: Calotriton arnoldi; assembly: GCA_963921515.1. NCBI lineage: Eukaryota > Metazoa > Chordata > Amphibia > Caudata > Salamandridae > Calotriton > Calotriton arnoldi. Next base: position 70,609 of record CAWUFW010014748.1, read on the forward strand.
GGGAACACCCAGTATAAGTCAAAAGAATACCCTTGCAGGCATAGAGTGACGCATAAATTATGCAAAAATGTAGAAGAGAACTCTGGGTAGTTCTCAAGTTTAGGTGTAAGGCAGCTTCTGTATAGAGCACCCTCAACACCAGCGACACTTAAGATTTGCTCACCTCACACGTCTGCTTTTCCATCAAACCTTTTAAGCATGGGATTAGCACAGTGCTATCCACGCCGAGATAGAAAAGGACAAAGTATTTTGCATTTGTACAGCAAAGTCTTTAAGCATAGCAATAGCACAGTACTATCCATGCCAAGCTGTTAAATGACAAAGGCCATTAACACTCCAGGCACACTATTACAGCTATGGACTGGTAAAGTGTCATCCAAGCCAACCTGAAATGAATAAAAGCAACCACTGACACATGTTTAGCTGTCATTACAGCTCTTCAGAGTGGATTAGCTTTGTCCAGACACAAGGGAGCGGCTAATATTAGTCAAAAGAATATCCTTGCAGGCATAGAGTGACGCATCAATTATGCAAGAAAGAAGAAGAGAACTCTGGGTAGTTCTCAAGTTTAGGTGGAAGGCAGCTTCTGTATAGAGCACCCTCAACACCAGCGACACTCTAGATTTTCTCACCTCAATTGTCTGCTTTTCTCTCAAAGTTTTTAAGCATGGGATTAGCACAGTGCTATCCACGCCGAGATAGAAAGTAACAAAGGGGCATATTACCAACGTGATTATCGCCGCTTTAGCGGGACTTTTTCCCGCTAAAGCGGCGATAATTCAATCGCCCTATTAGCAAGCTGTCGCTAACTGCTGTTAGCGACAGCTTTTAGGCGATAGTGACCGGATTGGGTGCCGCTTTGCATGCCAGCGATATTTATCGCTAATGGCATGCAAAGTAGGCGTTCCCAACCTAAAAGCGACTGGAAACAGTCGCTAAGTTCGCTATCGCCTATTAGCGAGGCAGGGGAGGTGATTAACGAACCAGCGCTAAACACGTTTAGCGCTGGTTTGTTAACGCCTGGTCCAGACCTGGTCCAGACCTGACTTAGCCATGTAATCCAATGGGAGGTGGATTACATGGCTAAATCCCCCTCGCCCTATCACCTAGCTAACACTGGTCACAGTGTGAATATCGCTTGTTTTCAAGCGATATTCACACTGTTCTCCAGGGTTTCTATCGCTTTGGAGATAAGCGTTGCTGATAGCACGCTATCTCCGCGATAGAAACCTGTGATAGCCGGCGATAATTATCGCCGGTTATTGCTAATAGGCCCCTAAGTCTTTAAGCATAGGAATAGCACAGTGCTATCCTGCCAAGCTGTTAAATAATAACAGCCATTTATCACTCCAGGCACAGTATTACAGCTGTGGACTGGTAAATTACCATCCAAACCAACCTGAAATGAATAAAAGCAACCCCTGACACGTATTTCGCTGTCATTACAGCTCTTCAGAGAGGTTTGGCTTTGTCCAGACACAAGGGAGCACCCAGTATAAGTCAAAAGAATGCCCTTGCAGGCATAGAGTGACGCATAGATTATGCAAAAAAGAAGAAGAGAACTCTGGGTAGTTCTCAAGTTTAGGTGGAAGGCAGCTTCTGTATAGAGCACCCTGAACGCCAGCGACACTCTAGATTTGCTCACCTCAAATGTCTGCTTTTCTATCAAAGTTTTAAAGCATGGGATTAGCACAGTGCTATCCATGCCGAGATAGAAAGGACAAAGGGGCATATTATCAAGGAATAGCGATATTTATCGCTAACCGCGCTTAGCGCGACTTTGGTTAACGCCGCCTATCGCTGGAAAATATCGCTGAGATAACACCCTATTAACAAGGTTTATCTCCATAGCGATAACATTTCCAGCGATAGCGGCAAAATGTGAGAATATCGCTGGAAAAGCAGCGATATTCTCGCATTATCGCTAAGGTGGATTCAGCATTAGAATCCACCTCCTATACTTTAAACAGGTAAGTCATCCTCACTAGCAGGTGATAAAATCTAGCGATAAACTCGCTTAGCGCGAATTATTTTATCGCTTCGCCTGCCATGCTAATAGGGGGTAGTGGGATTAGCGACTGTTTTCAGTCGCTTTTAGTAGGGAACGCCTTCCTTGCATGTCATTAGCGATAATTATCGCTGACATGCAAGGCGATGGAAAACGCGGCCTCTAACGCCTGAAAGCTGTTGCTAAGGCCTGTTAGCGACAGCTTGTTAATAGGGCGATAAAATTATTGCCGCTTTAGCGGCAAAAAGTGCCGCTAAAGCGGCGATAAAGCCCTTGATAATATGCCCCAAAGTCTTTAAGCATAGGAATAGCGCAGTACTATCCATGCCAAGCTGTTAAATGACAAAAGCCATTTACCACTCCAGACACAGTATTACAGCTTTGGACTGGTAAAATACCATCCAAGCAAAACTGAAATGAATAAAAGCAATCCCTGACACGTGTTTCGGTGTCATTACAGCTCTTCAAAGAGGTTTAGCTTTGTCCAGACACACGGGAGCACCCAGTATAAGTCAAAAGAATACCCTTGCATGCATAGAGTGACGCATGAATTATGCAAAAAAGAAGAAGAGAACTCTGGGTAGTTCTCAAGTTTAGGCAGAAGGCAGCTTCTGTATAGAGCACCCTCAACACCAGCGACACTCTAGATTTGCTCACCCCATTTGTCTGCTTTTCTATTAAAGTTTTTAAGCATGGGATTAGCACAGTGCTATCCACGCCTAGATAGAAAGGGGACAAAGTCTTTTGCTATTTGTTCAGCAAAGTCTTTAAGCATAGGAACAGCACAGTGCTATCCATTCCAAGCTGTTAAATAACAAATGCCATTTACCACTACAGGGACAGTATTACAGCTTTGGACTGGTAAAACAACATCCAAGCCAACCTGAAATGAATAAAAGCAATCCCTGACACGTGTTTTCTGTCATTACAGCACTTCAAAGAGAATTAGCTTTGTCCAGACACAAGGGAGCACCCAGTATAAGTCAAAAGAATACCCTTGCAAGCATAGAGTGACGCATAAATTATGCAAAAAAATAAGAACAGAACTCTGGGTAGTTCTCAAGTTTAGGTGGAAGGCAGCTTCTGTATAGAGCACCCTCTACACCAGCGACACTCTAGATTTGCTCAACTCAAATGTCTGTTTTTCAATCAAAGAGATAAGCATGGGATTAGCACAGTGCTATCCATCCCGAGATAGAAAGGAACAAAGGAGCATATTAGGAAGAAGAGGCGATAATCATCGCTAACCCAGCTTAGCGTGATTTTTTTTATCGCCGGCTATCGCTGGAATATATCGCCACGCTAACGCTGTATTAGCAACGATTAGCGCTATGGTGATGAATATTCCAGCGATAGCGGGGAAATGGGCCAACATCGCTGAAAAACCAGCGATGTTGCATGGAGAAGGGAGAACACCTTGCTGATACGACCCTGTGGTCGTATCAGCATAATCCACCCCCCATGTTAGGTATGGCTAACACCTGCTAATTGCAGGTGTTAAATAAATGGCGATGACCCCGGTTAGCGCGACTTTTCACGTCGCTAACTGGGGCCATGGCCACCTTGCTAATAGGCGATAGGCCTGTTAGCGAGTGTTTCCCAGGTTTGTTCGTCGGAACGCCCACTTTGCATGTCATTAGCGATAAATATCGCTGACATGCAAAGCGGTAAAAAACGGGCGCTAATGCCCGAAAACTGTCTCTAACTGCTGTTAGAGACAGTTTGCTGATAGGGCGATATAAATATCGCCGCTTTAGCGGCAAAAAGTGCCGCTAAAGCGGCGATAGTGCCCTTGCTAATATGCCCCAAAATCTTTTGTACAGCAAAGTCTTTAAACATACGAATAGCACAGTGCTATCCATGCCAAGCTGCTAAATGATAAAAGCCATTTACCACTGCAGGCACAGTATTACAGCTTTGGACTGATAAAATACCATCTAAGCCAACCTGAAATAAGTAAAAGCAACTCCTGACATGTGTTTGCTGTCATTACAGCTCTTCAGAGAGTATTAGCTTTGTCAAAACACAAGGAGCACCCAGTATAAGTCCAAAGAATACCCTTGCAGGCATAGAGTGACGCATAAATATGCAAAAAAGAAGAAGAGAACTCTGGGTAGTTCTCAAGTTTAGGTGGAAGGCAGCTTCTGTATAGCGCACCCTCAACACCAGAGACACTCTAGATTTGATCACCTCAAATGTCTGCTTTTCTATCAAAGTTTTTAAGGATGGGATTAGCACAGTGCTATCCACGCCGAGATAGAAAGGGAAAAAGTCTTTTGCCATTTGTACAGCAAAGTCTTTAAGCATAGGAATAGCACAGTGTTATCCATACCAAGCTGTTAAATGACAAAAACCATTTACCACTCCAGGGACAGTATTACAGCTTTGGACTAGTAAAATACCATCCAAGCCAACCTGAAATTAATAAAGGCAACTTCTGACACGTGTTTCGCTGTCATTATAGCTCTTCAGAGAGGTTTAGCTTTCTCCAGACACAAGGGAACACCCAATATAAGTCAAAAGAATACCCTTACAGGCATAGAGTGACGCATAAATTATGCAAAAAGAAGAGAACTCGAGGTAGTTTTCAAGTTTAGGTGGAATGCAGCTTCTGTATAGAGCACTCTCAACGCCAGCGACACTCTAGATTTGCTCACCTCAAATGTCTGCTTTTCTATCAAAGTTTTTAAGCATGGGATTAGCACAGTGCTATCCACGCCGAGATAGAAAGGGACAAAGGGGCATATTAGCAAGAAGAGGCGATAATCATCGCTAACCCTGCTTAGCATGATTTTTTTTATCGCCGGCTATCGCTGGAATATATCGCCACGCTAACGCTGTATTAGCAACGATTAGCGCTATGGCGATGAATATTCCAGCGATAGCGGGGAAATGGGCCAACATCGCTGAAAAACCAGCGATGTTGCATGGAGAAGGGAGAACACCTTGCTGATACGACCCTGTGGTCGTATCAGCATAATCCACCCCCCATGTTAGGTATGGCTAACACCTGCTAATTGCAGGTGTTAAATAAATGGCGATGACCCCGGTTAGCGCGACTTTTCACGTCGCTAACTGGGGCCATGGCCACCTTGCTAATAGGCGAAAGGCCTGTTAGCGAGTGTTTCCCAGGTTTGTTCGTCGGGAACGCCCACTTTGCATGTCATTAGCGATAAATATCGCTGACATGCAAAGCGGTAAAAAAACGGGCGCTAATGCCCGCAAACTGTCGCTAACTGCTGTTAGAGACAGTTTGCTGATAGGGCGATATAAATATCGCCGCTTTAGCGGCAAAAAGTGCCGCTAAAGCGGCGATAGTGCCCTTGCTAATATGCCCCAAAGTCTTTTGCCATTTGTACAGCAAAGTCTTTAAGCATAGGAATAGCACAGTGTTATCCATACCAAGCTGTTAAATGACAAAAACCATTTACCACTCCAGGGTCAGTATTACAGCTTTGGACAGGTAAAATACCATCCAAGCCAACCTGAAATGAATAAAAACAACCCCTGACACGTGTTTCTCTGTCATTACAGCTCTTCAGAGAGGTTTAGCTTTGTCCAGACACAAGAGAGCACCCAGTATAAGTCAAAAGAATGCCCTTGCAGGCATATAGTGATGCATAAATTATGCAAAAAGAAAAAAAGAACTCTGGGTAGTTCTCAAGTTTAGGCAGAAGGCAGCTTCTGTATAGAGCACCTTCAACATCAGCCACACTCTAGATTTTCTCACCTCATATGTCTGCTTTTCTATCAAAGTTTTTAAGCATGGGATTAGCACAGGTCTATCCACGCCGAGATAGAAATGGACAAAGTCTTTTGCCATTTGTACAGCAAAGTCTTTAAGCTTAGGAATAGCACAGTGCTATCAATGCCAAGCTGTTAAATGACAAAAGCCATTTACCACTACAGGCACAGTATTACAGCTTTGGACAGGTAAAATACCATACAAGCCAACCTGAAATGAAGAAAAAAAAAAACACAAAAAAAAAAAATCCTGACACGTGTTTGCTATCATTACAGCTCTTCAGAAAGGATTAGCTTTGTCCAGACACAAGGGAGCACCCAGTATAAGTCAAAAGAATACCCTTGCAGGCATAGAGTGACAAATAAATCATGCAAAAAAGAAGAAGAGAACTCTGGGTAGTTCTCAAGTTTAGGTGGAAGGCTGCTTCTGTATAGAGCACCCTCAACACCAACGACACTCTAGATTTGCTCACCTCAAATGTCTGCTTTTCTATCAAAGTTTTTAAGCATAGGATTAGCACAGTGCCATCCACGCCGAGATAGAAAGGAACAAAGGGGCATATTAGCAAGACCGGCGATAATGGGCTTGCTAATATGCGTTATAGAATTCCAATAGAAGCCCAGGTTAGATGTGCAGGACATCTAACTTGGGCTTCTATTGGAATTCTATAACGCATATTAGCAAGCCCATTATCGCCGTTTTAGCAGCAGTTTCCTGTCGCTAAAATGGCAATAATTTTATCGCCGGTCTTGCTAATATGCCCCACAGTCTTTAAGCATAGGAATAGCACATTACTATCCATGCAAAGCTGGTAAATGACAAAAGCCATTTACCACTCCAAGCACAGGATTACTGTTTTGGACTGGTAAAATACCATCCAAACCAATCTGAAATGAATAAAAGCAATCCCTGACACGTGTTTCACTGTTATTATCTCTTTTCAGAGAGGTTTAGCTTTGTCCAGACACAAGGGAGCACCCAGTATAAGTTAAAAGAATACCCTTGCAGGCATAGAGTGACGCATAAATTATGCAAAAAAGAAGAAGAGAACTCTGGATAGTTCTCAAGTTTAGGTGGAAGGCTGCTTCTGTATAGAGCGCCCACAACATCAGTGACACTCTAGATTTAATCACCTCAAATGTCTGCTTTTCTATCAAAGTTTTTAAGCATGGGATTAGCACAGTGCTATCCACGCCGAGATAGAAAGGGACTAAGGGGCATATTCACAAGGACCTACTGCTGATTTATCTCCATTTTAATGCATCAAAAGTGGAGATAGATTTAACAGCCCATTCACAAGCGGGTACAAACTGCAGACATCGCCAGTATTCCCGCAATAACTGCCCCAAAATTTATCTCCACGGTGGACACCACCAACTAACTCTAATGAGATGCAAAGTAGGCGTTCCCGTGCAAAAACACACGAAAAAACCACAACACCACTTTCACAATCAACTGCCAGATCTGCGATGCAAACGAAAAACAGGCGATAAGCCGCGGTAGCACCAGTGATTTAACACCTGCCCTTTGCTGGTGTTAAGCAGGACGACTACCTGCAGCATGAAAGGGAGCCCAGCCAAGAGCCACACCTGAAGACCCACAGATGCCATGGAGACAATGATCATGCAGCTCGGATACCCATGAGGGCCACAACACCCACCGCCACCACCCCCAGCCCCCCCCACCTCCCCCCGGACATACACATACCGTGCACGACACAAGAGCCACAAAAAGCGCATGATGACGCACATTGTCAAAAAATAACACACATGTGTGGCCAGAAGAACGAGAATCAGTCACACAGCACTGAAGTAACAACCAAAAAGTTTATTGAAATACAACACTAAACACCAATGCGGAAGACTCCTGTCGGGTCCGTCTGGGACAATCTCGATGTCACAGCCTGGAAAATAAAGCACAAAATCAGAACGTGTGCCATGCGCACATCAAAGGAGCGAGACATAGAGAAACAGAGAATGAAAGAAAGGCAGAGAGAGAAAGAGAGAGAAGGAAAGGAAGGGAGAGAGAGAGTGAGAGAGAGAGGGAAGGAAAGGAGAGAGTGAGAGAGAGAGAAGGAAAGGAGAGAGAGAGAGAGAGAGAGAGAAGGAAAGGAGAGAGAGTGAGAGAGAGAGGGAAGGAAGGGAGAGGGAGAGACACCGCCGCCCCTGCGCACCCAGGCCCCACTGTTCACCTGCTGCCACCGGTGTGTCTCCAACCACGTGCCGGGATACACTGCAAGCCACCAGGTCTGCAATCTGTAATCGAGGCCAGAGTCAATCATGGCAGAGTCCAGCACACGGCAACAACGCCTGTCCGTCCCTGCGCACGCATGCAGCCGTACCCTACCCCCTCCCGCCGGCCAGCACTGGCTGTCCGCACTTGTGCACCCCGGGCCCACTGCTCACCTGCCGCCAATGGTGTGTCCACCAGTGGGCACGCCACGTGCCCGTGCAAGCTCCAGGCCCCGGTTCAGCCACCATGGCAAGGTCCACATCATGCGGACCCGCCCCGCAGCCCAGCAGGTCCCACACATGACGCTGAGTCCTGAGGCATCAATGGCAGAGACCACATCAGTGCACACGTCATCATCGCAGGCTGCACACCCGCTCAGCTATTTCGGTGCCACTAACCCTGTGCAACCCCAGTCAGCGCCACGTGGTGATAGGCCCGTGATGGGCGCAAGGCTTCGGGTGCCACTAACCCTGTGCAACCCCAGTCAGCGCCACGTGGTGGTAGGCCCGTGACGGGCGCAAGGCTTCGGGTGCCACTAACCCTGTGCAACCCCAGTCAGCGCCACGTGGTGGTAGGCCAGTGACGGGCGCAAGGCTTCGGGTGCGACCAACCCTGTGCGCAACAACTCATGGGCCCTTTATGGTTGAGAACCGTGGAGCGTCCGTCATCCAGCCACCACCGGCAGTGGGGAATGTGACGTTGTCGGCCCCTTATATTGGCGGGGTCACATGGCCTGTGACGCGTGTGCCTGATGGGTGTGGTGTGTGTTGAAACCTGCCCTCAGGGAGTGGCCGTGACATGCTGACAACTAGACCAGTGACCTGCATACCACCAGCGTGTACGCCTGCGACATGTAGCTATGTTGGCCCCCCCTCGGAGCGTAAGCAAAGTGGTCTGGCCTGGCATACGCCGGACAAGCGCAGGGCTTGCAAAAATGACTCGGGGGCTCTGGGCGTGGATCAGTCCATGTCCGGGCAAGGAAGTGACTAATGCGTGTGTCCCTGTTGTAGTGTCCATGGCACCCGGAACACAATAGGCAATGTAGCACACTGTGACTGCATCCCACTAGATGAGCATCATTGACGTAAGGGAAATCACTGTCCCTACATTCATCCACACATTCATACATGAATGATGAAAGACATGACACAGCAGTGCGTTTCTGGATATTTATTGCACATCCAGTAGAGTTTTGCAGCTGGAGCGGTACAGGGCCATGCCAAGCACACTACACAATATGGGCCCGTGGAGGGCCATCCAGAGTCCATCCGGGGATGACAAGTACTGCGGAGGAGGAAGGGTACAGTCCGCAGTCTGGTCGCCGTGTCATTGGTCATCAAACAGGATATGGCAGTCCATGTCGCGGTCCAAGGTGAGTGCAGCAGAGTGTATCGGGGTCAGTGGAAGGTCATGGGGCCATGTGCGGCACCAAGCAGAAACAGGCAAGGTGGCGGAAATGAATGCTAGTGCCTCCTTCTGACCTCAATCCCATCCACGTCCTCGTCCTCGGATGTGTGCTCTGCCCCACCTGTGGGTGTTGCAGTACCGGCTGCGGCACAGTGTGCCACTGACACATCAGTGGCCGGAGGAGGATTGTCGGCCGCACTGTGTGGCAGTGACACATCAGGTGCTGGAGTGGATACGCCTGCCGCACTGGGAGGCACTGACACACCAGGGGGCGGAGATGTGGATGGTGTGGGGTAAGCAGCATTCATCATCGCCAGGCCTTGTGGCAGCAATGCCATGATGAGGACATGCAGGGCACGGTAGATCCCAGCTACATTTCGCTGATGTGCAGCGGAGGCTGCCATTCTTTCCGCCTCCATCCGCACCATGTCCTCCATGAGCCTCCGCATGTGTGCCACCTCACGGCTGGGATCGCTGGAGCCACTCTGAGCAGACAGGTGTTCTTGTCTCCGAGTCATGACTCCAGCGATGTCAGCCAGGGCTCGTTGGAGACCATGGAGCGGGCCGTGGGTGCCCGTTAGGGACTGGAGCTGGCCCCTGATGGGACATAGACACCCATGGATGGTGTCCGGTTTGGTAGCCATGAGGTCGAACCCCACCCGCACCTGCTCAGCTGTCTCCCTCTGGCCCTCCAGCACACAGCGTTGGAAGGCCATGTGTTGTTCCTGGGGGTCTTGGGAGACTGCCGGGGCTGTGGGTGCCTCCTGCTGGGTGGTTTGGGTAGTGGGTGGGGTCTCCTCGATGCAGCTGGGCTGCCCTGATCCTGGAGGTGAGTTGTGGATGATCTCAATGATGTCTTGGAGGGCTTGGGTGTCGATGCTGGGGGTGTCCTCCTCGTCATCAGTGAAGAGTGGCTGGGACTGCTCTGCAGGAGGTGTTGACGGTGCCCCTGCAATGTGAAGGGGAGATGGTGTATTACAATGTGTCCGCATGCATGTAGCCGCATGGTACAGGTTCACATTCAGACAGCATGGCATTGTACATTGTGACAGTCTGTGGATCAGGGCCATGTTCCAGAGTCATTGTGGGTGTGCACTGTGCTCTGCTTGATTGTGCATGTGTGCCATTGTGGCCATCTCCACCCGTCACCCCAGTACCTGGTGGTCACTCACCCTGTTGCGGTTGTGTTGTGTCCTGTCGAGCAGTGTCCGGTCCCCCTACTCCGGCCACAGTCTCCACACTGATGACTGTCGACACCAGCTCCTCCATGTCATCCAGCTCCAGCTGTGGCGCTGGGCTCCCACCTCCAGTCTGCATTGCTGCCTTCTGGTTGTCTGCGAGTTTCTCCTTGGTCTTGCGCTTGATGTCAATCCATCGCCTCTTGACCTCGTCCATTGACCTCTTGTGCTCTCCGACGGCATTCACCTTGTCCACGATGTCCCGCCATATTCCATTTTTGGTGCCCAATGACACGTTGGAGGTGACGAACAGTTGTTGATGGTGTTCCATCACCTCCATGACCAGGATCCTGTTTTCCTGCGGACTGAACTTCGTCTTCCTCTTCTTCTTGTCCTTGCCCTTCCCTGTCCCCGAGGTCCCAGGCTGGTCGTCCGGGGTGTTTGTGGGGTTGCGCTCATCCTCTGCGCCTGCTCCAGCTGCCTCCATGGTGCTTCGGTGTTGGTCATTTTGTGTTTGTGTGTTTTTTCTACTTCTATAGTGGTTTTTCCCACCTGCCATGTGTGTATTGCAGGCCTGGCGCTGCTTATCGCTGATTTCCTCATCGCGCTTTGGCCCATCGCATGTTTTTTCACGTTGAGGTTTGTGTTTTTATCACCGTCGCGGTTGTTGTATCGCGGACATTGTCCGCGGTTTCGGCAGACTATCGCATGGTACCGCCTTGTGAATTCCACGTTGACACGGGGTTATTTTCCCGCGATAGGCTGCGATGTGTAAAGCTGTGTTAACATTTTTTTGTGTTGTTTAGCACACGTTCTTGTGAATATCAATGCAGCCGGAGAGCGGAGGAGGACAATGGAAGAAAACCCGAACAGCCGGAATGATGCGAAAAGCACAAACAAGCAGAAATACGCCAACAACAAGAAGGCAGCAATGCACACCCGAGGTGGGAGTCCAGCGCCACACCAGGAGCTGGATGACATGGAGGAAATGGTGTCCACCACATCAGTCTGGAGATGGTGGCAGGAGTCGGGGACCGGAAACTGCCCAAAACAACAGACACCACAGCAACAGGGAGAGGAATGACCAGGGACTGGGGGGACGGGGGGAGATGGGCACAATGGCACCCATGCACAATTAAGCACAGCACAACTGCAGACAAACCATGCTCAAGAGTAACAACACCAACCAAGAGCACAAGTCACACAACCCGGCAATATCACACCACTGAACAAGCAAAGAAGTGAAAACCACAGTGCCTGAAAGGGTGAAGGGTGAGCCAAAGCAGAGCTGAAGGGACATCTCACACACAATGCAGCACACACACATTGGAAGCAGAGCACCCCAACATCCAACACAATGTGGTACGACCAGCAACATTTGCACAACCTAACACAGGACACAAGTGCACCCGCCTGTGGCCGCTAAATGGCCATACGCATCTGGCAAAGCATGAAACAGGGACATGACAATGCACAAATACAAACCCACAGCCCTGATGGGCTAGCAATGCACGTATGGCAGGGATCCAGAGAGTCCGTGACACACACATTGGCATACAAATCAAGACACAACACAGTTGGAGACAAGTGAAACTGCGGAAAATCTATCAACAAGTGCGTGTCAGTACGGCCAAGAGAAATGCAAACCAATGCAGCCGCATGTCTGAATGAGGAACTTAGGAAAGCGCCCATGTCCACCCCGGGGTAGTCCATCACCAACACAAGTCAGTGCCAACCCGCGTTGGTTGTCCGCGCATGGATCAGGAGTCCAGGCCAATGCAGCCATGTCCACTGTCCTCTTGGGACATGTGACCAGATTCCCAACATGCAACCAGGCGTCGGGACACGTGCAATGGGTCACATCCAGTTGTGGCTGCAGGTACCTTGTCACTCGTCCATGAACGCCAGTGCAGCAGCGTAGGCCAACATCTCCAATGAGAGATCGTTGTCCACCACATCTGACATGTCATCGACGTAATCCATCAGCTGACCCGGACAGATGTGCTGACTCCAACCCCTGGCCCCAATGTGCACCAAAGCCCAATCGGGTAGCGGCTCAATGTGCTCACTGCACACGACGACTCGTGCAATCTCCCAGGTCCAGTTGCCAGCATGCGTGCCAAACATCCATGCATGCCATAAACGGGCATCACGGTGACACTCCTGGTCGTGGGCCAACAGGGGGCGCACACAGACGTCGAAATCCAGGTCAGCTACAGTCACGTTGGAGAGGCAGACATCCATGGTCCACTCGAATATGCACGAGCGACAATGCAGCACAGGCTGAACGCAGGTGACGTTCGCAAGGCGGAAGCTCAGCCGGTAACTGATCCGCAGCACTGCCAACGGCAGTGCCCCCAGTACATGGAGCAGACGTGCACTGTACAGGTCCACGTGACTGGAGTCGAGCATGTGTCCGGGATGGTCTGCCATTGCGTCAGTGGCTCTGCTTGAAGTGGCACTGGCTTGCCCTGCGCCAGTCCTGTGGATGAAATGGCACAGGTCGGAGCAATGAGCAGTGTCTGTGTGCAACGGGTGCAGGCCTGGGGTGGGGTGGGAGTACGTGTGAAGGCCTTCTCACGCACGCTAACTACGACCAAGGACTTCTGCGTGAGGGATGTGCACACGTTGGTCTCACGTCGGGCAGTGCGTAGTGTGGGAGTCGCAAGTAAATGCTATCGTATCTGTCAGGGGGTGCTGGCCACATGCAAGTCCCAGCTCGGAGCTGCAGATGTGCCACCACCTGATAGTACAGACAAAGGACCCTTCATCCCTACAGTAACTTCACCATCTGCATGCATTCAGGAGACGTACAGAGGCCTGCCGTGGGTGTGGTGGGATGTCTGCGACCCTGGGAATCATGGATGATATGCCCAGCACGTGGCACATGTGCGGCCTCACTGTGTGTTACGTTGCCTCACAGCTGCTCCACCCTCCCACGAGCCCCCACACTTGTGTGCCCTGCGCGGTTGTATCACGTGCACTCCTACGGCACACCATTGTACTGCCTGTCCACGCATGTCCAGCAGCATGCCACCAACACCGTGAAGCTGGCCTTTGAAGGTGTGCAGCCAAGTGAGTGTAGGCCAATGGTCCGGACAGGGCGGAAACAAGTGTACAGTCCATGGCTGGCTGTGATCACGCTGCGAATGAGGCTAGGCAACTGACTCATGCAGCCACAGGACTGATACACATAACACTTGGCATGCATGTGCCAAGACCCCGAGCGGTCTTGCACTCCTACATTTCCCCGTCCATGCGGGCCCGCCCACCTGGTGCATGCTACATTGCAACATCGTCTACTGTGGCCCTGTTGGCGACAACACCCCAACACAGAGACACACTTACCGCACATCCTGCCCAAGACCAGGTCCGAGACACGCCCTGTTCCCCCTGCCGATTCAGCACACCCCTGCGCTGAACTGACGTACGCCAGACCAGCACACGCCGCTTGTGCATGCAGGGGGGGCCGGGCGAAGCTACATGTCCAAGGTCACTGCCAACGCTGAGGTGACATGGTATCGTCCGCTGAGGATAGCACACTGTGATGTTGCAGTGCCGTGCCCATCATGCTGACACAATGACCACACGGACACACTTGCTAAGATGGTGTGAATGGCTACGGGCACGTGCGCCCGGCCACATTTATTAGCAGGCACACATATCGAGTGACACCTGTGTTGGATGTGTGTGGGGTGTGTGCACACCAGCCGGCAAGGGCTGCCTGGTGCAGTCAGAAATCGACAACAGTGTACATCGTAAAGGACACAACCATTCAACCATAAAGGCCCCATGACTTGTGCTGCACAGAGTTAGTGGCCCCGGATGCATAGCATCCTGCACGGGCCTACCGCCACAGGCCGCTGACTTGCGGGGCACTGGGGCAGGGTCACGAGTGCAGAGCAGGTTTCCATAGATGACAAAGGGGCTTGTCGCGGAGTGTCTCGGTGGACAGTGGAAGGTGTGCCCCCAGGGCATGATGCAGAGGGCAGAACCACGCTGAAACAGTCACTATGGTGGAGATGAATGGACCAGACACATGTCGGACACCAAGTCCGGTCCAGCCAGATGAAGATGCAGAAAACCACCAGGCCATGGACTCAGACGCCACCAAGGTCCAACCAGATAGTGCCCATTACTCATTGCGCACAGAGTTAGTGGCACCAGTGCTGTATGGGGATGCCGCCTGAGATGAGGCATGTCCAATGGTGTGGACTCCTCCACATCTTACCCAAGACACAGTTCCACATGTGTGACCTACTGGAACGCAGTGTTGGCCTGAGGCAGCGGTCAGCACGGGCCATTCACCGAGTGTCGCCGGCTTAGGTTGGTTGGTCCCACCGGCCTGCGTAGTTCAGGTTCAGTGGCACCACGGGACGCGGACTTGTGGTGAACAGGGTTGATGGCACCAGGTCAGCTGTTGATAGTGTTCGATCACCTCCGTGACACTGATCCGGCTTTCCTCCGGACTGAGCTGCATCTTCCTCTTAGTCCTCTCCGTGCGTTCACTGGTGTGGACTCTGCCATTCGTGATTGGCGACTAAGTGCTGGATGTGGGACCTACTGGTCCGCAGGGAAGGCCTGAGCCCTCATTCACGTGTCGCCGGCTTGCGTTGAACAGGGTTAGTGGCACCACGTGTCGCCGGCTGGCGTTGAACAGGGTTAGTGACACCACGTGTCGCCGGCTGGCATTGAACAGGGTTAGTGGCACCATGTGTCGCTGGCTGGCATTGAACAGGGTTAGTGGCACCACATGTCACCGGCTTGCGTTGAACAGGGTTAGTGGCACCATGTGTCGCCGGCTTGCGATATGGAATTATGCCTCACTGATCGAAGGGAGTCTGGTGCTGTGGCCGCAGCCACGGACTTGGGGTCACTGCCATTCAAGACTCAGGACACAGTTGCACATGTTGGACCTACTGGACCCATGAGGACGCAGGTGGAGTATGTAAATGGGAAAGGAGTAATGTGGGCCAGAGTCGGGGGGCCAGCGATGGTCTGCGGAGGCTGCAGAGGTCGCAGGACTGGTGCTTGGAGCTTGCACCAGCATGTGGTGGGCCCTCATCGACACACACCGGTGTAGGCAGGTGAGCGGAGCCTCGTTGTTGCGCTGTGGCCGGCATGACGGGTCGGGGGACCAGCGGCCCAGGGTGCAGAAGGTGCACAGGGACGCAGGCCCCGCCGTGCTTGGTGCAGGTCTCGTGGCGGGCCGAGAGCCGCCGCACTGGCAGACACGCTGTCCATTCCGAATGAGAACCACGCCCAGTGCGACGGGGTTTTTGTTCACACCCCTACGCAGGCCTGGCATACGCAGGTCCAACCCACTACGCACGCGCATGCAGGGGGGGACGTAACGTGCGACATTTCCGTGTTCTGCCCCACAGCCTCTGGGGACATGGTAGCGTCCACTGGCCACTGCACTCCATGCACCAGCAGTTGATCTCCACATGGCCATTTCCGTGGTTTGCACTCTGTGGTCTGTCCGGCACCTCCACGCCACACCTGGCATTGGGTGGGTTCACATTCCTTGATCACTTGCCGCTCTCGCACATGCCTGCTCTATGCCTCTCCTCGCATCCTGCTATTGTGTGTCTGTGGTGCCATGCCGTGGCTGGGTTGTGGGCATGGCAAGGGCAGCTTCACAATGGAGTCTTGTTGTCGTGTCTGGTCGGTTGGCATGTTGTGTGTCATGTTGAATGTAGTTGTGCTGCGTGCCCATTGACAGTGTCGTGAGTTGCATGTCTGTGGGCTGGAGGTGTGTGGTGCGTTCATTTTGGTCTTACCAACGGGCACTGCATTTCCATGGGTGCCGTCCTGGGAGCACTGGGTGATGCTGGACTGTCCGGAGATGTGAGAATCATGCACTCTGCCTGGGGAGTTGGCCACGACATTGTTGAGGAGTCCTGGGCGGTCCACTGTTGCCTGCACATTCATGATATGCGTGTGCTGTCTGTTGTGGTAGTTGTGTGCAGTGTCGGCAGGGGGCACGAGGGGTACATGTGTGAAGTTGATTGGCCCTGACACGTGAGGGAAACCAGCTATGGCGTAGGGGCCTTGCTTGGTCTCCAGCAGCTCCTGCGCAGTGTGGGTGAAGTGGAGGTGCTGGGGTACCAGGCTGTTGTTGGCATCCAGGACAGGTGTGATGACCTTGGATGGGGCTGGCTGTGTGACTCCTCCGACTCTGGCAGTTGTGGGTTGGATGGTACCAGAGGCCGACATGTGCTGGGCAGCCGGCAGCTTTGTCTGCGGAGGGATGTTGGTAGTCCGCTGGGTTGGTACCGTCAGCAGGTGGGGGATGTGGGTCAGGATGCGGGGGATGGTTGTCCTTTTGGGCCTGTAGTGGCCAATGTCCTCCTCTGGCGATGGGTCTGGGTGGCAGGTGCGTTTCAGGTGGGTCCGCTGTCTTTGTGTACGCTGCCTCTGTGGTGTTCCCGGGGGGGGGGCGGGACGGGTCCTGGGGGTGGTGGTGGGCCTGGGGTGGGTGGGGGTGGGTGTTGTGTCCCTCATGGGTCTCGGAGCTGCATGGTCATTGTCTCCATGGCATCTGTGGGTCTTCGGGTGTGGCTCTTGGCTGGGCTCCCTTTCATGCTTCAGGTAGTCGTCCTGCTTAACACCAGCAAAAGGCAGGTGTTAAATCACTGGTGCTACCGCGGCTTATCGCCTGTTTTTGGTTCGCTTCGCAGATCTGGCAGTTCGTTGTGAAAGTGGTGTTGTGGTTTTTTCGTGTGTTTTTGCACGGGAACGCCTACTCTGCATCTCATTAGGGTTAGTTGGTGGTGTCCACCGTGGTGTTAAATTTTGGGGCAGTTGTCGCGGGAATACTGGCGATGTCTGCAGTTTGCACCCGCTTGTGAATGGGGTGTTAAATCGATCTCCACTTTTGATGGGTTAAGGTGGGGATAAATCGGCGGTAGGTCCTTGTGAATATCCCCCTAAGGGGCATATTCACAAGGAGCTATCGCCGAATTAACGGCACTTTATCGCAGCCAAAGTCGTGATAAATGTACCTCCCCATTCACAAGTCCGTGTTAACAGCCCACAGCACCAGTTTACCCGCGATAGCAGCCGCAAAAAACATCGCCACAGAGGACCCCCGCAAATATCGCTAATGAGATGCAGAGTGGGCGTTCCCGTGACAAAAGACGAGACAACATCACACCTCAACATTCACAACGACCAGCCACATCGGCGATAAGAACACAAAACAGGCGATAAGGCGCGTTAGCACCAGGAAATTTACACCTGCTCTGACCTAGTGTAAAGTCGGACGGCAGCCAGCACCACAAAAGGGAGCACAGCCCAGAGCTACTTCGGAAGGGCAACAGATGCCATGGAGCCACCCATCATGCGGCCCGGACACCCAAGAGGGCCACAACACCCACCGCCACCACCCCTCCCTGGCACCCCCCGACCAAAGACATGCCACATCAGCCACCCCTAAACATGTACAAAATATTCCGCTTGATGTCGCACAATCACAACTGGTGACATGCATGTGTCGTCACAGAAATGAGCAGCACACATTCACTTACGAAGCAACAAATGAAACTTTATTAAAATGAACACCGAAATGAAATGAAGACACATGGGCGCTCCCCTCGGGACAATACGTAGGTCACAGCCTGTAAGACAAAAAACATGATGAGAAGGTGTGTCCTGCGCACATCAGAGGACAGAGAGAGAGCGAAGGAGAGAGAGAGGAAGAGAGGGAGGGAGAGCGAGAGGAAGAGAGGGAGAGAGAGAGAGAGAGAGAGAGAGAAGAGAGAGAGAGAGAGGAAGAGAGGGGAGAGAGAGAGAGGAAGAGAGGGAGAGAGAGAGAGAGAGAAGAGGAGAAAGAGAGGAAGAGAGGGAGAGAGAGAGAGAGGAAGAGAGGGAGAGAGAGAGAGAGAGAGAAGAGGAGAGAGAGAGTAAGAGAGGGAGAGAGAGAGAGAGTGCCGCCCCTGCGCACCCAGGCCACACTGCTCACCTGCTGCCACCGGTGTGTCTCCAACCACGTGCCGGTATGTATAGCAGGACACCAGGTCACGCATCTGAGTCAGAGCCGTCAGCTGAAACAGAGTCCAGATACATGACTGGCACAGTACACACACTTGCACAAGAAAACATCACCTGCCCGCCCATGCACACCCAGGCAGAGGCACCCCAACCCCTCCCGCCGCCCATCGGAGCATGCTCGCCCATGCACACCCAGGCATCAATGCTCACCTTCTGCCACCGGCGCGTAGACAGGAGGTCCCACCACGTGCCGCTGCAAGCCACAAGCCCGGGGCCCGCGGACATGGCACCCTCCACATCATGCAGCCCCGCTCCGCAGGCCACCAGGTCTCACTTTTGGTGCTGGGTCTTGATTACTCCATGGCATAGGACATAGCAGTGCACCCGGCACCATCGCAGGCTGCACACCCGCTCAGCCCAATGGGTGCCACCAACTCTGGGATCCCGGAAGCGACGCCACGTGGCGGTAGGCCCAAGCTGCCCGCTGGCTCTGGCCTAAACTGCGGGCCAGCAGGGCACACAAAACCTGAGCTGTCCGGACCGCCGGGACGGGGCATCATCGCAGGCTGCACACCCGCTCAGCAGCTTAAGGTGCCACTGACTCAGTGCACCCAAAGTCACCATCCCGTGGCGGGGTGCCTGTGCCGTCCGCAAGGCCCCATGTGCCACTAACCCTGTGCAACCCCAGTCTGCGCCACGTGGTGGTAGGCCCGTGCCGTCCACAAGGCCTCGTGTGCCACTAACCCTGTGCGCAAAAACTCATGGGCCCTTAATGATTGAGATTCGTGGAGCGTCCGTCATCCAGTCACCACCGGCAAAGGGGAATGTGACGTCGTCGGCCCCTTATGTTGGCGGAGTCACATGGCCTGTGACGCCTGTGCCGGATGGGTGTGGTGTGCGTGCAAACCTGCCCTCAGGGAGTGGCTGTGATATGCTGACAACTAGACCAGTGTCCTGCACACCACCAGCGAGTACGCCTGCGACGGGTAGCAATGAGGGCCCCCCCCTTGGAGTGTTAGCGGAGTGGTCTGGCCTGGCGTACGCCGGACCAGCGCAGGGCTTGCAACAATGACTCGTGGACTCTGGGCGTGGTTCAGTCCATGTCCGGACAAGGAAGTGACTGATGTGTGTGTCCCTGTTGTAGTGTTCACGGGACCCGGTACACAAAATGCAATGTAGCACCCTCTGACTGGCATCCCACAGGATGAACATCATTGACGCAAGGGAAGTCACTGTCCCTACATTCATCCACACATTCACACATGAATGATGAAAGACATGACACAGCAGTGCGTCACTGGATGTTTATTGCACATCCAGTGCAGTTATCAACCTGGAGCGGTACAGGGCAATGCCGAGCACACTACACAATATGGGCACGTGGAGGGCCAGCCAGAGTCCATCCGGGGATGACATGTACTGCGGAAGAGGAAGGGTACAGTCCGCAGTCTGGTCGCCATGTCATTGATCGTCGAAAAGGATGTGGCAGTCCATGTCGTTGTCCAAGGTGAGTGTATCGGAGTGTATCGGGGGTCAGTGGAAGGTCATGAGGCCATGTGCGGGACCAAGCAGAAACAGGCCAGGTGGCAGAAATGTATGCTAATGGCTCCTTCTGAGAGCCAACCCATCCACGTCCTCGTCCTCGGATGTGTGCTCTGCCCCACCTGTGGGTGTTGCAGTGCCGGCTGCGCACTGTGTGGCAGTGACACATCAGGTGCCGGAGTGGATACGCCTGCTGCACTGGGAGGCACTGACACACCAGGGGGTGGAGATGTGGATGGTGTGGGGGCAGCAGCATTCATCATCGCCACGCCTTGTGGCAGCAATGCCATGATGAGGACATGCAGGGCCTGGTAGATCCCAGCTACATTTCGCTGATGTGCAGCGGTGGCTGCCATCCCTTCCGCCTCCATCCGCACCATGTCCTCCATGAGCCTCCGCATGTGTGCCAGCTCACGGCTGGCATCGCTGGGGCCACTCTGAGTGGACAGGTATTCCTCCCTCCACGTCATGACTCCAGCGATGTCAGTCAGGGCTCGTTGGAGACCATGGGGCGGACATAGACACCCAAGGATGGCGTCCAGTTTGGTAGCCATGAGGTCGAACCCCACCCGCACCTGCTCGGCCGTCTCCCTCTGGCCCTCCAGCACACGGCGTTGGAAGGCCATTTGTTGTTCCTGGGGAACTTGGGAGGGTGCCGGGGCTGTGGGTGCCTCCTGCTGGGTGGTTTGGGTGGTGGGTGGGGTCTCATCGATGTAGCTGGGCTGCCCTGATCCTGGAGGTGGCTGGCGGATGAGGTCAATGATGTCTTGGATGGTTTGGGTGTCGATGCTGGTTTTGTCCTCCTCCTCGTCATCAGTGAAGAGTGGCTGTGACTGCTCTGCAGGAGGTGTTGACGATGCCCCTGCGATGTGAAGGGGAGATGGTGTATTACAATGTGTCCACATGTATGTAGCCGCATGGTACAGGTTGACATTCAGACAGCATGGCATTGTACATTGTGACAATCTGTGGGTCTGGGCGAGGACCCAGGGTCATTGTGGGTGTGCACTGTGCCCTGCTTGCTTGTGTGCTATTGTGGCCATCTCCACCCGTCACCCCAGTACCTGGTGGTCACTCACCCTGTTGCGGTTGTGTTGTGTCCTGTCGAGCAGTGTCCGGTCCCCCGACTCCGGCCACAGTATCCATACTGATGACTGTCGACACCAGCTCCTCCATGTCATCCAGCTCCAGCTGTGGCGCTGGGCCCCCACCTCCGGTCTGCGTTGCTGCCTTCTGGTTGGCGCTGAGTTTCTCGTTGGTCTTCCGCTTGATGTCATTCCATCGCCTCTTGACCTCGTCCATTGTCCGCTTGTGCTCTCCGACGGCATTCACCTTGTCGACGATGTCCCGCCTTATTCCATTTTTGGTGCCCAATGACACGTTGGAGGTGACGAAGAGTTGTTGATGGTGTTCCATCACCTCCGTGACTATGATCCTGTTCGCCTGCGGACTGAACTTGGTCTTCCTCGTCTTCTTGTCCTTGCCCTTCCCTGTCCCCGAGGTCCCAGGCTGGTCGTCCGGGGTGCTTGTGGGGTTGTGCACGTCCTCTGTGCCTGCTCCGGCTGCCTCCATGGTGTTTGGGTGTTGGTCAGTTTTTGGTGTGGGTGTTTTTTCTACTTTTATGGTGATTTTTGACGCCTGCCAGGTGTGTTTTGCAGGCCTGGCGCTGCTTGTCACTGATTTCCTCATCGCGCTTTGGCCCATCGCGTGTTTTTTGGGGTGGTGGTTGTATCGCGGATATTGTCCGCGGTTTTGGCAGACTATCGCATGCTACCGCCTTGTGGTGAATTCCACATTGTCACGGGGTTATTTTCCCGCACTTAGCTGCGATATTTAAAGTTGCGTTACGCTACTCTTGCGGTAGTTATCACACGTTCTTGTGAATATACCCCTATGTCTTTTTCAATTTGTACAGCAAAGTCTTTAAGCATAGGAATAGCACAGTACTATCCATACCAAGCTGTTAAATGACAAAAGCCATTTACCACTCCAGACACAGTATTACAGCTTTGGACAGCTAAAATACCATCCAAGCCAACCAGAAATGAATAAAAGCAACCCCTGACACGTGTTTCACTGTCATTACAGCTCTTCAGAGAGATTTAGCTTTGTCCAGACACAAGGGATCACCCAGTATAAGTCAAAAGAATACCCTTGCAGGCATAGAGTGATGCATAAATTATGCAAAAAAGAAGAAGAGAACTCTGGGTAGTTCTCAAGTTTAGGCGGAAGGCAGCTTCTGAATAGAGCACCCTCAACACCAGCAACACTCTAGGGGGCATATTAGCAAGAAGAGGCGATAATCATCGCTAACCCTGCTTAGCGTGATTTTTTTTATCGCCGGCTATCGCTGGAATATATCGCCACGCTAACGCTGTATTAGCAACGATTAGCGCTATGCCGATGAATATTCCGGCGATAGCGGGGGAAATGGGCCAACATCGCTGAAAAACCAGCGATGTTGCATGGAGAAGGGAAAACACCTTGCTGATACGACCCTGTGGTCGTATCAGCATAATCCACCCCCCCATGTTAGGTATGGCTAACACCTGCTAATTGCAGGTATTAAATAAATGGCGATGACCCCGGTTAGCGCGACTTTTCACGTCGCTAACTGGGGCCATGGCCACCTTGCTAATAGGCGATAGGCCTGTTAGCGAGTGTTTCCCAGGTTTGTTCGTCGGGAACACCCACTTTGCATGTCATTAGCGATAAATATCGCTGACATGCAAAGCGGTAAAAAAACGGGCGCTAATGCCCGCAAACTGTCGCTAACTGCTGTTAGAGACAGTTTGCTGATAGGGCGATATAAATATCGCCGCTTTAGCGGCAAAAAGTGCCGCTAAAGCGGCGATAGTGCCCTTGCTAATATGCCCCTAGATTTTCTAACCTCAAATGTCTGCTTTTCTATCAAAGTTTTTAAGCTTGGAATTAGCACAGTGAATTCTATGCCGAGATAGAAAGGGACAAAGGGGCATATTAACAATGCCTGGCGATAATTATCGCAAAGCGCAATTAGCGCTTGGATAATTATCGCCAGGCATCGCCGGTTTCTATCGCGGAGTTAGCGTGCAATCAGCAATGCTAATCTCCAAAGCGATAGAAACCTTGAGAACAGTGTGAATATCGCCTGAAAACAGGCGATATTCACACTGTTCCCCAGTTCTGCTTGCTGATAGTGCGAGGGGGACTTAGCCATGTAATCCACCTCTCATTGGATTACATGGCTAAGTCAGGGTAGGACCAGGTGTTAGCAAACCAGCGCTAAACGTGTTTAGCGCTGGTTCGCTAATCACCGCCCCTGCCTCGCTGATAGGCGTTAGCGACCTCAGCGACTGTTTCCAGTCGCTGTTAGGTGGGGAACGCCTACTTTGCATGCCATTAGCGATAAATATCGCTGGCATGCAAAGCGGCACCCAACCCGGTCGCTATCGCCTACAAGCTGTCGCTAACAGCAGTTAGCGACAGCTTGTTGATAAGGCGATAATATTATCGCCGCTTTAGCGGGAAAAAGTCCCGCTAAAGTGGCGATAATAGCCTTGCTAATATGCCCCAAAGTCTTTAAGCATAGGAATAGCACAGTGCTTTCCATGCCAAGCTGTTAAATGACAAAAGCCATTTATCACTCCAGGCACAGTATTACAGCTGTGGACTGGTAAATTACCATCCAAGCAAACCTGAAATGAATAAACGCAACCCCAGACACGTGTTTCACTGTCATGACAGCTCTTCAGAGAGGTTAAACTTTGTCAAGACACAAGGGAGCACCCAGTATAAGTCAAAAGAATGCCCTTGCAGGCATAGAGTGACGCATAGATTATGCAAAAAAGAAGAAAAGAACTCTGGGTAGTTCTCAAGTTTAGGTGGAAGGCAGCTTGTGTATAGAGCACCCTCAACGCCAGCGACACTCTAGATTTGCTCACCTCAAATGTCTGCTTTTCTATCAAAGTTTTAAAGCATGGGATTAGCACAGTGCTATCCACGCCGAAATAGAAAGGGACAAAGTCATTTGCCATTTGTACAGCAAAATCTTTAAGCATAGGAATAGCACAGTACTATCCATGCCAAGCTGTTAAATGACAAAAGCCATTGTATCACTCCAGACACAGTATTACAGCTTTGGACTGGTAAAACACCATCCAAGCAAACCTGAAATGAATAAAAGCAATCCCTGACACGTGTTTCGCAGTCATTACAGCTCTTCAGAAAGATTTAGCTTTGTCCAGACACAAGAGAGCACCCAGTATAAGTCAAAAGAATGCCCTTGCAGGCATAGAGTGACGCATAGATTATGCAAAAAAGAAGAAAAGAACTCTGGGTAGTTCTCAAGTTTAGGTGGAAGGCAGCTTCTGTATAGAGCACCCTCAAATCCAGCGACACTCTAGATTTGCTCACCTCTAATGTCTGTTTTTCTATCAAAGTTTTTAAGCATGGGATTAGCAGAGTGCTATCCACGCCGAGATAGAAAGGGACAAAGGGGCATATTAGCAAGACCGGCGATAAAATTATCGCCGTTTTAGCGGCAGGAAACTGCCGCTAAAACGGCAATAATGAGCTTGCTAATATGCGTTATGGAATTCCAATAAGCCCAGGTTAGATGTCCTTCACATCTAACCTGGGCTTCTATTGAAATTTTATAACGCATATTAGCAAACCCATTATCGCCGTTTTAGCGGCAGTTTCCTGCCGCTAAAACGGCGATAATTTTATCGCCGGTCTTGCTAATATGCCCCAAAGTCTTTTGCCGTTTTTACACCAAAGTCTTTAAGCGTAAAAATAGCACAGTTCTATCCATACCAAGCTGTTAAATGACAAAAACCATTTACCACTCCAGGGACAGTATTACAGTTTTGGACTGGTAAAATACCATCCAAGCCAACTTGAAATGAATAAAAGCAAACCCTGACACATGTAATATTGTCATTACAGCTCTTCAGGGAGGTTTAGCTTTGTCCAGACACAAGAGAGCACCCAGTATAAGTCAAAAGAATGCCCTTCAAGCATAGAGTGACGCATAAATTATGCAAAAAGAGAAGAGAACTCTGGGTAGTTCTCAAGTTTAGGCGGAAGGCAGCTTCTGTATAGAGCACCCTCAACACCAGCGACACTCTAGATTTGCTCACCTCAAATGTCTGCTTTTCTATCAAAGTTTTTAAGCATGGGATTAGCACAGTGCTATCCACGCCGAGATAGAAAGGGACAGAGGGGCATATTAGCAAGAACGGCGTTAAAATTATCGCTGCTTTAGCGGCAGGAAACTGCCACTAAAGCAGCGATAATGGGCTTGATAATATGCCCTTGAGAATTCCAATAGAAGCCCAGGATCACAGCAGAACATGGGCTTCTATTGGTATTCTCAAGGGCATATTATCAAGCCCATTATTGCCGCTTTAGCGGCAGTTTCTTGCCGCTAAAGCGGCGATAATTTTAAAGCCGTTCTTGCTAATATGCCCCAAAGTCTTTTGTACAACAAAGTTTTTAAGCATAGGAATAGCACAGTGCTATCCATGCCAAGCTGTTAAATGACAAAAGCCATTTACCACTCCAGGCACAGAATTACAGGTTTGGACTGGTAAAATACCATCCAAGCCAACCTGAAATGAATAAAGGTAACCCCTGACACGTGTTTCGCTGTCAGTACAGCTCTTCAGAGAGGTTTAGCTTTGTCCAGACACAAGGGAGCACCCAGTATAAGTCAAAAGAATACCCTTACAGACATAGAGTGATGCATAAATTATACAAAAAAGAAGAGATCTCTGGGTAGTTCTCAAGTTTAGGTGGAAGGCAGCTTCTGTATAGAGCACCCTCAACGCCAGCGACACTGTAGATTTGCTCACCTCAAATGTCTGCTTTTCTATCAAAGTTTTTAAGCATGGGATTAGCACAGTGCTATCCACGCAGAGATAAAAAGGGACAAAATCTTTTGCCATTTGTACAGCAAAGCCTTTAAGCATAGGAATAGCACAGTGCTATCCATGCCAAGCTGTTAAATGACAAAAGCCATTTACCACTCCAGGCACAGTATTACAGCTTTGGACAGCTAAAACACCATCCAAGCCAACCTGAAACGAATAAAAGCAACCCCTGACACGTGTTACACTGTCATTACAGCTTTTCAGAGAGGTTTAGCTTTGTCCAGACACAAGAGAGCACCCAGTATAAGTCAAAAGAATGCCCTTGCAAGCATAGAGTGACGCATAAATTATGCAAAAAGAAGAAGAGAACTCTGGGTAGTTCTCAAGTTTAGGCGGAAGGCAGCTTCTGTATAGAGCACCCTCAACACCAGCGACACTCTAGATTTGCTCACCTCAAATGTCTGCTTTTCTATCAAAGTTTTTAAGCATGGGATTAGCACAGTGCTATCCACGCCGAGATAGAAAGGGATGCAGGGGCATATTAGCAAGACCCACGTTAAAATTATCGCCGTTTTAGCGGCAGGAAACTGCCGCTAAAACAGCGATAATGGGCTTGCTAATATGCGTATGGAATTCCAATAGAAGCCCTGGTTAGATGTCCTGCACATCTAACCTGGGCTTCTATTGGAATTCTATAACGCATATTAGCAAGCCCATTATCGCCGTTTTAGCGGCAGTTTCCTGCCGCTAAAACGGCGATAATTTTAACGAGGGTCTTGCTAATATGCCCCAAAGTCTTTTGCCATTTGTACAGCAAAGTCTTTAAGCATAGGAATAGCACAGTGCTATCCATGCCAAGCTGTTAAATGACAAAAGCCATTTACCACTCCAGGCACAGTATTACAGCTTTGGACAGCTAAAATACCATCCAAGCTAACCGGAAATGAATAAAAGCAAACCCTGACACGTGTTTAGCTGTCATTACAGCTCTTCAGAGAGGTTTAGCTTTGTCCAGACACAAGGGATCACCCAGTATAAGTCAAAAGAATACCCTTGCAGGCAAAGAGTGACGCATAAATTATGTAAAAAAGAAGAAGAGAACTCTGTGTAGTTCTCAAGTTTAGGCGGAAGGCAGCTTCTGTATAGAGCACCCTCAACACCAGCGACACTCTAGATTTGCTCACCTCAAATGTCTGCTTTTCTATCAAAGTTTTTAAGCATGGGATTAGCACAGTGCTATCTACGCCTAGATAGAAAGGGACAAAGGGGCATATTAGCAAGGCGATTATCGCCACTTTAGCGGGACTTTTTCCCGCTAAAGCGGCGATAATATTATCGCCTTATCAACAAGCTGTCGCTAACTGCTGTTAGCGACAGCTTGTAGGCGATAGCGACCGGGTTGGGTGCCGCTTTGCATGCCAGCGATATTTATCGCTAATGGCATGCAAAGTAGGCGTTCCTCACCTAACAGCGACTGGAAACAGTCGCTGAGGTCGCTAACGCCTATCAGCGAGGCAGGGGCGGTGATTAGCGAACCAGCGCTAAACACGTTTAGCGCTGGTTTGCTAACACCTGGTCACACCCTGACTTAGCCATGTAATCCAATGAGAGGTGGATTACATGGCTAAGTCCCCCTCGCACTATCAGCAAGCAGAACTGGGAACAGTGTGAATAGCGCCTGTTTTCAGGCGATATTCACACTGTTCTCCAAGGTTTCTATCGCTTTGGAGATTAGCATTGCTGATTGCACGCTAACTCCGCGATAGAAATCGGCGATGCCTGGCGATAATTATCCAAGCGCTAATTGCGCTTTGCGATAATTATCGCCAGGCATTGCTAATATGCCCCAAAGTCTTTTTCTATTTGTACAGCAAAGTATTTAAGCATAGGAATAGCACAGTGCTATCCATGCCAAGCGGTTAAACGACAAAAGCCATTTACCACTCCAGGAACAGTTTTACAGCTGTGGACTGGTAAAATACCATCCAAGCCAACCTGAAATAAATAAAAGCAACTCCTGACACGTGTTTGCTGTCATTACAGCTTTTCAGAGAGGATTAGCTTTGTCCAGACACAAGGGAGCACCCAGTATAAGTGAAAAAGAATACCCTTGCAGGTATAGAGTGAAGCATAAATTATGCAAAAAAGAAGGAGAGAACTCTGGGTAGTTCTCAAGTTTAGGTGGAAGGCAGCTTCTGTATAGAGCACCCTCAACACCAGCTACACTCTAGATTTGCTCACCTCAAATGTCTACTTTTCTATCACGTTTTTAAGCATGGTGTGAGAAGTTGGCCTGGTATATGCTGTCCACTAATTAAAGTGGGCACCTTGCACCTGTCCAAACGACCCTTATTGACGATTAGGTTAAAGACAACCTTTATAGAAAGCTATCCTAGTGGTAGCTGTGGAGAGCAGCCTTCAGGCTAAGTCTTGAAGGAATGTAAAGCAGCTTGTTTTACCAGTATATAACCTCCTGAATGACCAAATGAAAGGAGAATCACACCAGGTGTATATAAAATATATGTATTTATTACTAAACACTCTCTACTAACCTCTTTATGAGATTAGAGAACAATACACAGAATATTAAATCACTAGAACGACAGAAATAGCACAATACACAGCGGGCTCCAGGGGGAGACCGAACCATATACTAAGAAAGTGATATAAGAACCACAACTTGACTAGACACAGTGCCTAGAGCACGTAGAATCACTGGGACCCCAAGGAACCACCCAAGGTAGTGACACAGGGGACCCACGGAGGACGGGTGCAGTGTGGGAACAGACGCGAGCTCCGTACAACTCTATGGGAAAGTTGCGGTTGGAATTTTAAAGATTAAGGACACTTAGGAGAGGACTTCAAGCAAACCCAGCTAAACATAGAAGGTTCTAAGGCCAGCACCCTTGAGAGTACCGAGGTACCCGTGTTACCTATCCCAGAGGAGCCGGGTGCATAGGAGTCAAGTGGTGTCGGAAACCCTCGTCGTTTTCAATGGCGTGATGCGAGAAAGTACTGCTGCCGTGGAGAAGAAAAGTGTCTGGTGTGATCCAAGCCTGGATCGGAGCTGTGAAGAACCTGAAAGCAGAGGGGACAAAGTCTGGGTCACATTGCACGTGACCAGGAGCGGAGCAATCGAATGCCCACTGATGTCGGGTGCTTCAGGTGCGAAGAGGTGAAGCTTGACTCTGCAGCCATGGGGACCAGGAGATGTCTGCGACAACCACCATCTGGATTCAAGCTGTCCCATGAAGGATGTCGAGTGCTGGGGGGTCAGTGTCCGGATTGAACACCAACAAGCCTTGGCAACTACAACCCACGTGGTCAGAGGAAAGATGCTTCTGCGAGGACCAGCAAGGTCCTGGGGACTCACCAAGTGATGGAGAGTCAGGGCACATCTGGAGCAACCAGGGAAGCCCACTGAAAGTTAAAGTTGCCTTCTCAGGGACCCACAGGCCAATGGACCAGGGATCGCAAAGGGACCTCAAGAGGAATCACAAAGTGCCAGCCCACGGAACACTCGTGGAGTATAGGCCCGTAATCTTCAGTGAAATTACTGCTTCCGGTTAGGACTATAAGTAGCACAAAGTACAGCTTCAGGGATCGCCGAAAAGCAGATGCTTCTGCAAATGTACACGGTGCCCAGGGGTACGGGTTTCACGGTCCCCACGAGGCATACGGACCTCAGAATTGCTGAGAGAGCAGATCAACCTTGGAGACCTCGGGAACCCACCTCCTGTGTTGCAGAAATCTTCGGAGTCCTTCGGGAGCTTCGTAGATGCAAACCGGTCAGATGCGTTTAGGTGCCTGCTCAGCAGGGGAGTAACTCCTTTACTCCAAGGGAGATTCTTCAGTCATCCAGCAAAGCGTAGATCGTCGAAGGTTACTTGGTTTCTGTAGCAGAGTTTAGTCCAGGTAATATCTAAAGTCCTGTAGCCAGGGGTTCCTACTTTATACCCAAGGAAGGGGTGGGACAAACTCTGGGGACCCACCTATGGGAGGGTCAGGACAGAGGGGTGGCTACACCCATGTCCTTTGTCCAGTTTTGCGCCAGAGCACGGGCTGGTAGCCCCTGCAATCGGTTTGAGCTGGACTATGCACGAGGACACCAAATGTGCCTCCAGTGCAGACATCAAAGCACTCTGAGAGTGCACCCACCCAGCCCCAATACACTAAAGCCTGTCTGGGAGGTGGTCACACCTCCCTGTGACAGGAAACCTATTGTCCAGCCTCCCTGCCGGAGTTTCGTCCAGCAGCAGGAGGGCAGACTCGTGTCTGTGGCTGGCAGCATCCATTTTGTGATGCCAGGGTTCTGTGAAGCTGGTACCGGGTGTACCGGTGTTGTCATATTTCTCCCTCTAGGAGGGTGGAATCATACCTCCCACACCAGTTACTGGTGTGGAGGTATGATTCCAAGGTGTTTGACACCAAACACGACATGTTTCCATGCAGCCATATTAAAGTTAGCATTTACCGCGAGGTTATAATGCACTTAAGTATATATGGTTGGCTGCATCACAAACAACCCCGGAGAATAGGTTCCGAAGGCTGCAGAGGGGCTCTGCTCATGCATGGGCACCCGTTCACATAAAACCCAGCACCCTGCCTTCAGGATCGATAAGGCCTGCCATAGGGGTGACTGATAGGTTTATATGTGCAGTGATTAGGATAGATATAGTGAACCTATATCTAAGTAAGGGGTGCATGCACCACCTTACACAGGCTGCAGTAGCAGACCTGTGGTGTCATTTTAAATGGTCTCTCAGGGGTGGCATAATACATGCTGCAGCCCCTGGGAGGCCTCTAGGGTACCTATGCCCTGGGTACATAGTATACCATATACTAGGGACTTATAAGGGTACCCCAGAATCCAATCTGGAGTGTACCTAAAGTACGTGCAATCAATTTAGAGGAGAAAGCAGATAGACTGGGGTCCTGAATAGCAGGATCCCAGTCAGACTAAGTCGAAAACAGTGAAACATCAGCAAAAAGTGGGGGTAACTATAAGAAGCAGATCCTACTCTCCTACACAACCCCCCCCAAACGTCAGGAGATTAAACTAACCTTGACCAGTTGAGTCTTCATGTTCTAAGTGGAAATATCTGGAGAGTCCATCTGCATTGGCATGGTTACTCTCAGGTCTATGTTCCACTGTATAGTCCATCCCCTGTAGGGAAATGGACCACCTCAAAAGTTTGGGGTTTTCACCCTTCATCTGTTTTAGCCATAAGTGGGGCTTATGGTCTGTCTGCACAATGAAGTGAGTGCCAAACAAGTATGGCCTCAGCTTCTTCAGAGCCCAAACCACAGCAAAGGCTTCCCTCTCAATGGCTGACCAACGTTTCTCTCTGGGGGTCAGCCTTCTGCTAATAAAAGCTACTGGCTGATCCTGACCTTCATCATTCAATTGTGATAACACAGCCCCTACCCCCAACTCAGATGCATCTGTTTGGACAATGAATTGTTTGGAGTAGTCAGGACTTTGCAGAATGGTAGCAGTGCACATGGCCTGCTTCAGGTCATCAAATGCCTTTTGACAGCCGACTGTCCACTGAACTTTCTTTGGCATTCTCTTGGAAGTTAAGTCATTCAAAGGGGTCACTATGGATCATATCCTTTGACGAACCTCCTATAGTACCCAGTCAGGCCCAAGAAAGCTCTGACCTGAGTCTGGGTGGTTGGAGCAACCCAGTCCATGATGGTCTGGACTTTGCTCTGCAATGGTTGAACCTGGCCTCCACCCACAAGGTGGCCCAGGTATACAACTTGAGTCTGCCCTATCTGGCACTTGGTGGCCTTGATAGTGAGGCCTGCTTTCTGCAGGGCCTCCAAAACATTTCGCAGGTGGACCAGGTGATCCTCCCAGGTGGAGCTAAAGACAGCAATATCATCTAAATATGCTGCACTGTAGGCTTCCAGGCCTGTAAGGACTTTGTTCACCAACCTTTGAAAAGTGGCAGGTGCATTCTTCAAACCAAAGGGCATCACCACAAATTGGTAGTGCCCACTTGGGGTTGAGAATGCTGTTTTGGCTTTTGCATCCTCAGCTAGTCTGATCTGCCAGTAACCAGCTGTCAGGTCAAATGTGCTCAGAAACTTGGCTGAGGCCAAAGTATCTATAAGCTCATCTGCCCTAGGGATTGGATGGGCATCAGTCCTAGTGACTGCATTGAGACCTCTGTAGTCCACACAAAACCTCATCTCTCTCTTACCACCCTGGGTGTGAGGTTTAGGTACCAAGACTACTGGACTAGCCCAAGGGCTATCTGAGGGTTCAAATCTCACCCAAATCCAACATCTTCTGGACTTCAGTCCTGATGCAGTCCCTGACATGGTCAGGTTGCCTGTAAATCTTATTTTTAACAGGCAGACTGTCCCCAGTGTCCACTTCATGAGTGCACCAGGTAGTCTGACTTGGAGTCAGTGAGAACATATGTCTAAACTGGTTGAGAACTTTTCTGCAATCAGTTTGCTGCTGGTCAGTGAGGCTGCCTGCCAAGGCTACACCATCTACTGAACCTACATCAGGGTTCTGTGAGAGCAGGTCAGGGAGTGGATCACTCTCTTCCTCCTGTCCCTCATCAGTAGCCATGAGCAAGCCCATGTCTGCCCTATCAACATATGGTTTGAGCCTGTTGACATGGAGCACCCTATGGGGGCTCCTGGGAGTTCCAAGGTCCACCAGGTAGGTAACCTCTCCCTTTTGCTCAATTATAGTATGGGGGCCACTCCACTTGTCTTGGAGGGCTGCTGGGGCCACTGGCTCCAACACCCAAACTTTCTGTCCTGGCAGATAAACAGTCAACACAGCCTTTTGGTCATGCCAGGCCTTTAGCAATTCCTGGCTAGCCTCAAGGTTTTTAGTTGCCTTCTTCATGTATTCAGCCATCCGGGAGCGGAGACCAAGTACATAGTCCACAATATCCTGTTTAGGGGGTTTGAGAGGTAACTCCTATCCCTCCTTCACTAGACACAATGGACCCCTAACTGGATGTCCAAACAGAAGCTCAAATGGGCTGTAACCAACCCCCTTCTGTGGAACCTCTCTGTAGGCAAAGAGAAGGCAGGGCAAAAGTATGTCCCATCTGCGCCTAAGCTTTTCTGGTAGACCTTTAATCATGCCCTTTAAGGTTTTGCTGAACCTTTCAACTAAACCATTGCATTGTGGGTGATAAGGGGTGGTAAATTTGTAATTTACACCACACTCCTTCCACATAGCAGTTAAGTAACTAGACATGAAGTTGTACCTCTGTCTGATACTACCTCCTTAGGAAAACCCACCCTGCAAAAGATTCCGAGGAGGGCCCTTGCCACCACAGGAGCTGTGGTGGTCCTACGGGGAATTGCCTCTGGATACCTAGTGGCATGGTCCACCATCACCAGTATAAATCTGTGCCCAGATGCAGTTTGAGGATCCAGGGGACCAACAATGTCAATCCCTACCCTCTCAAAGGGAACCCCCACCACAGGTAGTGGTATCAGGGGGGCCTTTGTAGTGCTACCTGCCTTACCACTGGCTTGACAGGTGACACAGGAGCAACAAAACTCCTTGGTGTCTTCAGACATATGAGGTCAATGAAAGTGAGGGACAATTCTGTCCCAAGTCTTGTTTTGGCCTAGGTGACCTGCTAATGGGATATCATGTGCTAGTGTCAATAGGAAGCTCCTAAACTTCAGAGGTATAACCAACCTCCTGGTGGCTCCAGGCTTGGGGTCTCTACACTCTGAGTAAAGGAGTCCATCATCCCAGTAGATCCTATGGGACCCACTAGCATTCCCAGCAGCCTCAGCAGCAGCTTGCTGTCTGAGGGGTTCAAGAGAGGGGCAGCTCAGCTGCTCCTGGCTCAGATCTGCCCTGGAAGGGCCCCCTGTCCCCAAGAACTCAACCTGATCAGGTTCAAGCTCATCTGGGACAGTTCCTTCTTCAGGACTAAGATCAGCTCCCTCAAGAGACTGATCTGGATTCTGAGGCAGGGGGGAAGACACTGCCTTAACCCTACTGCTCCTTCTCTTGGAAGGCGCCTGGTCCATTCTTCCAGGATCCAGGGCCTGTTCAGTGTTAGACATTTTTGCCTGTGACCTGGTCATAGCAAACACATCTGCAGGGATACCCAACATTTCTGCATGAGTCCTGAGTTCGACTTCAGCCCAAGCTGAAGTTTCTAAATCATTCCCAACAAGCATTCAACAGGGAGGTCTGCACTTACCACAACCTTCTTAGGGCCAGTTACCCCTCCCCAGGTAAAATTAACAACTGCCAGGGAATGGTCTGTCCTGACATTGCTAGCATTGGTCACTTGGTACATCTCACCAAGTATGATTTGCTCAGGAGCCACAAGATCTTTTGTCACCATTGTGACACTTGCTCCTGTGTCCCTAAATGCCAAGGCCTCTTTTCCATTTATAATAGGCTGTTGTCTGTATTTGCCCAGGTTACTGGGGCTTACAAATAAGGAGGCCATATCCATGCCTACATCACAGATCAACATAGCCAGAGTTGGAACTCTGACTAGGCCAGAGTCCATCTTAGATCCCAGGGTTAACCCTACTACACCCTTATTTGGAGCACCACCACTTGGAGCTGAACTAGGGGGAACAGTTGCCTTAGGGGCAGTGGTGGTTGGAGTTGAGTCCTTGGACTTGGTACAATCACTTGTCCAATGGGTCTTCTGTTTACAGATTTGACACCATGGCTTCTTCTTGCCTTTTCCTTTGTTTGATTGTGACTCCCACCAGATGCAGATTTGTGGGGCCCTTGAGAAGACTTCTGGTCTTTACCCTTCTCCCCACCCTTATCGGAGTTTTTAGAATCTTGCTTCTTGGAGTCACCACCTTGGTTCTGAACCTTCTGCCTCACCCTGGTTCTGACCCATTTGTTTGCCTTCTGGCCCAATTCTTGGGGAGAGGTCAGATCAGAGTCCACCAGGTACTGATGCAACAGTTGATTTTGACAGTTATTAAGGATCTGCTCTCTCATGATTAAATTATACAATCCTTTGAAATCACACACCTTACTGCCAAGTAACCAGCCTTCCAGAGCTTTAGTAGCACAATCTACAAAGTCAACCCAGTCCTGAGTCTGTGCCTTTTGGGTGTCTCTGAACTTTAACCTGTATTGTTCAGTGGTTAGGCCAAACCCATCAATCAGAGCACTCTTCAGGACTTTGTAATTATCAGCATCCTCTTCTCTTACAGTGAGGAGCTTGTCTCTACCTTTGTCTGCAAAGGAGAGCCACAAGATTGCTGCCCACTGCTCCTGAGGGACCCTCTGTACCTTACAGGCCCTCTCCAGTGCAGTTATCCATTTGTGGATGTCATCCCCACTCTGGTAGGGAGGGACAATCTTGTTCAGGTTCCTATGGTCATGATTATGTTCTCTAACTCTAGGGACACTGTAGCTGCCACCATAGGGCTCTAGCCCCAACTTCTGAGAAGCTCTCTGAAGCTCCAGGGATTCCCTATCTAAGGCCAATTGCTCTCTCTTGATTCTGAGCTTAGCTCTCTCAAATTCAAGCAGTTGGCACTTCTTCTCATAAGAGGACTCCCTTATATGAGACACAGAGCTCCCTACAGATGTACCAGAATGATTAGATTCCAGAGAAGGAGAGCTTGATCTTCTTGGTAAACTGTTAACCCTTCCAGGTGGGGTAAAGAGAGGACCATTGTGGCCTCCTTCCTCACCTTCAGGAATAATTGGATTGTCCAGGTTAGAATCATTTTGATCCTCCTGGCCAGCATCAGAGTCCAGGTCATTGAAGTTCTCACTTCCTGTCCTTTCCTCTTCTGCTGTCCCACCCCCTTTGCCTACCTCATCAGACCCTGGAGGCTTTCTGAGGTCATCTAAAAGCAAAGTCTCTATGAGATGTTGGGTGTTTGGATTTTTCCCTGACTTCAGTTTCCTGGATGTGCACATGGCTCTCAATTCCTGGAATGAGAGATGGTCATACTTAGTTGGCAAGGAGCCACTGGCTTCAGGCTTAGAAGACATGCTAGTGTGGTGTGGTGTATGCACCTACCTACTCTAGTGGAACTGAACTCTCTTGAGTTGGAGAAAGGGTGTGCTAGGCCCTTGACTTACCCAACTCTAAGTTCAGTAGAACTTACTTTATTCTAGTCTTGATTTATATGTACCTAAGTACCTTTAGTGGTTTTCAGTTAGTCACTCAATGAGATTATCTGGTAAAACAATAGCAAGCTTGAATCCCAACTGCTGCACACCAATTTGAGAAGTTGGCCTGGTATATGCTATCCACTAATTAAAGTGGGCACCTTGCACCAGTCCAAACGACCCTTATTGATGATTAGGTTAAAGACAACCTTTATAGAAAGCTATCCTAGTGGTAGCTGTGGAGAGCAGCCTTCAGGCTTAGTCTTGAAGGAATGTAAAGCAGCTTGTTTTACCAGTATATAACCTCCTGAATGACCAAATGAAAGGGGAACCACACCAGGTGTATATAAAATATATGTATTTATTACTAAACACTCTCTACTAACCTCTTTATGAGATTAGAGAACAATACACACAATATTAAATCACTAGAACGACAGTAAATAGCACAATACACAGCGGGCTCCAGGGGGAGACCGAACCATATACTAAGAAAGTGGTATAAGAACCATGACTTGACTTGACACAGTGCCTAGAGTACGTAGAATCGCTGGGACCCCAAGGAACCACCCAAGGTAGTGACACAGGGGACCCACGGAGGACGGGTGCAGTGTGGGAACACAGACTCGAGCTCCGTACAACTCTATGGGAAAGTCGCGGTTGAAATTTTAAAGATTAAGGACACTTAGGAGAGGACTTCAGGCAAACCCAGCTAAACATAGAAGGTTCTTAGGCCAGCACCCTTGAGAGTACCGAGGTACCCGTGTTACCTATCCCAGAGGAGCCGGGTGCATAGGGGTCAAGTGGTGTCGGAAACCCTCGTCGTTTTCAATGGCGTGAAGCGAGAAAGTACTGCTTCCGTGGAGAAGAAAAGTGTCCGGTGTGATCCAAGCCTGGATCGGAGCTGTGAAGAACCTGAAAGCAGAGGGGACAAAGTCTGGGTCACTTCACGTGACCAGGAGCGGAGCAATCGAATGCCCACCGATGTCGGGTGCTTCAGGTGCGAAGAGGTGAAGCTTGACTCTGCAGCCACGGGGACCAGGAGACGTCTGCGATGACCACCATCCGGGTTCGAGCTCTCCCACGAAGGATGAGGGGGTCAGTGTCAGTGTCCAGATTGAACACCAACAAGCCTTGGCAACTGCAACCCACGCGGTCAGAGGAAAGATGCTTCTGCAAGGACCAGCAAGGTCATGGGGACTCACCAAGTGATGGAGAGTCAGGGCACGTATGGAGCAACCAGGGAAGTCCACTGAAAGTTAAAGTTGCCTTCTCAGGGACCCACAGGCCAACGGACCAGGGATCACGAATGGACCTCGAGAGGAATCACAAAGTGCCAGCCCACAGAACACTCGTGGAGTGTAGGCCGGTAATCTTCAGTGGAATTACTGCTCGGGGTCAGGACTACAAGCAGCCCAAAGCACAGCTTCAGGGATTACTGAAAAGCAGATGCTTCTGTAAATGTACAAAGTGCCCAAGGGTACGGGTTTCACGGTCCCCACGAGGGATACGGGCCTCAGAATTGCTGAGAGCGCAGATCGACCTCGGAGACCTCGGGAACCCACCTCATTTGTTGCAGAAATCTTCAGAGTCCTTCGGGAGCTTCGTAGATGCAAACCGGTCAGATGCGTTTAGGTGCCTGCTCAGCAGGGGAGTAACTCCTTTACACCAAGGGAGATTCTTCAGTCGTCCAGCAAAGCGTAGATCATCGAAGGTTACTTGGTTTCTGTAGCAGAGTTTAGTCCAGGTAATATCTAAAGTCCTGTAGCCAGGGGTTCCTACTTTATACCCAAGGAAGGGGTGGGACAAACTCTGGGGACCCACCTATGGGAGGGTCAGGACAGAGGGGTGGCTACACCCATGTCCTTTGCCCAGTTTCGCACCAGAGCAGGGGCTGGTAGCCCCTGCAACCTGTTTGGGCTGGACTATGCACGAGGACACCAAATGTGCCCCCAGTGCAGAAATCAAAGCACTCTGAGAGTGCACCCACCCAGCCCCAATACACTAAAGCCTGTCTGGGAGGTGGTCACACCTCCCTGTGACAGGAAACCTATTGTCCAGCCTCCCCTGCCGGAATTTCGTCCAGCAGCAGGAGGGCAGACTCGTGTCTATGGATGGCAGCATCCATTTTGTGATGCCAGGGTTCTGTGAAGCTGGTACTGGGTGTACCAGTGTTGTCATATTTCTCCCTCTAGAGGGTGGAATCATACCTCCCACACCAGTTACTGGTGTGGAGGTATGATTCCAAGGTGTTTGACACCAAACACGACATGTTTCCATGCAGCCATATTAAAGTTAGCATTTACCGCGAGGTTATAATGTACTTAAGTATATATGGTTGGCTGCATCACAAACAACCCCGGAGAATAGGTTCCGAAGGCTGCAGAGGGGCTCTGCTCATGCATGGACACCCTCTCACATAAAACCCAGCACCCTGCCTTCAGGATCGATAAGGCCTGCCATAGGGGTGACTGATAGGTTTATATGTGCAGTGATTAGGATAGATATAGTGAACCTATATCTAAGTAAGGGGTGCATGCACCACCTTACACAGGCTGCAGTAGCAGACCTGTGGTGTCATTTTAAATGGTCTCTCACGGGTGGCATAATACATGCTGCAGCCCCTGGGAGGCCTCTGGGGTAACTATGCCCTGGGTACATAGAGTGCACCTAAAGTACATACAATAAATTTAGAGGAGAAAGCAGATAGACTGGGGTCCTGAATAGCAGGATCACAGTCAGACTAAGTCGAAAACAGTGAAACATCAGCAAAAAGTAGGAGTAACTATAAGAAGCAGATCCTACTCTCCTACACATGGGATTAGCACAGTGCTATCCATGCCGAGATAGAAAGGGACAAATTCTTTTGCCATTTGTACAGCAAAGTCTTTAAGCATAGGAATAGCACAGTGCTATCCATACCAAGCTGTTAAATGACAAAAGCCATTTACCACTCCAGGTACAGTATTACAGCTTTGGACTGGTAAAAGTGGAGAAGTGTGGCTCAATGGTTAGAGCGGCAGACCCTGATGCAGAGATCTGGCCCGGGACCAGGATTCAATTCCCGCCTCGGCGGGTCTTGGGCTCAATTTCCTCGGACCTGATAATTCTCGCCTCGGTGCCTATTCTAATCATGGGTCCCACTCTGCAACTCTGGGCAATAGCTTGCTTAATCTCCACAACGGCCCCAACAGCGCTGGGATGCCTGGCTTCACCCTGGGGGTGCCCAGGAGTGGACATTTCACAGGGAAAAGCCAGGAAGGGTTCCACAGCGGTATGCGTACAGCGCCAGGACACCCCTTTGGGGGTATAAGTGCGCTTTACAAGTACAAATTTCATTTCATTTCATAAAAAACCATCCAAACCACCTGAAATGAATAAAAGCAACCCCTGACACGTGTTTCGCTGTCATTACAGCTCTTCAGAGAGGTTTAGCTTTGTCCAGACACAAGGGAGCACCCAGTATAAGTCAAAAGAATACCCTTGCAGGCATGGAGTGACGCATAAATTATGCAAAAAAAAGAAGAAGAGAACTGTGGGTAGTTCTGAAGTTTAGGCAGAAGCCAGCTTCTGTATAGAGCACCCTCAACACCAGCAACACTCTAGATTTGCTCACCCCAAATGTCTGCTTTTCTATCAAAGTTTTTAAGCATGGGGTTAGCACAGTGCTATCCTCGCCTACATAGAAGGGAACAAAGCCTTCTGTTATTTGTACAGCAAAGTCTTTAAGCATAGTAATAGCACAGTGCTATCCATGCCAAGCTGTTAAATAACAAAAGCCATTTACCACTCCATGCACAGTATTACAGCTTTGGACTGGTAAAATACCATCCAAGCCAACCAGAAATGAGTAAAAGCAACTTCTGACACGTTTGCTGTCATTACAGCTCTTCAGAGAGCATTAGCTTTGTCCAGACACAAGGGAGCACCCAGTATAAGTCAAAAGAATACCCTTGCAGGCATAGAGTGACGCATAAATCATGCAAAAAAGAAGAAAACTCTGGGTACTTCTCAAGTTTAGGTGGAAGGCAGCTGCTGTATAGAGCACCCTCAACACCAGCGACACTCTAGATTTGCTCACCTCAAATGTCTGCTTTTCTATCAAAGTTTTTAAGCATAGGATTAGCACAGTGCTATCCACGCCAAGATAGAAAGGGACAAAGGGGGATATTACCAAGGAAGTGCGATAATTATCGCAAAGCGCGCTTAGCGCTGTTTTTTTACCGTCGGATTTTATAGTGGAGATAACGCGTTATTATCAACGCTTATCTCCAAGGCGATAAAAAATACAGCGAAAGCCAGCAATCGCGCGAGAAATCCTGCGATAAATTCCACGCGCTAATGAAAAGCTTGCTAATAGGCAAGTGAGGACTTAACCTTACAATCCACCTCCCATTGACTATAATGGTTAAGTCAGGTTTTTAGCAGGTGTTAGTTTCCAGCGATAATTGCGGTTAGCGCGAGTTTTTTTATCGCTTTGCAGGCATTGCTAATAGGGGGGAGTTGTGTTTGCGACTGTTTTCAGTCGCTTTTAGTTGGGAACGCCTACTTTGCATGTCATTAGCGATATATATCGCTGACATGCAAAGCGGCACCAAAACTGTCGCTTTCGCCATAAAGCTGTCGCTAACAGCTGTTAGAAATATCGCCGCTTTAGCGGCAAAAAGTGCCGCTAAAGCGGCGATAACGCCATTTGTACAGCAAACTCTTTAAGCATAGTAATAGCACAGTGCTATCCATGCCAAGCTGTTAAATGACAAAAGCCATTTACTACTCCAGGAACAGTATTAAAGCTTTGGACTGGAAAAATACCATTCAAGACAACCTGAAATGCATAAGAGCAACTCCTGACACAGGTTTGCTGTCATTACATCTCTTCAGAAAGGATTAGCTTTGTCCAGACACAAGGGAGCACCCAGTATAAGTCCAAAGAATACCCTTGCAGGCATAGAGTGATGCATAAATTATGCAAAAAAAGAAGATAACTCTGGGTAGTTCTCAAGTTTAGGTGGAAGGCAGTTTCTGTATAGAGCACCCTCAACACCAGCTACACTCTAGATTTGCTCACCTCAAATGTCTGCTTTTCTATCAAAGTTTTTAAGCATGGGATTAGTACAGTGCTATCCACGCCGAGATAGAAAGGAACCACGGGGCATATTATCAAGAAACGGCGTTAAAATTATCGCTGCTTTAGTGGCAGAAAACTGCCGCTAATGCGGCGATAATGGGCTTGATAATATGCCCTTGAGAATTCCAATAGAAGCCCATGTTCTGGTGTCAACATGGGCTTCTATTGGAATTCTCAAGGGCATATTATCAAGCCCATTATCGCCGCTTTAGCAGCAGTTTTCTGCCGCTAAATCGGCGATAATTTTAACGCTGTTCTTGATAATATGCCCCCAAGTGTTTTGCAATTTGTACAGCAAAGTTTTTAAGCATAGGATTAGCACAGTGCTATCCATGCCAAGCTTTTTAATGACAAAAGCCATTTACCACTCCAGGCACAGTATTACAGCTTTATACACGTAAAATACCATCCAAGCCAACCCCTGACATGTGTTTCACTGTCATTACAGCTTTTCAGAGAGGTTTAGCTTTGTCCAGACACAAGAGAACACCCAGTATAAGTCAAAAGAATGCCCTTGCAGGCATAGAGTGACGCATAAATTATGCAAAAAGAAGAAGAGAACTCTGGGTAGTTCTCAAGTTTAGGCGGAAGGCAGCTTCTGTATAGAGCACCCTCAACACCAGCGGCACTCTAGATTTGCTCACCTCAAATGTCTGCTTTTCTATCAAAGTTTTTAAGCATAGGATTAGCACAGTGCTATCCACGCCAAGATAGAAAGGGACAAAGGGGGATATTACCAAGGAAGTGCGATAATTATCGCAAAGCGCGCTTAGCGCTGTTTTTTTTTTATCGCCGGCTATTGCTGGATTTTATCGCGGAGATAATGCGTTATTATCAACGCTTATCTCCAAGGCGATAAAAAATCCAGCGATAGCGGTGAAACCCAGCAATAGCGAGAGATATCCAGCGATAAATTCCACGCGCTAATAAAAAGCTTGCTAATAGGCAGGTGAGGACTTACCCTTACAATCCACCTCCCATTGACTATAATGGTTAAGTCAGGTTTTTAGCAGGTGTTAGTTTCCAGCGATAGTCGCGGTTAGCGCGAGTTTTTTTATCGCTTTGCGGGCATTGCTAATAGGGGGGAGTTGTGTTTGCGACTGTTTTCAGCCGCTTTTAGTTGGGAACGCCTACTTTGCATGTCATTAGCGATATATATCGCTGACATGCAAAGCGGCACAAAAACTGTCGCTTTCGCCATAAAGCTGTCGCTAACAGCTGTTAGCGACAGCTTGCTAATAGGGCGATAGAAATTTCGCCGCTTTAGCAGCAAAAAGTGCCGCTAAAGCGGCGATAACGCCCTTGGTAATATGCCCCAAAGTCTTTTGCCATTTGTCCACAAAATCTTTAAGCATAGTAATAGCACAGTGCTATCCATGCCAAGCTGTTAAATGACAAAAGCCATTTACCACTCCAGGCACAGTATTACAGCTTTGGACTGGTAAAATACCATCCAAGCCAACCTGAAATGAATAAGAGCAACTCCTGACACAGGTTTGCTGTCATTACATCTCTTTAGAAAAGATTAGCTTTGTCCAGACACAATGGAGCACCCAGTATAAGTCCAAAGAATACATTTGCAGGCATAGAGTGATGCATAAATTATGCAAAAAAAAGAGAACTCTGGGTAGTTCTCAAGTTTAGGTGGAAGGCAGTTTCTGTATAGAGCACCCTCAACACCAGCTACACTCTAGATTTGCTCACCTCAAATGTCTGCTTTTCTATCAAAGTTTTTAAGCATGGGATTAGCACAGTGCTATCCACGCCGAGATAGAAAGGGACCAAGTCTTTTGCCATTTGTACAGCAAAGTCGTTAAGCATAGGATTAGCACAGTGCTATCTATGTTAAGCTGTTTAATGACAAAAGCCATTTACCGCTCCAGGCACAGTATTACAGCTTTGGACACGTAAAATACCATCCAAGCCAACCTAAAATGAATAAAAGCAACCCCTGACACGTGTTTCGCTGTCATTACAGCTTTTCAGAGAGGTTTATCTTTGTCCAGACTCAAGAGAGCACCCAGTATAAGTCAAAAGAATGCCCTTGCAGGCATAGATAGATGCATAAATTATGCAAAAGAAGAAGAGAATTCTGGGTAGTTCTCAAGTTTAGGCGAAGGTAGCTTCTGTATAGAGCACCCTCAACACAAGCAACACTCTAGATTTGCTCACCTCAAATGACTGTTTTTCTATCAGAGTTTTTAAGCATGGGATTAGTACAGTGTTATCCACGCCAAGATAGAAAGGGACA
Organism: Calotriton arnoldi; assembly: GCA_963921515.1. Taxonomy (NCBI): domain Eukaryota; kingdom Metazoa; phylum Chordata; class Amphibia; order Caudata; family Salamandridae; genus Calotriton; species Calotriton arnoldi. The sequence continues at coordinate 114,058 of CAWUFW010014748.1, forward strand.
AAATCTTTTGCCATTTGTACAGCAAAGTTTTTAAGCATATGAATAGCACAGTGCTATCCATGCCAAGCTGTTAAATGACAAAAGCCATTTACCACTTCAGGCACAGTATTACAGCTTTGGACTGGAAAAATACCATCCAAGCCAACCTGAAATGAATAAAAGCAACTCCTGACACAGGTTTGCTGTCATTACATCTCTTCAGAGAAGATTAGCTTTGTCCAGACACAATGGAGCACCCAGTATAAGTCAAAAGAATACCCTTGCAGGCATAGAGTGACGCATAAATTATACAGAAAAGAAGAAGAGAACTCTGGGTAGTTTTCAAGTTTAGGTGGAAGGCAGCTTCTGTATAGAGCACCCTCAACACCAACTACACTCTAGGGGGCATATTAGCAAGACTGGCGATAAAATTATCGCCGTTTTAGCGGCAGGAAACTGCCGCTAAAACGGCGATAATTGGCTTGCTAATATGCGTTATGGAATTCCAATAGAAGCCCAGGTTAGATGTCCTGCACATCTAACCTGGGCTTCTATTGGAATTCTATAACGCATATTAGCAAGCTCATTATCGCCGTTTTAGCGGCAGTTTCCTGCCGCTAAAACGGCGATAATTTTATCGCCAGTCTTGCTAATATGCCCCTAGATTTGCTCACCTCAAATGTCTGCTTTTCTATCAAGTTTTTAAGCATGGGATTAGCACAGTGCAATCAATGCCGAGATAAAAGGGATAAAGGGGCATATTAGCAAGACCCACGTTAAAATTATCGCCGTTTTAGCGGCAGGAAACTGCCGCTAAAACGGCGATAATGGGCTTGCTAATATGCGTTATGGAATTCAATAGAAGCCCAGGTTAGATGTGCAGGACATCTAACCTGGGCTTCTATTGGAATTCGATAACGCATATTAGCAAGCCCATTATCGCCGTTTTAGCGGCAGTTTCCTGCCGCTAAAACAGCGATAATTTTAACGTGGGTCTTGCTAATATGCCCCAAAGTCTTTTGCCATTTGTACAGCAAAGTCTATAAGCATATGAATAGCACAGTGTTATCCATACCAAGTTGTTAAATAATAAAAGCCATTTACCACTCCAGATACAGTATTAGACTGGTAAAATACCATCCAAGCCAACCTGAAATGAATAAAAACAACTCCTGAAATGTGTTTCACTGTCATTACAGCTCTTCAGAGAGGTTTAGCGTTGTCCAGACACAAGGGAGCACCCAGTATAAGTCAAAAGAATACCCTTGCAGGCATAGAGTGATGCATAAATTATGCAAAAACAGAAGAGAACTCTGGGTAGTTCTCAAGTTTAGGTGGAAGGCAGCTTCTGTATAGAGCACCCTCAACGACTGAAACACTCTAGATTTGCTCACCTCAAATGCCTGCTTTTCTATCAAAGTTTTTAAGCATGGGATTAGCACAGTGCTATCCACGCCGAGATAGAAAGGGACAAAGGGGTATATTCAGAAGAACGTGCGATAAACATTGCCAAAATAGCTTACCGCAACTTCTCACATTGCAGGGAAATAATGCTGTATTAACGTGGCATTCACAACACGGCGATACCGTGCGATAATTGTACGAGAACGTGGCAAATGTCCGCGAAACAACTACTGCGACAACGATAAAAATGCAAACCCCAACGCGAAAAAAGTTTTGATGGGTCCAACCGCGATAAAGTCTGCGTGATAACTAGCAAGAGGCCAGCAAGTCCCACACGTCATGCGGGGAAAAGCACAAGAAAAGCACCCAAAAAGATCACACCAAAAACCAGAGGAACTGCGGAGCACCAAGGATGCACCCGGACCGAGTGCAGAGGACAACGTGAAACCCACAAGACCCACGGAGGCCCAGCCAGGAAGCCAGGTGTCGTGGAAGGGCAATGAGAAGAGGGAGAGGAAGACGGGGTACAGTGTGCAGGAAACCCGGATCCAACTCACGGATGAGATAGAACACCACCACCAACTGTACGTCACCTCCAACGTGTCATTAGCAAAAAAGACACTGAGATGGCAGACCATCTTGTACCATGTGAATGCCGTTGCCGCGCCGAGGAGGACAATGGAAGAAGACAAGAGGCGCTGGAATGATGCGAAGGGCAAACCCAAGAAGGAACTCGCTGCCTACATGAAAGCAGCAACGCACATTGGAGGTGGGGGGCCAGCAGAACACCAGGAGCAGGATGAAATGGAGAAAATGGTGGCCACAGTCATCAGTCGGGAGACGGTGACAGGAGCAGAGGACCCGGACACTGCTCAACATGACCTGACACAACATCAATAGGGTGAGTACCTACCAGGGAGTGGGGGGACGGGGGGAGATGGGCACAATGGCACACATGCACAATTAAGCAGAGCACACTGCACACCCACAATGACTCTCGATCATGTCCCTGATCCCCCTGGAACACTGCAGCACACACACAAACACCAAGTAGTCCCACCATCATCATGTGCCCAAAGGGGCCCCCACCCAACACACCACCAATCACACAACCAGCACATGCACTCGAGCGAAACCGAGCGAAGATGCGTATCTGTCAGCCACACTGACAATGCAAGAGACACTACATGACGAGAAGCATGGCTGCAGTCCAACTATCATGTCAATGTGTAGGCCACAACACTGATGTGGCTGAGTGTGGGCCAGATCCGCAAAGGTGCAGGTCGCACTCGGACACATCCACGTGCACAAAAAACCCCTGACGTCAACTACACATCCGCCTACCGACCATGACCACGAGTCACAACACGACGAAGGGCACAATTCACTCAAGTCAGCAACATCTCAGCACTGTAGATGCACAGAAGTGAAAGGCACACCGCCTGAAAGGGATGAGTGGCAGCCAATTCAGAGCTGCAGGGGCGACTCAGCCACAGTGCAGCATACACACATAAGAATAAGAGCACCCCAACATTGCCAACAATGTGGTACATACTGCAACACTTCCACAACAGAACACAGGACACAACTGGTGCCGCATGCGTGCACAAAATGGCCAAGCACATCTGGCATCGCAGGAATTTGTGACATGACAATGGACGAGTACAACCTGTAACCTTCATCAGTTTTATTTACACATGCAGTGCCAGTGGACAATTTGTACTGTCCCATTATTGTACAGGACGGGCACAAAGTGACGTGCTCAGGTGAAGAAATTGACAATGAGGGTGTTCCTACGGGCTATTCCTGCTGCAGATGCAGTGGGGCGTGGGCCACCTGCCCCATCGTCCTCATCATCGTCCGGTGCATCTGGCACTGGGATCCATGGGGCATTGGAGCGCACACAGATGTTGTGCAAAACACAACATGCAACGATCATCTTGCACACAATGTCTGGCCTGTACAGGAGCCTTCCGCCTGTGATGTCCAGGCACCTGAAACGTGACTTCAACACGCCAAATGTGCATTCCACGATGCCCCTGGTGCGTTTGTGGGACGCATTGTACTGCCTCTGGGCATGTGTGTTCAGGTCTCGGAGGGGTGTCATCATCCAAGTGCAGAGTGCATATCCCTGATCACCTGTGACAGTGTAGAGAGAGATGAGTCAGTAGGTGGTTCGGCATGATGTGTTGGCAGGCACACTAGTCCAGTGCCGCCTGTGCTGGCTGTGCGCGGGGTGAGTATAAGACAGCCCCCAGGGAGTGTCTGGTGCTGGCAACAACTACAACAGTCATCACTCAATCAGAAGTTCAAAGTACAAACAGCAAGGGACCATGACTTGAGGTGCACAGAGTTAGTGGCCCCGGATGCACAGCGGCCGGCACGGGCACACCGCCACGGAACGGTGACTTGCAATGCACTGGGTTAGGCCCATGAGAGCTGAGTGGGTCCTCATAGATGTCCAAAATGACTGTCGCTGAGTGTATCGTGGGACAGTGGAAGGTGTTCACCAAGGGCATGATGCAGAGGGCACAACCAAGCAGCAACAGGCAACATGGGGAATATGAATGCCACAGACTCATGCCAAACACCAAGTCCGTACCTGCCAGATGATGAGGATGACAACCTCCATGCCACAGACTCAGACGCCACCAAAGTTCAACCAGAGAATGACCATGACTCACGGCGCACGGAGTCAGTGGCACCAGGGCTGCAAGGGGATGCAGTCTGCGATGAGGCTTGTACATTGATGTAAACTCAGCCATTCAGAAATCAAGACCCAGTCACAAATGTGGGACCTACTTGACCGCAGTGTCGGCCGGTGGCAGCGGTGTGCGTGGGCCAACTGCAGTTCAGCCAGCTCCTCCTGGAACTCCCACACACGGCGTTGGAATGTCATGTGGCGATGACGTGTGGCTCACGGAGGCTGAGGCACCAGAGCTGAGAATGTGTGCAGCCTGCGACGATGCCGTGCCCTGGCTGGTCCCGCCTTGATGTGATTGGTGTGAGGCCGGCTGGCCCGCAGTGCATGCCGGAGCCAGTAGTCTGCAGGGGCCCACAAACACGTGTCGCCGGCTTGCGTGGAACAGGGTTAGTGGCACCACGTGTCGCCGGCTTGCGTTGTACAGGGTTAGTGGCACCACGTGTCGCTGGCTTGTGTTGAACAGGGTTAGTGGCACCACGTGTCGCTGGCTTGCGTTGAACAGGGTTAGTGGCACCACGTGTCGCCGGCTTGCGTTGAACAGGGTTAGTGGCACCACGTGTCGCCGGCTTGCATTGAACAGGGTTAGTGGCACCACGTATCGCCGGCTTGCGTTGAACAGGGTTACTGGCACCACGTGTCGCCAGCTTGCGTTGAACAGGGTTAGTGGCACCAGGTCAGTTGTTGCTAGTGTTCGGTCACCTCCGTAACGAGGATCCGGCTTTCATCCGGACTGAACCGCATCTTCCTCTTACTCCTCTCCGTGCGTTCACTGGTATGGACTCTGCCATTCATGAATCACGACTAAGTGCTGGATGTGGGACCTACTGGACCGCAGTGTGGTCCGTGGGCAGCGGTCAGCAGGGGCCCACAGACACGTGTCGTGTGCTTGCGATGCAGACTTTGGCTTCACTGATCGGAGGGAGTATAGTGATGTGGTCACTGCCATAGACATTTGGTCACTGCCATTCAAGGCTCAGTTTAATATGTGCCACCAACTGGGCCGAAGTGGATGCTGGTGGGGTATGTAAATGAAAAAGGAGTGCTGCCTGCGTCGTGGAGGCCTGTGATGGTCTGAGGTGGCTGCCAAGGTCGCGGGCCTGGGGCTTGGAGCTTGCACCGGCATGTGGTGGGCCCTCTTTGACACACGCCGATGTCGGCAGGTGAGCGGAGCGGCCTTGGTGCGCTGGGGCAGGCAAGACGGGTCTTGGGACCAGCGGGCAGGGGTGAAGCAGGCGCACAGGGTCGCAGGCCCCGCCGCTCACGGCGTCGGCCTCGTGGTGGGATCAGAAGCGCCGCCCTGGCAGACACGTTGGCCATTCCGGAAGAGAACCACGCCCAGAGAGACGGGGTTTTTATTCACACCCCTACGCAGGCCTGGCGTACGCAGGGCCAACCCACTCTGCCCACGCCTACAGGAGGGGATGTAACGAGCGACACTTCCGCGTTCTACCCCACAGCCTGTGGTGACATGGTAGCGTCCACTGGCCACTACACTCCATGCACCAGCAGTTAATGTCCACATGGCCATTTCCGTGGTTTGCACGCTCAAGTCTGTCCAGCACATCCACGCCACACTTGTCATTGGGTAGGTTCTCATTCATTAGTCACTTGCCTCCTTCGCACATGCCTGCTTCCAGCATCTCCACACATTCTGCTATTGTGTGGCTGTGGTGCCATGCCGTAGCTGGGTTGTGTACATGGCAAGCCCAGGTTCCCAATAGAGTCATGTTGTCGTGTCTGGTCGGTGGGCATGTTGTGTGGCATGTTGCACGTAGTTTTGCTGCGTGCCCATTCCCAGAGTCGTGAGTTGCATGACTGTGGAGTTGAGATGTGTGGTGTGTTCATTTGGTACTTACCAACGAGCAATGCATTTCCATAGGTGCCATCCTGGAAGCGCTGGTTGATGATGGACTGTCGGAAGATGAATGAATCATGCACACTGCCTGGGTAGTTGGCCACAACATTGGAGAAGAGTCCCCGGTGGTCCACTATTGCCTGCACATTGATGGAATGCGTGTGCTTTCTGTTGCGGTAGTTGTGTGCAGTGTCGGCAGGGGGCACAAGTAGGACATGTGTGCAGTCAATAGCCCCCAACACGTGGGGGAATCCAGCTATGGCGTAGAAGCCTTGCTTGGTCTCCAGCTGCTCCTGCGCAGTGTGGGGGAAGTAGAGCTGCTAGGGTACCAGGCTGATGATGGCATCCAGGACAGGTGTGATGAACTTGGATAGGGCTGGCTGTGAGACTCCTCCGACTCTGGCAGTTGTGGGTTGGAAGGTACCAGAGGCCAACATGTGCAGCAAAGCCAGCAGCTTTCTCTGTGGAGGGATGTTGGTTCTCCGCTGTGTTGGTACCGTCAGCCTGTGGGCGATGTGGGTCAGGATGCAGAGGATGGTTGTCTTTTTGAGCCTGTAGTGGGCAATGACCTCCTCTGGCGTTAAGTCTGTGAGGCTGGTGCGTTTACGGTAGGTCCGCTGTCTTTGTCTACGCTGCCTCTGTGGTAGTCTGGGGGGGTGGGGCGGGTCCTGGGGGTGGTGGCGGGTCCTGGGGGTGGTGGCGGGTCCTGGGGGTGGTGGCGGTGGGTGTTGTGGCCCTCTTGGGTCTTCGAGCTGCATGATCAGTAGCTCCATGGCGTCTGTTGGTCTTCAGGTGTGGCTCTGGTCTGGGCTCCCTTTCATACTGCAGGTGGTCGTCCCGCTTAGCACCAGCAAAAGGCAGGTGTTAAATACCTGCTGCTACCGCGGCTTATCGCCGGTTTTTGTCTCGCATCGCAGATCTGGCTGTCCGTTGAGAATCGCGCGGTGTTGTCTTTTCGTGTGTTTTTGCACGGACACGCCTATTCTGCATCTCATTAGCGTTAGTTGGCGGTGTCGACCGTGGCGATGTTTTTTGCGGCATCTATCGCGGGTTATGTGGCGATGTAGGCAGTTAGCACCAGCTGCGAATGGGGCGGTAATTCTATCGCCACTTTTGCTGCACTAAAGTGCCGATAACTCAGCGATAAGTCCTTGTGAATAAGCCACAAAGTCTTTTGCCATTTGTACAGCAAAGTCTTTAAGCACAGGAATAGCACAGTGCTATCCATGCCAAGCTGTTAAATGACAAAAGCCATTTACCACTCCAGGCACAGTATTACAGCTTTGGACACGTAAAATACCATCCAAGCCAACCTGAAATTAATAAAAGTAACCCCTGACACGTGTTTCGCAGTCATTACAGCTCTTCAGAGAGGTTTAGCTTTGTCCAGACACAAGAGAGCACCCAGTATACGTCAAAAGAATGCCCTTGCAGGCATGGAGTGATGCATAAATTGTGCAAAAAGAAGAGAAGAACTCTAGGTAGTTCTCAAGTTTAGGCGGAAGGCAGCTTCTGTATAGAGTAATCTCAACACCAGCGACACTCTAGATTTGCTCATCTCAAATGTCTCCCTTTCTATCAAAGTTTTAAAGCATGGGATTAGCACAGTGCTATCCACGCCTAGATAGAAAGGGACAAAGTCTTTTGCCATTTGTACAGCAAAGTCTTTAAGCATAGGAATAGCACAGTGCTCTCCATGCCAAGCTGTTAAATGACAAAAGCCATTTACAACTCCAGGCACAATATTACAGCTTTGGACTGGAAAAATACCATCCAAGCCAACCTGAAATGAATAAAAGCAACTCCTGACACAGGTTTGCTGTCATTACATCTCTTCAGAGAGGATTAGCTTTGTCCAGACACAATGGAGCACCCAGTATAAGTCAAAAGAATACCCTTGCAGGTATAGAGTGATGCATAAATTATGCAAAAAAGAAGAGAACTCGGGGTAGTTTCAAGTTTAGGTGGAAGGCAGCTTCTGTATGGAGCACCCTCAACGACAGCAACACTCTAGATTTGCTCACCTCAAATGCCTGCTTTTCTATCAAAGTTTTTAAGCATGGGATTAGCACAGTGCTATCCACGCCGAGATAGAAAGGGACAGGGGGGCATATTATCAAGGAATAGCGATATTTATCGCTAACCGCGCTTAGCGCGAATTGTTTTAACGCCGCCTATCGCTGGAAAATATCGCTGAGATAACACCCTATTAACAAGGTTTATCTCCATAGCGATAAATTTCCAGCGATAGCGGCAAAATGTGAGAATATCGCTGGAAAACCAGCGATATTCTCGCATTAATGCAAGGATGGATTTAGCCTGACAATCCACCTCCTATACTTTAAACAGGTAAGTCACCCTCAGTAGCAGGTGTAAAAATCTAGCGATAAACGCGCTTAGCGCGAATTATATTATCGCTTCGCCTGCCTTGCTAATAGGGGTAGTTGTTTTAGCGACTGTTTACAGTCGCTTTTAGTGGGAACGCCTACCTTGCATGTCATTAGCGATAATTATCGCTGGCATGCAAGGCGATGTAATAACCGGCCGCTATCGCCTGAAAGCTGTCGCTAACGCCTGTTAGCGACAGCTTGCTGATAGGGCGATATAATTATCGCTGCTTTAGCGGCAAAAACTGCCGCTAAAGCGGCGATAATGGGCTTGATAATATGCCCCAAAGACTTTTGCCATTTGTACAGCAAAGTCTTTAAGCATAGGAATAGCACAGTGCTATGCATGCCAAGCTGTTAAATGACAAAAGCCATTTACCACTCCAAGCACAGTATTACAGCTTTGGACTGGTAAAATACCATCCAAGCCAACCTGAAATTAATAAAAGCAACACCTAACACGTGTTTCGCTGTCATTACAGCTCTTCCGAGAGGTTTAGCTTTGTCCAGACACACGGGAACACCCAGTATAAGTCAAAAGAATACCCTTGCAGGCATAGAGTGAACCATAAATTATGCAAAAAAGAAGAAGAGAACTCTGGGTAGTTCTCAAGTTAGGTGGAAGCAGCTTCTATCTAGAGCATCCTCAACACCAGCGACACTTTAGATTTGCTTACCTCAAATGTCTGCTTTTCTATCAAAGTTTTTGAGCATGGGATTAGCACAGTGCTATCCATGCCGAGATAGAAAGGGACAAAGGGGCATATTAGCAAGGCGATTATCGCCACTTTAGCGGGACTTTTTCCCGCTAAAGCGGCGATAATATTATCGCCTTATCAACAAGCTGTCGCTAACTGCTGTTAGCGACAGCTTGTAGGCGATAGCGACCGGGTTGTGTGCCGCTTTGCATGCCAGCGATATTTATCGCTAATGGCATGCAAAGTAGGCGTTCCCCACCTAACAGCGACTGGAAACAGTCGATGAGGTCGCTAACGCCTATCAGCGAGGCAGGGGCGGTGATTAGCGAACCAGCGCTAAACACGTTTAGCGCTGGTTTGCTAACACCTGGTCCCACCCTGACTTAGCCATGTAATCCAATGAGAGGTGGATTACATGGCTAAGTCCCCTCGCACTATCAGCAAGCAGAACTGGGAACAGTGTGAATATCGCCTGTTTTCAGGCGATATTCACACTGTTCTCCAAGGTTTCTATCGCTTTGGAGATTAGCATTGCTGATTGCACGCTAACTCCGCGATACAAACCGGCGATGCCTGGCGATAATTATCCAAGCGCTAATTGCGCTTTGCGATAATTATTGCCAGGCATTGCTAATATGCCCCAAAGTCTTTAAGCATAGGAATAGCACAGTGCTATCCATGTCAAGCTGTTAAATGACAAAAGCGATTCACCACTCCAAGCACAGTATTACAGCTTTGGACTGGTAAAATACTGTCCAAGCCAACCTGAAATGAATGAAAGCAACCCCTGACATGTGTTTCGTTGTCAATACAGGTCTTCAGAGAGGTTTAGCTTTGTCCACACACAAGGGAGCACCCAGTATAAGTCAAAAGAATACCCTTGCAGGCATAGAGTGATGCATAAATGATGCAAAAAAGAAGAAGAGAACTCTGGGTAGTTCTCAAGTTAAGTGGAAGGCAGCTTCTGTATAGAGCACCCTCAACACCAGCGACACTCTAGATTTGCTCACCTCAAATGTCTGCTTTTCTATCAAAGTTTTTAAGCATGGTATTAGCACAGTGCTATCCACGCCGAGATAGAAAGGGACAAAGGGGCAGATTTACAAGCCCCTTGCGACGCATTTGCACCGCCGCTGAGTCACTTATGTGACGCAGCGGCGGCGTAAAGCAAGCGCCACGCTGCGACGGATTTACAACGTGATGCATCTAGGGAAATGCGTCACGCCGTAAACCCCTACGCCACATTATACCTGCGTCAGGTACTATGTGGGCGTTCCGTCGCAGGAAAGCCTCGGAAAAGTGCCTGAGTGAAATCTACAAGATTTCACTCAGTCACTTTTCCGACGCCAATGCGTCAAAACCTTGCACCTGCTTGAATCTGGCGTGACGCAGTATGTTAGAGATAGGCCGGTTTGGTACAGTGCTGGAGTTGCGTCGCGCCCGCGACACGACTCCAGCACTGCGCCAACCTTACGCCGGCAGATTTGACACACATCTGCCTATTCTTGCGCCACGGCGCGCTGCATTGTAAATGCAGCGCATCCTTGGTGGCGCAAGGGTAGTTTTGCGTGTCGCAAGTTTACTGGCGCATCCCCGCTGATTTGCAGAGATGCGCCAGTCCTTGTAAATCTGCCCCAAAGTCTTTAAGCATAGGTATAGCACAGTGCTATCCATGCCAAGCTGTTAAATGATGAAAGCAATTTACCACTCCAGGCACAGTATTACAGCTTTGGACTGGTAAAATACCATCCAAGCCAACCTGAAATGAATAAAAGCAACCCCTGACACGTATTTTGCTGTCGTTACAGCTCTTCAGAGAGGTTTAGCTTTGTCCAGACACAAGGGAGCACCCAGTATAAGTCAAAAGAAAACCCTTGCAGGCATAGAGTGACGCATAAATTATGCAAAAAAGAAGAAGAGAACTCTGGTTAGTTCTCAAGTTTAGGTGTAAGTCAGCTTCTGTGTAGAGTACCCTCAACCCCAGCAACACTCTAGATTTGCTCACCTCATACGTCTGCTTTTCTATCTAAAGTTTTTAAGCATGGGATTAGCACAGTGCTATTCCTATGCCTAAAAACTTTTTTGTACAAATGGAAAAAGACTTTGTCCCTTTCTATCTTGGCGTGGATAGCACTGTGCTAATCCCATGCTTAAAAACTTTGATAGAAAAGCAGACATTTGAGGTGAGCAAATCTAGAGTGTCGCTGGTGTTGAGGGTGCTCTATACAGAAGCTGCCTTCCACCTAAACTTGAGAACTACCCAGAGTTCTCTTCTTCTTTTTTGCATAATTTATGCGTCACTCTATGCCTGCAAGGGTATTCTTTTGACTTATACTGGGTGCTCCCTTGTGTCTAGACAAAGCTAAATCTCTCTGAAGAGCTATAATGACAGTGAAACACGTGTCAGGAGTAGCTTTTATTCATTTTATGTTGGCTTTGTTGGTATTTTACCAGTCCAAAGCTGTAATACTGTGACTGGAATGGTAAATGTCTTTTGTCATTTAACAGCTTGGCATGGATAGCACTGTGCTATTCCTATACTTAAAGACTTTGCTGTACAAATAGCAAAAGACTTTGTCCCTTTCTATCTCGGCGTGGATAGCACTGTGCTAATCCCATGCTTAAAAACTTTGGGGCATGTTCTCAAAGACTCATCGCCGAGTTAGCGGCACTTTATCGCAGCCAAAGTGGTGATAAATTCATCGCACCATTCACAAGCAGGTGCTAACAGCTGATATCACCAGTTTACCCACGATAGCAGCCGCAAAAACATCGCCACGGATGACACCGGCAACTAACGCTAATGAGATGCAGAGGAGGTATTCCAGTGCAAAAACCAGCGAAAACACCACTCTGCAACATTCCCAACGACCAGCCAGATCGGCGATGAGAGTCAAAAACATGCGATAAGGCGCGTTAGCAGCATGGATTTAACACCTGCTCCTACCTGGTGCTAAGTCGGACGACAACCTGCACCATAAAAGGGAGCCCATCCCACAGCCACACCAGAAGAACAACAGATGCCATGGAGCTACTGATCATGCAGCTCGGAGTCCCAAAAGGGCCACAACACCCACCGCCAGGACCCCCACCCCCCCCGGACTACCACAGAGGCAGCGCAGACAAAGACACCGGACCTTCCGAAAACGCACCAGCCTCGGAGACTTAACGCCAGAGGAAGTCATTGCCCACTACAGGCTCAAAAGGACAACCATCCTCCGCATCCTGACCATCATTGCCCACAGGCTGACGGTACCAACACAGCGGAGAACCAACATCCCTCCGCAGACAAAGCTGCTGGCCGTGCTGCACTTGTTGGCCTCTGGGACCTTCCAACCAACAACTGCCAGAGTCGGAGGAGTCTCACAGCCAGCCCTGTCAAAGTTCCTCACACCTGTCTTGGATGCCATCATCAGCTTGGTACCCCAGCAACTTTACTTCCCACACACTGCGCAGGAACAGCTGGAGATCAAGCAAGGCTTCTACACCATAGCTGGCTTCCCGCACGTGTTGGGGGAAATTCACTGCACACATGTACTCCTCGTGCCCCCTGCTTCCACTGCACACAATTACCGCAACAGGAAACACACGCATTCCATCAATGTGCAGGCAATAGTGGACCACCGGGGACTCTTCACCAATGTCGTCGCCAACTACCCAGGCAGTGTGCATGATTCCTTCATCTTCCGACAGTCCATCATCGACCAGCGCTTTCAGGATGGCACCTATGGAAATGCACTGCTCATCGGTAAGTAACAACTGAACACACCACACACCTCAACTCCACCAACATACAACTCACAACTCTGGGAATGCACACATCACAAAATCACATACAACATGACAACCAACATACCCACATTCCAGACACGACAACACAACTTACTGTGGCAACCTGGGCTAGCCATGTACACAAGCCATCAATGGCATGGCACCTCAGCCACACAATAGTCAGAATGTGGGGAGAGGTGGGAACCAGGCATGTGCGAAGGAGGCAAGTGACCCATGAATGTGAATGTACACAACGCCAAGTGTGGCTTGGATGTGCTGGACAGACTTGAGTATGCAGACCACAGACATTTCCATGTCGACATACACTGATGGTGTCTGCAGTGTACTGGACAGTGGAAGCAACCATGTTACCGCAGCCAGTGGGGAAGAATGCGGAAATGTAGCTCGTTACGTCCCTCCCTGTAAGCGTGAGCGGAGTGGGCTGGCCCGGCGTACGCCAGGCCAGCGTAGGGGTGTGAATAAAAAGCCCATTACTCTGGGCATGGTTCTCTTCCGGAACAGCCAACATGTCTGACAGGGCGGCGCCTCTCACCCTGCCACGAGTCCGACGCCGTGAGCGGCAGTGCCTGCGATCCTGTGCGTCTGCTGCACCCCAGGCCGCTGGTCCCAAGACCCGTCTTGCCCGCCCCAGCGCACCCAGGCCTCACTGCTCACCTGCCGGCACCGGCGTGTGTCAAAGAGGGCCCACCACGTGCCGGTGCAAGCTCCAAGCCCGAGGCCCGTGACCATGGCAGCCTCCTCAGACCATCACGGCCTCCGCGACACAGGTCCCCAGTACTCCTTTCTCATTGACGTACTCCACCGCTGCCTCTGGCCTACACTGTGGTCCAGTAGGTCACACATTTGGAACTGAGTCTTGATTGTTCAATGGCAGAGTACATATCATTGTACGCAAGGAGAAGAGTAAGAGGAAGACGCGGTTCAGTCCGGATGAAAAAAGACTCCTCGTTACGGAGATGACCGAACACTACCAACAACTGCTCTGGTGCCACTAACTCTGTGCATCGCAAGCCAAGGACACGTGCCTGGGGGCCCCTGCTGACCGCTGCCTCCGGCCTACACTGCGCTCCAGTGGGTCACACATTTGGAATTGAGTCTTGATTATACAATGGCAGAGTACATATGTTTATGGCAGATTTTATATCACTGTACTCCCTTCGATGTGGTGCCACCAAATCTGTGCAAGCATTCCAACGACACGTGTCTGTGGGCCCTTGCTGACTACTGCCTTCGGCCTACACTGCGGTCCAGCACCGCGGGGTCACCTGTGTACTGCCTACACTGCGGTCCAGCAGGCCTCACACCAATCCAATCCAGTCCGGGCCAGGCAGGACACGGCATCGTCGAAGGCTGCACACACGCTCAGCTCTGGTGCTTCTACCTCCGTCAACCACAAATCATCCCCACATGGCATTCCAACGCCGTGTGTGAGAGTACCAGGAGGAGCTGCCTGAACAGCGGTTGGCCCGCGCTGACCGCTGCCTCCGGCATACACTGCGGTCAAGTAGGTCACACATATGGAACTTAGTCTTGATTTATTTATGGCAGACTTTATACCATTGTACAGGCCTCATCGCAGACTGTATCCCCTTTCAGCTCTGGTGCCACTGACTCCGTGCCCCGAAATTCATGGACACTCTCTGGTTGAGCTTTGGTGGCGTCTGAGTCTATGGCCTGGGGGTTGTCTTCATCATCATGTAGCTGATACTGATTTGGTGTCAAAAATGAGTCTGTAGCATTCATCTCCTCCATATTGCCTGTGTCTGCTTGGTACTGCCCTCTGTATCATGCCCTGGAAGAACACCTTCCACTGTCCCCCAATGCCCTCCGCGACATTCACCTTGGACATCGACGAGGACCCACTCAGCTCTCGTGGCCCTACCTCAGTGCACCGGTAGTCACTGTCCCGTGGCGGTGTTCCATGTGCCGGCTGCTGTGCATCCGGGGCCACTAACTCTGTGCAGCTCAAGTCATGGACCCTTGCTGTTTGTACTGTGAACTTCTGATTGTCTGATCACTGTTGTAGTTGTTGCCAGCACCAACCACTCCTTGAGGGCTGGCTCACACTCACCCCACACCCATCCAGCACAGGCGTCACTGGACATGTGACCCTGGCAATAAAAGGGGCCGGGCGCATGTGCCCGTAGCCAGTTCCACAAACTATCTAAGTGTGTCCGTGTGGTCATTGTGTGTGCATGAGGGCCCCGGGCCCTACCACATTGCATTGTGCTGTGTACAGCGGACGCAACCATGTCACCTCAGGCAGTGGGGAAGACCTGGGACATGTAGCTGTGTCGTACCCCCCTGTAGGCGTTGCAGGAGTGGGCTGGCGTACGACAGTCCAGCGTAGGGGTGTGGATAATCACCCCGGGGCTCTGGGCGTGGTTAAGTGTTGGACTTGCCAATGAAGTACCTAATGCGGGTGTCTCTGTTGTAGTGTCGGCGCCACCCGTCCCGCAATGGACAAAGTTGCAATGTAACATGCCCCCGGGGTGCGGGCTTGGCCGAAGGGATAAATGAATAAGCGCAAGCCCGCTCGGGGGCCGGGATCATACATGCCAACTGTTGTGTGTGTATCGCTATTACCGCAGCATAAGCCAAAGGTCTTGCCTCGACCACATCGCGGGTTCAGCCAGCCATGAACTCTACATCTGTGTCCGCCCTATCCTTACCATAGGCCTACACACACGTGGCCGCCCACCTTCAACGCACAACATCACAGTGTCGTTGTCAGGCTTGTGGACATGCACAGACAGGCATGACAATGGTGTGCCGTAGGAGTGCAAGTGATGCAACCGCGCAGCGCACACAAGTGGATAGGCTCGGGGGTAGGGAGGAGCAGCAGTGAGGCTACGTAATACACATTGATGGTGCTCATTTGCTACAAGCAGTACATGTAAAACAGGAATCACTATGACACACATATCTCACACCAATCAACTAGTGAGCCTGCCAACACATCATGCAGAACCAACTATTGACTCATGTCTCTCTGCACTGTCACAGGTGATCAAGGATATGCACTCTGCCCTTGGATGATGACACCCCTCCGAGCCCCGAACACCCAGGCCCAGAGGCAGTACAATGCGGCCCACAAACGCACCAGGGGCATCGTGGAACGCACATTTGGCATGTTGAAGTCACGTTTCAGGTGCCTGGACATCACAGGTGGGAGGCTCCTTTACAGCCCAGACATTGTGTGCAAGATGATCGTTGCATGTTGTGTGTTGCACAACATATGTGTATGCACCAATGCCCCATGGTTACCAGTGCCAGATGCACCGGACGATGATGAAGAAGATGAGGCAGGTGGACCACACCCCACTGCAGCTGCAGCAGGAATAGCCCGTAGGTACAACATCATTGACAATTTCTTCACATGAGGACGTCACATTGTGACAGTCCTTAGCAAGCATGAGACAGTACAAAATGACCACAGGCACAGCATGTGCAAATAAATTCATTTCAGCACACATTCCCTGAGTTTCTGTATGTGTGCTGCAGTGTGGCACGGGGATCAGGGACATGATCCAGGGTCATTGTGGGTGTGCAGTGTGCTGTACTTAATTGTGCATGTGTGCCATTGTGCCCATCTCCCCCCATCCCCCCAGTCCCTGGTTGGTACTCACCCTGTTGATGTTGTGTCAGGTCATGTTGAGCAGTGTCCCCATCCCCAACTCCTGGCACCGTATCCCGACTGATGACTGTGGCCACCATTTTCTCAATGTCATGAAGCTCCTGGTGTGCCGCTGGTCCCCCACCTCCAATCTGCATTGCTGCTTTCATGTTGGCATCGGGTTTCTTCTTGGTTTTGCCCTTCACATCATTCCAGAGCCTCTTGACCTCTTCCATTGTCCTCCTCGACGCTCCGACTGCATTCACGTTGTTCACGATGTGCTGCCATATTTCCGTTTGTGTTGCCGATGACACAGTGCAGGTAACGAACAGTTGTTGGTAGGGTTCTGTCGCCTCCGTGACGATGATCCAGTTTTCCTGCGGACTGGACCCCGTCTTCCTCTTCCTCTTCCGCTTCTCCTTGCCCTTCCCCGGCCCCGGGGTTCCTGGCTGGTCGTCTGTGGGGCTTGTGGGGTTTGCGTTGTTCTCTGCACTCGGTCCGGGTGCGTCCATGGTGATACGCAGTGACATTTTTTTTTCTCTGCTTTTATAGTGCATTTTCCCGCATGTTGCGTGGGAATCGCAGGCCTGTCGCTGGTTATCGCTGATTTTTGTTTCGCGATTTGGGACATCGCAACTTTTTGGGCGTTCGTGTTTCGACTTTTTTCGGCGTCGCGTTAATTTTAACACGGGCATTTGTCGCGTTATCGTGAGACTATCGCATGGTTCCGCCGGGTTGAGAATAGTGCGTCAACACGGTGTTATTTTCCCGCGATAGACTGCGATGTGAGAAGTTGCGTTAAGCGAATTTGGCGATAGTTAACACACGTTCTTGAGAATATCCCCATTTAACAGCTTGGCATGGATAGCACTGTGCTATTCCTATGCTTAAAGACTTTGTCCTTTTCTATCTTGGTGTGGATAGCACTGTGCTAATCCCATGCTTAAAAACTTTGATAGAAAAGCAGACATTTGAGATGAGCAAATCTAGAGTGTCGCTGGTGTTGAGGGTGCTCTATACAGAAGCTGCCTTCCACCTAAACTTGAGAACTACCCAGAGTTCTCTTCTTCTTTTTTTTGCATATTTTATGTGTGACTCTATTCCTGCAAGGGTATTCTTTCGACTTATACTGGGTGCTCCCTTGTGTCTGGACAAAGCTAAATCTCTCTGATGAGCTGTAATGACAGCTAAACACTTGTCAGGGGTTGCTTTTATTCATTTCAGGTTGGCTTGGATGGTATTTTACCAGTCCAAAACTGTAATACTGTGCCTAGAGTGATAAATGGCTTTTATCATTTAACAGCTTGGCATGGATAGCACTGTGCTATTACTATGCTTAAAGACTTTGGGGCATATTATCTAAAAAGTGCGCTAAACATCGCAAAGCGTGTTTAGCAAGCACTTTTTTATCGCCGGCTATTGTCGGAATAATTTGCCATGCTAACGCTGTATTAGCGACATTTAGCGCTATGGCAATAATTATTCCAGCCATAGCGGTGTTTTCCATGAAACATCGCTGGTTTTCCAGCGATGTTTCATGGAAAACGGCGATAACCTTGCTGATACGACCCTGTGGTCATATCAGCATAATCCACCCCCCATGTTAGATATGGCTAACACCTGCTAATTGCAGGTGTTAAATAAATGGTGATGACCCCGGTTAGCGCGACCTTTCACGTCGCTAACTGGGGCCATGGCCACCTTGCTAATAGGCGATAGGCCTGTTAGCGGGTGTTTCCCAGGTTTGTTCGTCGGGAACGCCCACTTTGCATGTCATTAGCGATAAATATCGCTGACATGCAAAGCGGTAAAAGCACGGGCGCTAATGCCCGAAAACTGTCGCTAACTGCTGTTAGAGACAGTTTGCTGATAGGGCGATAAGAATATCGCCGCTTTAGCGGCAAAAAGTGCCGCTAAAGCGGCGATAGTGCCCTTGCTAATATGCCCCACTGTCCCTTTCTATCTTGGCGTGGATAGCACTGTGCTAATCCCATGCTTAAAACCTTTGATAGAAAAGCAGATTTTTGAGGTGAGCAAATCTAGAGTGTCACTTTGTGTTGAGGGTTCTCTATACAGAAGCTGCCTTCCACCTAAACTTGAGAACTGCCCAGAGTTCTCTTCTTTTTTTTGCATAATTTATGGGTCACTCTATGCCGGCAAGTGTATTTTTTTGACTTATACTGGGTGCTCCTTTGTGTCTGGACAAAGCTAAAACTCTCTGAAGAGCTGTAATGACAGCAAAACACGTGTCAGGGGTTGCTTTTATTCATTTCAGGTTGTCTTGGATGGTATTTTACCAGTCTAAAGCTGTAATACTGTGCCTGGAGTGGTAAATGGCTTTTGTCATTTAACAGCTTGGCATGGATAGCACTGTGCTATTCCTATGCTTAAAGACTTTACTGTACAAATGGCAAAAGACTATGGGGCATATTAGCAAGACCCACGTTAAAATTATCGCCGTTTTAGCGGCAGGAAACTGCCGCTAAAACGGCGATAATGGGCTTGCTAATATGCGTTATAGAATTCCAATAGAAGCCCAGGTTAGATGTGCAGGACAACTAACCTGGGCTTCTATTGGAATTCTATAACGCATATTAGCAAGCCCATTATCGCCGTTTTAGCGGCAGTTTCCTGCCGCTAAAACGGCAATAATTTTAACGTGGGTCTTGCTAATATGCCCCTTTGTCCCTTTCTATCTCAGCGTGGATAGCACTGTGCTAATCCCATGCTTAAAACCTTTGATAGAAAAGCAGACTTTTGAGGTGAGCAAATCTAGAGTGTCGCTGGCGTTGAGGGTGCTCTATACAGAAGCAGCCTTCCACCTAAACTTGAGAACTACCCAGAGTTCTCTTCTTCTTTGCATAATTTATGCGTCACTCTATGCCTTCAAGGGTATTCTTTTGACTTATACTGGGTGCTCCCTTATGTCTGGTCAAAGCTAAATCTCTCTGAAGAGCTGTAATGACAGCGAAACAAGTGTCAAGGGTTGCTTTTATTCATTTCAGGTTGGCTTGGATGGTAAAGTGTCAAGGGTTGCTTTTATTCATTTCAGGTTGGCTTGGATGGTATTTTACCAGTTCAAAGCTGTAATACTGTGCCTGGAGTGGTAAATGGCTTTTATCATTTAGCAGCTTGGCATGGATAGCTTTTTCTATTCCTATGCTTAAAGACTTTGGGGTATATTCACAAGAATGTGTGATAACTACTGCAACAGTAGCGTAACGCAACTTTCAATATCGCAGCCCATCGTGGGAAAATAACCCTGTGTCAACGTGGAATTCACAACAAGGCGGTACCATGCGATAGTCTGCCGAAACCTCAGACAAAGTCTGCGATACAACCACCACGATGGAGATAAAAACACAAACCACAACACCAAAAAACACGCGATGGGCCAAAGCGCGATGAGGAAACCAGCAACAAGCAGCGCCAGGCCTGGAACACACACCTGGCAGGCGTCAAAAACCTCCATAAAAGTAGAAAAAAACACCCACACACAAACTGACCAACACACAAGCACCATGGAGGCAGCCGGAGCAGGCGCAGAGGACTAGCGCAACCCCACAAGCACCCCGGATGACCAGCCTGGGACCTCGGGGACAGGGAAGGTCAAGGACAAGAAGACCAGGAAGACCAAGTTCAGTCCGCAGGCAAACAGGATCATAGTCACGGAGGTGATGGAACACCATCAACAACTCTTCGTCACCTACAACGTGTCATTGGGCACCAAAACTGGAATATGGCGGGACATCGTCGACAAGGTGAATGCCGTCAGAGAGCACAAGCGGACAATGGACGAGGTCAAGAGGCGATGGAATGACATCAAGCGGAAGACCAATGAGAAACTCTCCGCTAACCTGAAGGCAGCAACGCAGACCGGAGGTGGGGGCCCAGAGCCACAGCTGGAGCTGGATGACATGGAGGAGCTGGTATCGACAGTCATCAGTGTGGAGACTGTGGCCGGAGTCGGGGGACCGGACACTGCTCGACAGGACACAACACAACCACAACAGGGTGAGTGACCACCAGGTACTGGGGGACGGGGGAGATGGCCACAATGGCACACATGCACAAGCAAGCAGGGCACAGTGCACACCCACAATCACTCTGGGTCCTCGCCCAGACCCACAGACTGTCACAATGTACAATGCCATGCTGTCTGAATGTCAACCTGTACCATGCGGCTACATACATGTGGACACATTGTAATACACCATCTCCCCTTCACATCGCAGGGGCATCATCAACACCTCCTGCAGAGCAGTCACAGTCACTCTTCACTGATGATGAGGAAGAGGACAACACCAGCATCGACACCCAAACCATTCAAGACCTCATTGACCACCTCCGCAACTCACCTCCAGGATCAGGGCAGCCCAGCTACATCCATGAGACCCCACCCACCAGCCAAACCACCCAGCAGGAGGCACCCACAGCCCCGGCACCCTCCCAAGACCCCCAGGAACAGCAAATGGCCTTCCAACGCCGTGTGCTGGAGGGCCGGAGGGAGACGGCCAAGCAGGTGTGGGTGGGGTTCGAGCTCATGGCTAACAAACTGGACACCATCCTTGGGTGTCTATGTCCGCCCCATGGACTCCAGCGAGCCCTGACTGACATCTCTGGAGTCATGACGCAGAGGGAAGAATACCTGTCCGCTCAGAGTGGCCCCAGCGATGCCAGTCGTGAGCTGGCACCCATGCGGAGGCTCATGGAGGACATGGTGCGGATGGAGGCGGAAAGGATGGCAGCCTCCGCTGCACATCAGCGAAATGTAGCTGGGATCTACCATGCCCTGCATGTCCTCGTCATGGCATTTCTGCCACAAGGCCTGGCGATGATGAATGCTGCTTACCCCACACCATCCACATCTCCGCCCCCTGGTGTGTCAGTGCCTCCCAGTGCGGCAGGCGTATCCACTCCAACACCTGATGTGTCACTGCCACACAGTGCGGCCGACATTCCTCCTCCGGCCCCTGATGTGTCAGTGGCACACAGTGCCACAGCCGGCACTGCAACACCCACAGGTGGGGCAGGGCACACACCCGGGGACGAGGACGTGGCTGGGACTGTGGTCAGGAGGGCCAGGCACTAGCATCCATTTCCGCCACCTTGCCTGTTTCTGCTTGGTGCCGCACATGGCCTCAAGACCTACCACTGACCCTCGATACACTCCGAGGCACTCACCTTGGACAGCGACATGGACTGCCACATCCTGTTTGATGACCAATGACACGGCGGACAGACTGCGGACTGTACCCTTCCTCTTCCACAGTACAGCTCATCCCGGGATGGACACTGGCTGGCCCTCCACGGGCCCATATTGTGTGGTGTGCTCGGCATTGCCCTGTACCGCTCCAGCTGCATGACTGCACTGGATGTGCAGATAAACATCCAGTTACGCACTGCTGTGTAATGTCTTACGTCATTCCTGTGTGGATGTGTGGATGAATGTGGGGACAGTGCCTTCCCTTGCGTCAATGATGTTCATCCTGTGGGATGCCAGTAAGAGGGTGCGACATTGCATTTTGTGTAGCGGGTTCCGTGAACACTACAGCAGGGACACACGCATCAGTCACTTACTTGTCCGGACATGGACTGGACCACGCCCAGAGCCCACAAGTCATTGTTGCAAGCCCTGCGCTGGTCGGGCATACGGCAGGCCAGACCACTCCGCTAACGCCCCAAGGGGGGGTCCTCATTGCTACCTGTCGCAGCCGTACTCACTGGTGGAGTGCAGGTCACTGGTCTAGTTGTCAGCATGTCACAGCCACTCCCTGAGGGCAGGTTTTCACACACACCACACCCATCCGGCACAGGCGTCACAGGCCATGTGACTCCGCCAACATAAGGGGACGACGACGTCACATTCCCCTCTACCGGTGGTAACTGGATGACGGCCGCTCCACGGTTCTCACTCATGTAGGGCCCATGAGTTGTTGCGCACAGGGTTAGTGGCATCCGAGGCCTTGCGGACGGCATGGGCCTACCACCACGTGGCGCAGACTGGGGTTGCACAGGGTTAGTGGCACACAAGGCCTTGAGTAAGGCACGGGCCTACCACCACGTGGTGCAGACTGGGGTTGCACAGGGTTAGTGGCACCCGGGGCCTTGCGGACGGCACAGGCACCCCGCCACGGGACGGTGACTTGGGGTGCACTGTGTCAGTGGCACCTTGAGCTGCTGAGCGGGTGTGCAGCCTGCGATGATGCCCCGTCCAGGCTGTCTGGACCGCTCAGGTTCTGTGTGCCCTGCTGGACCGCAGTGTAGGCCAGAGCCAGCGGGCAGCGCGGGCCTACCGCCACGTGGCGTCGCTTCCGGGGTCCCAGAGTTGGTGGCACCCATTGGGCTGAGCGGATGTGCAGCCTGCGATGGTGCCGGGTGCACTGGTATGTTCTATGCCATGGAGTAATCAAGACCCAGCTCCAAACGTGAGACCTGGTGGCCTGCGGAGCGTGGCTGCATGATGTGGAGGGTGCCATGTCCGTGGGCCCCGGGCTTGTGGCTTGCAGTGGCACGTGGTGGGACCTCCTGTCTACGCGCCGGTGGCGGAAGGTGAGCATTGAGGCCTGGGTGTGCATGGGCGGGCATGCTCCGATGGGCGGCGGGAGGGGTTGGGGTGCTTCTGCCTGGGTGTGCATGGGCGGGCAGGCGATGTTGTCTTGTGCAAGTGTGTGTACTGTGCCAGTCATGTATCTGGGCTCTGTTTCAGCTGACGGCTCTGAATCAGATGTGTGACCTGGTGAACTGCCGTACATACCAGCACGTGGTTGGAGACACACCAGTGGCAGCAGGTGAGCAGTGTGGCCTGGGTGCGCAGGGGCGGCATTCTCTCTCTCTCTCCCTCTCTTACTCTCTCTCTCCTCTTCTCTCTCTCTCCCTCTCTTCCTCTCCTCTTCTCTCTCTCTCCCACTCTTCCTCTCTCTCTCCTTTGCTCTCTCTCTGTCCTCTGATGTGCGCAGGACACACCTTCTCATCATGTTTTTTGTCTTTGTCGGAGGGGAGCGGCCATGTGTCTTCATTTCATTTCGTTGTTCATTTTAATAAAGTTTCATTTGTTGCTTCGAAAGTGAATGTGTGCTGGTCATTTCTGTGACGACGCATCCATATCACCAGTTGTGATTGTGTGGCATCAAGCAGAATATTTTGTACATGTTTAGGTGTGGCTGATGTGGCATGTCTTTGGTCGGGGGGTGCCAGGAACGGGTGGTCCTGGGGGTGGTGGCTGTGGGTGTTGTGGCCCTCTTGGGTGTCCGGGCCGCATGATGGGTGGCTCCATGGCATCTGTTGCCCTTCCGATGTAGCCCTTGGCTGTGCTCCCTTTTGGTTTGCAGGCTGCCGTCCGAGTTTACACCAGGTCAGAGCAGTAGATTTCCTGGTGCTAACGCGCCTTATCGCCTGTTTTGTGTTTTTAGCATGGATGTGGCTGGTTGTTGTGAATGTTGAGGTGTGCTGTTGTCTCGACTTTTGTCACGGGAACGCCCACTCTGCATCTCATTAGCGATATTTGCCGGGGTCCTCTGTGGCAATGTTTTTTGCAGCTGCTATTGCGGGTAAACTGGTGCTGTGGGCTGTTAACACCGGCTTGTGAATGGGGTGGTAAATTTATCACGACTTTGGCTGCGATAACGTGCCGTTAATTAGGCGATAGCTCCTTGTGAATATGCCCCTTTGTCCCTTTCTATCTCAGCGTGGATAGCACTGTGCTAATCCCATGCTTAATGACTTTGCTGTACAAATAGCAAAAGACTTTGGGGCATATTATCAAGAACGGCGTTAAAATTATCGCCGCTTTAGCGGCAGAAAACTGCCGCTAAAGTGGCGATAATGGGCTTGATAATATGCCCTTGAGAATTCCAATAGAAGCCCATGTTGACACCAGAACATGGGCTTCTATTGGATTCTCAAGGGCATATTATCAAGCCCATTATCGCCACTTTAGCGGCAGTTTTCTGCCGCTAAAGCGGTGATAATTTTAACGCCGTTTCTTGATAATATGCCCCTTTGTCCCTTTCTTTCTCGGCGTGGATAGCACTGTGCTAATCCCATGCTTAAAAACTTTGATAGAAAAGCAGACATTTGAGGTGAGCAAATCTAGAGTGTCGCTGGTGTTGAGTGTGCTCTATACAGAAGCTGCCTTCCACCTAAACTTGAGAAGTACCCAGAATTCTCTTCTTCTTTTTTGCATAATTTATGCATTATTCTCAGCCTGCAATTGTATTATTTTGACTTATACTGGCTGCTCCCTTGTGTCTGGACAGAGCTAAACCTCTCTGAAGAGCTGTAATGACAGCAATATAGTGTCAGGGTTTGCTTTTATTCATTTCAGGTTGGATGGCATTTTACCAGTCCAAAGCTGTAATACTGTGCCTGGAGTGGTAAATGGCTTTTGTCATTTCACAGATTAGCATGGATGGCACTGTGCTATTCCTATGTGTAAAGACTTTGCTGTACAAATGGCAAAAGACTGTGTACCTTTCTATCTCAGCGTAGATAGCACTGTGCTAATCCCATGCTTAAAAACTTTGATAGAAAAGCAGACATTTGAGGTGAGCAAATCTATAGTGTCCCTGGTGTTGAGTGTGCTCTATACAGAAGCTGCCTTCCACCTAAACTTGAGAACTACCCAGAGTTCTCTTCTTATTTTTTGCATAATTTATGCGTCACTCTATGCCTGCTAGGGTATTCTTTTGACTAATACTGGGTGCTCCCTTGTGTCTGGACAAATCTAAAACTCTTTTAAGAGCTATAATGACATTGAAACATGTATCAGGGTTTGCTTCTATTCATTTCAGGTTGGTTTGGATGGTATTTTACCAGTCCAAAGCTGTAATACTGTGCCTGAAATAGTAAATGGGTTTTGTCATTTAACAGCTTGGTATGGATAGCACTGTGTTATTCCTATGCTTAAATACTTTGCTGTACAAATGGCAAAAGACTTTGTCCCTTTCTATCTTGGCGTGGGTGACACTGTGCTAACCCCATGTTTAGAAACTTTGATAGAAAAGCAGACATATGAGGTGAGCAAATCTAGGGGCTTATTTACAAGGCCCTTGCGCCACTTTTGCGTCATTTTTAACATGGGAAAAGTGACGCAAAAGTGGCGCAAGGGGCTTGTAAATCTGCCCCCTAGAGTGTTGCTGGTGTTGAGGGTTCTCTTTACAGAAGCTGCCTTCCACCTAAACTTGAGAACTACCCAGAGTTCTCTTCTTCTTTTTTGCATAATTAATGCATCACTCTATGCCTGCAAGGGTATTCTTTTGACCTATACTGGGTGCTCCCGTGTGTCTGGACAAAGCTAAAACTCTCTGAAGAGCTGTAATGACAGCGAAACATGTGTCAGGTGTTGCTTCTATTCATTTCAGGTTGGCTTGGATGGCATTTTACCAGTCCAAAGCTGTAATACTGTGCCTGAAGTGGTAAATGGTTTTTGTCATTGAACAGCTTGGCATGGATAGCACTGTGCTATTCCTATGCTTAAAGACTTTGCTGTACAAATGGCAAAAGACTTTGGGGTATATTCACAAGAACGTGTGATAACTACCACAGAAGTAGCGTAACGCAACTTTCAATATCGCAGCCCATCGCGGGAAAATAACCCCGTGTCAACGTGGAATTCACAAAAAGGCGGTAGCATGTGATAGTCACCAGATAACGCGTCAAATGTCAGCGTGAAAATCAACGCCACGCTGAAAAAATGCGAAACGCGAACGCAAGAAATCATGCGATGAGGCCAATCGCGGTACAAAAAGTAGCGAAAAGCAGCCACAGCCCTGCAAATCCCACGCGTCTGGCGGGAAATTGCACCATAAAAACCACAGAAACAACACACCAGAAACAAGCCAAAGCACGTAGCAACATGGATGCACCCTGACCCAGCGCAGAGGCCAACGCGAACCCCACAACCCCCACAGACCACCAGCAAGGAACAACGGGGTCGGGGAAGGCCAAGGAGAAAAGGGAGAGGAAGACGGGGTGCAGACCGCAGGAAAACAAGACCAGCGTCACGGAGGTAACAGAACACTACCAGCAACTGACCCACAAGCAGACCACCTGGAATGCAGTCGGAGTGCCGAGGAGGCCAATCCAGGAGGCCAAGAGGCGCCGGCAGGACGTGACAACCTAAACCAGGTACAAACCCCTGCCAACAGGAAGGCAGCAACGGCGACAGGAGGTGGCAGTCCTGCGTCACAGGAGGAGCTGGAGGAGCTGGAGGAAACCCAGGCCACAGTCATCAGTGTGGAGACGGTGCAAGGAGGTGGGAGTACGGACACAGCTCGACAGGACCCGACACAACAACAACAGGGTGAGGATCCAACAGGGACTGGGGGGACGGGGTGTGATGGGCACAATGGCACATATGCACAACGAGGTGTAGCACACTGCACACCCACAATTACCCAGGGACATGTCCCCCATCCCCCTCGCACACTGCAGCACACACACAAAGCAATCACAGCACATACCATGACAATGTGGCACAAAGTGCAACACCCACACTGCAGAACAGGGGACACAACTGGGTCCGCCCAGGCGCAGAAACAGAACAATCACATTGGACAGAGCAGGGAACTGTGAGATGCATATCTACGGCTACAACCCCACATCAGCCATGTAGGCCAAATGTACACTGTCCCAACTCAAATAGCCACCACCACCCAAACAGTCACAATGTACATTGTCACACAGTCTGCATGTCGACAAGAACAAGGCGCCAACACAATGCCAACATGCACCTCCCCTTCACAATGCAGAGGGACAAACAACACCTCCAGCAGGTCAGAACAGACAACCCATCAGTGATGCCCGAGACGAACACCACACCTTCGACACCGACGCACTACAACAGCCCATGGACATCCCACACAACCCAACACCAGGACCAGGGCAGACAAGCTACTCAGAGGAGAACCCAGCCCCTGCAACAGACCACACAGCATGAAGCACCCGCAATCACGGCTGGCTCACAACACTTCACCGACCCACACATGGCACCCCAATGCCAGGTGTCAGAACGCCAAAAGGAGGTGGCCCAACAGGTGCGGGTGTTGCCCAACCCATGCAATGCAAACTAGAACGCATACGTGGGTGTCCAATACCCTTCAGGGACCACCTACACCCCACAAAGGAGACCCACACTGCCATAGAGACACATGCAGATGCACATACCCAGTACAGAACCACGCCCAGGGGCACGCACATATCAGTCTCAAACCCACGTTGGCTCTGCATACGACGGCACAGTCCACTCCCCTTATGAATTGAGTGGGTGGCGACAAAGCTACATGTCCAAGTTCTAGCCCACTGCCTGCGGTGACATGTCTGCGTCCGCTGTACACAGCACAATGTAATGTCGTAGAGCCCAGGGCCCCCATGCATACAACAAGACCACAGGGACACATGCACATATCATGTTGAACTGGCTACGGGCACGTGCGCCCGGCCCCTTTATTGGCACGGCCACATGTACAGTGACGCCTGTGCTGGATGTGTGTGGGGTGAGAATAAGCCAGCCTGCACGGAGTGCTTGGTGCTGGCAACAACCTGAACAGTGGACACCAGTGTAATGAAAACAGAAAACACCAGCATAACAGAGTCAACTGCAGAGCAACATGGAGGGATCCGGAGTAAGGAGAGAGGTCACCTAATATTCAGTCAGGAGGTTCCGTGAGTTGCAGTGCACCGAGGTAGGGGCACTAGAGAAGAGCGCACTCATGTGAGGAGATTGCTAGGATTGTGTCCCTTCGGGTTAGTCCTGATGCAGATGCAGTGGGGTGTGTTACACCTGCATCAACTTCCTCATCACCATCCCAGGTCTCCCACACTGCCTGAGGTGACAGTTGCGTCCGCAGTCCACAGCGCAATACCCAGTAATAGATCCGTGTGTGTAGCTTGACTACCACCACCAGTCTGCATTCCTGCCTTGGGGCTGTTGCCTCCTGCCCTCCCATTGTCTGTGCCTTCTCCCGTCCGCACACATGACACATCTTCCTCATCATAGTCCCAGGTCTACCCCACTGCATGAGGTGACATTGCTACGCAACCTCACAACAGCACAAAACTCAATCAGTAACGGACAATGGCTTGCGGTGCACTGAGTCACTGGCACCTGGAGTGCTGAGCTGGGTATCAGGCCGATGATGGCATACAGAACAGGTCTGAGCAACTCCGTAGGTCTGTCAGGACCACTGCTTCGACTCTGGCAGATGGCGGTTGGAGGTGGTCCTTGCAGTGGTAGCGTGTGCCTCCTGCGGTGATGCGACGTCCGGGCCGGTCAAGACTCGATGCTATGTGTGGGCCCTGGTGGCCCGCAGTTGAGGCCAGAGGATGCGGACAGCGCAGGGCCACAGACACATGGCGTTGATGACCCCAAGACCATTGCTACAGAGGCCATTCAATGTCTCAGAAGAAGGGGTCCCAGGCCTGAGCAGCACAGAGTTAGTGGCCCCGGATGCACTGCGGCCGGCACAGGCACCCAGCCATGGGACGGTGACTTGCGGTGCAGTCAGATGGGCCATGCGACCTGAGCGGGTCCCCATCAATGTCCGAGGTGTATGTTGCGGAGTGCTGCGGGGGACAGTGGAAGGTGTCCTCCAGGGCATGATGCGGAAGGTCTGATGTTATCTGGAAGCAGCAAATGGAGGAGTGGAAAGCGCAACCCTCGTTTACACCAACAATTCTGTATCAGCTACATGAGGATGAAAACTAGCCCCTAGTCCATAGACTCAAACGCCACCAATGTACGACCAGTGAGTGTCCAAGAATGTCGGGGAACACACTTAGTGGCACAGGTGCTGACAGGGGATGCAGTCTGCGATAATGCCGGTACACAGATGTGAACTCCAACATTGCCAAATCAAGACTCTGTGACCTACTGGACCGCAGTGTAGGCTGGAGGCAGCGGTCAGCAGTGGCCCACAGCCACGTGTCGTTGGCTCGCGAGGCACAGAGTTAGTGACACAGTGGCAGTTGTCGGTAGTGTTCAATCACCTCCGTAACGATGATCCTGTTCCCTCCGGACTGCAACGCGTCATCCTCTTACGCCTCTCTGTACGTGCGATGATATGTATTCTGCCTTTTGAATTACCGATGTTCAGTTCCAAATCTGTGATCCCACTCGTGTGCAGCGTAGGCCCAGGGCAGTGGTCCGCGTAGTCCCACAGACACGTGTGGTTGTGATGCCATGCATAGACTTGTTGGCACCACATCAAAGGGAGTATAGTGAATTGTTCTCTGCCTTAAATGATGTTCACTGCCATGGTGTAATCAAGACTCAGTTCCAAATGTGTGACTTACCTGACCGTGGTGTAGGCCTGAGGCAGCGGTCAGCACGGCCCATTCACCTAGTGTCGCCGGCATAGGTTGGATGGCCCCACCGGCCTGCGTTGTTCAGGTTCAGTGGCACCACGTGTAGCCGGCTGGCGTTGTACAGGGTTAGTGGCACCACGTGTAGCCAGCTGACATTGTACACGGTTAGTGGCACCACGTGTCGCAAGATGCCCATATGGAACTATGCCTCACTGATCGGGGGTCTGGTGCTTTGGCCGCTGGCCGGGATTTGGGGTCGCTGCCATTCATGACTCAGGACACAGTTTCACATATAGGACCTACTGGTCCGAAGAGTAGGCCGAAGGCGGCAGTGGAGTATGTCAACGAAAAGGGAATAAAGCGGGCCTGTGTCGTGGAGGCAGTGATGGTCTGAGGCGGCTGCCATGGTCACGGGCCTCGGGCTTGGAGCTTGCGCCGGCATGTGGTGGGCCCTCCTTGACACACGCCGTTGTCGGCAGGTGATCAGTGTGGCCTGGCTGCGCAGGGGCGGGCCTGACGGGTTCGTGGTCCAGCGTGCCGGGGTCCGGCAGGCGCACAGCATCGCAGGCAACTACGCTCACGAGGACGGCGTCGGCCTCGTGGTGGGGTGGGAGGCGCCACCCTGGCAGAGACGTGGGGCTTTCCGGAAGAGGACCACGCCCAGGCCTACGTGCTTTTTATTCACACCCCTACGCTGGCGTGGCCTACGCCGGGCCATCCCACTCCGGTGACGCTTAGGGGGTGGCGTTACAGGCAACATTTCCACGAGTTCCCCCACTGGCTTGGGTGGCATGGTTGCGTCCACTGTCCACTGCACTCCATACGCCAGAGGTGTATGTCGCCATGGATATGGGTGTGTTCTGCATACTGCGGCCTGTCCAGCACATCTCCGCCACTCTTGGCATTGTGTGCTTTCCCGATCATAGCTCTACTGCATCCTTCACACATGCCTGGTTGCCACCTCTCCCCACATTCGGCTATTATGTGGCTGGGGTGCCATGCCATTGATGGCTCATGTTCAGGGCTTGCCCAGGTTACCATTGTAAGTTGTTCTGTCGTGTCTGGTGGGTGGTCATGTTGTTGTGCATGTTGGTTGTGATTTTGTGGCGTGTGCATTGCCAGAGTTGTGAGTTGCATGGTTGTGGAGTTGAGGTGTGTGGGGTGTTCATTTCGGACTTGCCAAGGGGGTGTGCATTTCCCTTTTTGCCATCCTGGTAACACTGGTTGATGATGGGCTGTCGGAGGATGAAGGTATCAT
This sequence comes from Calotriton arnoldi, assembly GCA_963921515.1. Taxonomy (NCBI): domain Eukaryota; kingdom Metazoa; phylum Chordata; class Amphibia; order Caudata; family Salamandridae; genus Calotriton; species Calotriton arnoldi. The sequence continues at coordinate 145,056 of CAWUFW010014748.1, forward strand.
GCACACTGGCTGTGTATTTGAAGGCAACATTGTTGGGGGTTCCACGGTGTTCTCTTGTTGCCTGCACATTGATGTGAGACGTGTGCTTCCCGTTGAGGTGATTGTGTGCTGTGTCACCAGGGGGCACAGGTAGTACATGTGTGCTGTGGATTGCCCCCAACACGTGCGTGCATCCTGCTATGGCGTATGGTCCTTGCTTGGTCTCCAGCGGATCCTGCGCATTGTGTTGTACATATGGGGACTGGGGTACCAGGGTGATGGTGATGTCCAGGACAGGTGTGGGGAACTTGGATGTGGCTGGCTGTGTGACTCCTCTGACTCTGGGGGGTATTGTTTGGAGGGTACCAGGGGCCAACAGGTGCAGCCAAGCCATCAGCTTTGTGTGGGGTGGGAAGTTGGTTCTCCGCTGTGTTGGTGCCGTAGGCCTGTTAGGCGATGATGGTCAGGATGCGTAGGATGGTTGTCCCTTTCAGCCTGTAGTGGACGTTGACATTGTCAGATGTTGGGTCTGTGCGGCTGGTACGGTTCCTGGGGTTCCGCTGTCTTTTTCTGCGCTGCGTCTGTGGTGGTCGGGGGGGGGGGTGCTCCGGCTGTGGGTTGGGGTCCTGGGGTGGTGGAGGTGGGTGTTGCGGCCCTCTTGGGTGTCCGGGCCACATGATGGGTGGCTCCATGGCATCTGTTGCCCTTTGGATGTGGCCCTGGGCTGTGCTCCCTTTTGTGGTGCTGGCTGCCGTCCGACTTTACACCAGGTCAGAGCAGGTGTAGATTTCCTGGTGCTAACGCGCCTTATCGCCTGTTTTGTGTTTTTATCGCTGATGTGGCTGGTCGTTGTGAAGGTTGAGGTGGGCTGTTGTCTCGTCTTTTGGCACGGGAACGCCTACTCTGCATCTCATTACCAATATTTGCGGGAGTCCTCTGTGGCGATGTTTTTTGCGGCTGCTATCGCGGGTAAACTGGTGCTGTGGGCTGTTAACACCGGCTTGTGAATGGGGAGGTAAATTTATCACGACTTTGGATGCAATAAAGTGCCGTTAATTCGGCGATAGCTCCTTGTCAATATGCCCCTTTGTTCATTTCTATCTCGGCGTGGGTAGCACTGTGCTAATCCCATGTTTAAAAACTTTGATAGAAAAGCAGACATTTGAGGTGAGCAAATCTAGAGTGTCGCTGGTGTTGAGGGTGCTCTATACAGAAGCTGCCTTCCACCTAAACTTGAGAACTACCCAGAGTTCTCTTCTTCTTTTTTGCATAATTTATTCATCACTCTATGCCTGCAAGGGTATTCTTTTGACTTATACTGCGTGCTCGCTTATGTCTGGACAAAGCTAAACCTCTTTGAAGAGCTGTAATGATAGTGAAACACGTGCCAGAGATTGCTTTTATTCATTTCAGGTTGGCTTGGATGGTATTGTACCAGTCCAAAGCTGTAATACTGTGCCTGGAGTGGCAAATAGCTTTTGTCATTTAACAGCTTGGCATGGATAGCACTGTGCTATTGCTATGCTTAAAGACTTTCTCCCTTTCTATCTCGGCGTGGCTAGCACTGTGCTTATCCCATGCTTAAAAACTTTGATAGAAAAGCAGACATTTGAGGTGAGCAAATCTAGAGTGTAGCTGGTGTTGAGGGTGCTCTATACAGAAGCTGCCTTACACCTAAACTTGAGAACTATCCAGAGTTCTCTTCTTCTTTTTTGCATAATTTATGCATCACTCTATGCCTGCAAGGGTATTCTTTTGACATATACTGGGTGCTCCCTTGTGTCTGGACAAAGCTAATCCTCTCTGAAGAGATGTAATGACAACAAACACGTGTCAGGGGTTGCTCTTATTCATTGCAGGTTGGCTTGGATGGTATTTTACCAGTCCAAAGCTGTAATACTGTGCCTGGAGTGGTAAATGGCTTTTATCATTTAACAGCTTGGCATGGATAGCACGGTGCTATTCCTATGCTTAAAGATTTTGCAGTACAAATAGCAAAAGATTTTGTCCCTTTCTATCTCGGCGTGGATAGCACTGTGCTAATCCCGTGCTTAGAAACTTTGATAGAAAAATCAGACATTTGAGGTGAGCAAATCTAGAGTGTCGCTAGTGTTGAGTGTGCTCTATACAGAAGCTGCCTTCCAACTAAACTTGAGAACTACCCAGAGTTCTCTTCTTCTGTTTTGCACAATTTATGCATCATTCTCTGCCTGCAAGTGTATTCTTTTGACTTATACTCGGTGCTCCCTTGTGTCTGGACAAAGCTAAACCTCTCTGAAGAGCTGTAATGACAGCGAAACACATGTCAGGGGTTGCTTCTATTCATTTCACATTGGCTTGGATGGCATTTTACCAGTCCAAAGCTGTAATACTGTGCCTGGAGTGGTAAATGGCTTTTGTCATTTACCAGCTTAAAACGGATAGCACTGTGCTATTCCTATGCTTAAAGACATTGCTGTACAAATGACAAAAGACTTTGTCCCTTTCTATCTCGGCGTGGATAGCACTGTGCTAATCCCATGCTTAAAAACTTTGATAGAAAAGCAGACATTTGAGGTGAGCAAAGCTAGAGTGTCGCTGGTGTTGAGTGTGCTCTATACAGAAGCTGCCTTCCACCTAAACTTGAGAACTACCCAGAGTTCTCTTCTTCTTTTTTGCATAATTTATGCATCACTCTCTGCCTGCAAGTGTATTCTTTTGACTTAGACTGGGTGCTCCCTTGCGTCTGGACAAAGCTAATCCTCTCTGAAGAGCTGTAATGACAGCAAACACGTGTCTGGGGTTGCTTTTATTCATTTCAGGTTGGCTTGGATGGTAGTTTACCAGTCCAAAGCTGTAATACTGTGACTAGAGTGATAAATGGCTTTTGTCATTTAACAGCTTGGCATGGATAGCACTGTGCTATTGCTATGCATAAACACTTTGGGGTATATTCACAAGAACGTGTGATAACTACTGCAAGAGTAGCGTAACGCAACTTACAGCATCGCAGCCTATCGCGGGAAAATAACCCTGTGACAACGTGGAATTCACAACACGGCGGTAGCATGCGATAGTTGGCCGACACCGCGGCCAATGCTCGCGACACAACCACCTCGACGGAGATAAAAACACAAACCACAACGCGAAAAAAGCTGCGATGGGACAAAGTGCGATAAGAAAACAGTGACAACCAGCGCGAGGGCAGCAATACGCACGCGCAATGCGGGAAAAAGCACAAGAACAGTATACGGAAAATGCCACAGAACAAAATACATCAACAGCGGAGTACCACGGATGCACCCTGGCCAACTGCAGAGGACAACATGCACACCACAACATCCACGCACCGTGGAAGAACAGAACCTACAGGCACACCACATGAAAGAGACCAGTGGCAGACAAATCTGAGCCGCAGGAGCGACACACCCACCGTGCAACATACGCACATAAGCAGAAGTGCACCCCGACAGTGACAACATCCCGGTACAAAAAACAACACCACCACAACTGAACACAGGACACAACTGGTTCGGAAAATGTGCACAACATGGCAAATCACATCTGAAACCCCAGGGACATGTAACATGACGATGTACAATTCCAACCTGTGACCTGCAAATACGATGTATTCACACATGCAGTGCAATTGGACATCTACCACTGTCCCATGAAGGCCACGGACGGTCACAATGTGACGTGCTCATGAGAAGTAAGTGTCAATGATGGAGTCCCTACGGGCCATTCCTGCCACAGCTGCAGTGGGATGTGGGCCACCTGCCCCATCACCACCATCATCGTCCGGTACCTCTGGAACTGGGATCCATGGGGCCCTGGTGCGAACACAGATGTTGTGCAACACACAACATGCAACGATCATCTTGCACACGATGTCCGGGCTGTACAGGAGCTTCCCACCAGTGCTGTCCAGGCACCTGAAATGTGACTTCAACACGCCAAATGTGCGTTCAACGATGCCCCTGGTGCGTATGTGGGCCGCATTGTACTGCCTCTGGGCGGGTGTGTTTGAGTCTCGGAGGGGTGTCATCATCCAAGGGCAGAGTGCATATCCTTGATCACCTGTGACAGTGCAGGGAGAAAAGAGTCAATACTTGGTTCGGCAGGATGTGATGGCAGGCCCACCAATTCAGTGACGCCTGTGCTGGCTGTGTGTGGGGTGAGTGTAAGCCAGCCCTCAGGGAGTAGCATGTGGTGGCAACTACACCAACAGTCATCAGGCACACAGACATGCAATGTCAGAACTACAAGGGGGATGATTTGAGTCACACAGGGCTAGTCGCCCCGGATGCACAGCGGCCGATACGGGCCCACCACCACGGGACGCTGACCTGCGGGAGACTGGGGTAGCGTCATGAGGGCAGAGCAGTGCCCCACATGTGTCATGGCTGCATTCCGCATCTGCACACGTTCAGCTGTTGTGTGGCTGTGGTGCCATGTGAAGTCTGTATTGGGTGGTGGGGTAGCCAGGGATGACCATGGAGTGGTGTAGTCGTTTCTGGTAAGTGGTCGTGTAGTTTGACATGTCGGATGTGGTTAGGTCACGTGTGCATCCCCACAGTTGTGCTTTGTGCGTTGGTGGCTGTGGGATGTGTGGTGTGTTGATTTGGTACTTACCAACGAGCAGTCCCGTTCCATGTATGCCATCCTGGAAGCGCTGGTTGATGATGGACTGTCGGAAGATGAAGGAATCATGCACACTGCCTGGGTAGTTGGCGACGACATTGGTGAACATTCCCCGGTGGTCCACTATTGCCTGCACATTGATGGAATGCGTGTGCTTCCTGTTGCGGTAGTGGTGTGCAGTATCCGCAGGGGGCACAAGCGGGACATGTGTGCAGTCGATTGCCCCCAACACGGCCGGGAATCCGGCTATGGCGTAGAAGCCTTGCTTGGTCTGCAGCTGTTCCTGCGCAGTGTTGGGGAAGTGAAGGTACTGGGGTATGAAGCTGATGATGGCATCCAGGACGGGTGTGATGAACTTTGATAGGGCTGGCTGTGAGACCCCTCCGACTCTGGCAGTTGTTGGTTGAAAGGTCCCAGAGGCCAACAGGTGCAGCACTGCCAGCAGCTTTGTCTACGGAGGGATGTTTGTTCTCCGCTGTGTTGGGACCGTCAGCCTGTGGGCGATGTGGGTCAGGATGCGGAGGATGGTTGTCCTTTTGAGCCTGTAGTGGGCAATGACTTCCGTGGGTGTTAGGTCTGTGAGAGTGGTGCGTTTTCGGTAGGTCTGCTGTCTTACTCTACGCTGCCTCTGTGGTGGTCTGGGGGGGAGCGGGTCCGGGTCCTGGGGGTGGTGGCGGTCCAGGGGGTGGTGGCGGTGGGTGTTGTGGCCCTGTTGGGGCTCCGAGCTGCATGTAGAGTAGCTCCATGGCGTTGTTTGTTCTTCGGGTATGGCTGTGTGCAGGACTCCGTTGCCTACTGCAGGTAGACGTCCGTCTTTACACCTGCTTGAGGCAGGTGTTAAATACCTGCGGCTACCGCACCTTATCGCCTGTTTTGTGTTCTTATCGCCGATGTGGCTGGTCGTTGTGAATGTTGAGGTGTGATGTTGTCTCGACTTTTGACACGGGAACGCCCACTCTGCATCTCATTAGCGATATTTGCGGGGGTCCTCTGTGGCGATGTTTTTTGCGGCTGCTATCGCGGGTATACTGGTCCTGTGGGCTGTAAACACCGGCTTGTGAATGGGGAGGTAAATTTATCACGACTTTGGCTGCGATAAAGTGCCGTTAATTCGGCGATAGCTTCTTGTGAATATGCCCCTTTGCTGTACAAATGGCAAAAGACTTTGGGGCATATTCACAAGGACTTATCACCGATTTATCGCCACCTTAACTCAACAAAAGTGGAGATAGATTTAATACCCCATTCACAAGTGGGTGCAAACTGCAGACATCGCCAGTATTCCCGAGACAACTGCCCCAAAATGTATCTCCACGGTGGACACCACCAACTAACCCTAATGAGATGCAGAGTAGGCGTTCCCGTGCAAAAACATACGAAAAAACCACAACACCACTTTCACAACGAACTGCCAGATCCACGATGCGAACCAAAAACAGGCGATAAGCCGCGGTAGCACCAGGGATTTAACACCTGCCTTTTGCTGGTGCTAAGCAGGACGACTACCTGCAGCATGAAAGGGAGCCCAGCCAAGAGCCACACCTGAAGACCCACAGATGCCATGGAGACAATCATCATGCAGCTCCGATACCCATGAGGGCCACAACACCCACCTCCACCACCCCCAGGCCCGCCACCACCCCCAGGACCCGTCCCGCCCCCCCCCCCCCGGAACACCACAGAGGCAGCGTACACAAAGACAGCAGACCCACCTGAAACGCACCTGCTGCCCAGACACAACGCCAGAGGAGGACATTGCCCACTACAGGCCCAAAAGGACAACCAACTCCCGCATCCTGACCCACATTCCCCACCTGCCTTCGGTACCAACCCAGCGGACAACCAACATCCCTCCGCAGACAAAGCTGCCGGCTGCGCAGCACATGTCCGCCTCTGGTACCATCCAAACACAACTGCCAGAGTCGGAGGAGTCACACAGCCAGCCCCATACAAGGGCATCACACCTGTCCTGGATGCCAACATCAGCCTGGTACCCCAGCCCCTCCACTTCACCCACACTGCGCAGGAGCAGTTGGAGGCCAAGCAAGGCCCCTACGCCATAGCTGGATTCTCTCACTTGTCAGGGCCAACTGCACACATGTACCCCTCGTGCCCCGTGCCGACACTGCACACAACTACCACAACTGAAAGCACATGCATCCCATGAATGTGTAGGCAATAGTGGACTGCCCGGGACCCCTCAACAATGTCGTGGCCAACTCCCCAGGCAGAGTGCCTGATTCACACATCTCCTGACAGTCCATCATCACCCAGCGCACCCAGGATGGCACCCATGGCAATGCAGTGCTCGTTGGTAAGTACCAAATGAACACACCACACACCTCCAGCCCACAGTCATGCAACTCACGACACTGGCAATGGGCACGCAGCACAACTACACTCAACATGCCACACAACATGCCAACCTACCAGACACGACAACACGACTCCATTAGGAACCTGGCCTTGCCATGCCTTGACTGGGGGTGAATGTTTTGATTTGTTCTGCATTCCGCCCATCAATTGTGTGTCTTTTGCTTTCTCGCCCTAAGTGCGCCAGGTATGCCCAGACGTGGGTCCTGGGCTCACTGTGCCACTGGAATCAAGCTATCCTGGCTGATGAGGGATGAAACCCCGAAACCAGTCCTAGGATGCTTGTTTCCGGTCCAGGGAGGACCTGGCTTGGCAGTTCGGGCTGAACTGTTCCCAAGAGGCACAGGGTCAAGACTGATTTGCATATGGCCAGGTCTAAACTGGGGTGGCATGGTGAGCAAAAGAATGATGGATTTAACCCAGATCTCTTGACGGGGGGTGAATGTTTTGATTTGTTCTGCATTCCGTCCATCAATTGTGTGTCTTTTACAACCCAGCCACGGCATGGCACCACAGACACACAATAGCAGGATGTGAGGAGAGCATTGGAGCAGGCATGTGCGAGAGCGGCAAGTGACTAAGGAATGTGAACCTACCCAATGCCAGATGTGGCGTGGAGATGCCGGACAGACCACAGCGTGCAAACCACGGAAATGGCCATGTGGAGATCAACTGCTGGAGCATGGAGTGTAGTGGGCAGTGGACGCTACCATGTCCCCACAGGCTGTGGGGCAGAACCCGGAAATGTCGCACGTTACGTCCCCCCCTGCATGCGCGGGCGGAGTGGGTTGGCCGTTCGTACGCCAGGCCTGCGTAGGGGTGTGAATAAAAACCCCGTCGCACTGGGCGTTGTTCTCTTTCGGAATGGACAATGCGTCTGCCAGGGTGGCGCCTCTCAGCCCGCCACAAGTCCGGCGCTGAGCGCGGCGGGGACTGCGTCCCTGTGCGCCTGCTGCACCCCAGGCCGCTGGGCCCCCGACCCGTCATGCCTGCACCAGCGCACCAATGAGGCTCCGCTCACCTGCTGACACCGGCATGTGTCAAAGAGGGCCCACCACGTGCCGGTGCAAGCTCCAGGCCCCAGGCCCGCGACCTTTGCAGCCTCCGCAGCACCTCCCTGGCCTCCACGGCGCAGGCCCACAGTACTCCTTTTACATTTACTTACTCCACCGGCGTCCTCCTCGGCCCAGTGGGTCCCACATGTGGAACTGTGTCCTGAGCAATGAATGGCAGTGACCCCAAGTCCGTGGCAGCGGCCACAGCACCAGACTCCCTTCGATCAGTGAGGCATAATTCCATATCGTAGGCCGGCGACACGTGGTGCCACTATCCCTGTGCAACGCAAGCTGGCGACACGTGGTGCCACTAACCCTGTTCAACGCGAGCCCGCGACATGTGGTGCCACTAACCCTGTTCAACGCAAGCCGGCGACATGTGGATGAGGGCACAGGCCTACACAGCGGCCCAGTGGGTCCCACATGTGGAACTGTGTCCTGAGTCATGAATGGCAGTGACCATATGTCTACTGCAGGGGTGATATCACTAAACTCCCTGCTATCAGAGAAGCAAATGAATGCATCACAAGCACACGACACCTGTCTGTGGGCCCGTGCTGACCGCTGCCCCCTGCCTACACTGCGGTCCAGTAGGCCCCACATCCAGCACCCAGTCGTGATTCATGGATGGCAGAGTCCATACCAGTGACCGCACGGAGAGGAGTAAGAGGAAGATGCGGTTCAGTCCGGATGAAAGCCGGATCCTCGTTACGGAGGTGACCGAACACTAGCAACAACTGACCTGGTGCCACTAACCCTGTGCAACGCAAGTCTGCGTCCCGTGGTGCCACTGAACCTGAACTACGCAGGCCGGTGGGACCATCCAACCTAACCCGGCGACACTCGGTGAATGGCCCCTGCTGGCCGCTGCCTCAGGCCTACACTGCGGTCCAGTAGGCCACACATGTGGAACTGTGTCCTGGGTAAGATATGGAGGAGTCCACACCATTGGACACGCCTCATCGCAGGCGGCATCCCCTATCAGCACAGGTGCCAGTAACTCTGTGCGCAATGACTCATGGGCACTCTCTCGTTGAACTTTGGTGTCGTCTGAGTCCATGGCCTGGGGGTTGTCTGCATCATCATCTGGCTGGGATGGACTTGGTGTCCGACATGTGTTTGCTCCACTCATCTCCACCATGGTGACTGTTTCTGCATGGTTCTGCCCTCGGCATCATGCACTGGGGGTACACCTTCCACTCCGCGACAACCCCCCTAGTCATCTGCGGGAACCTGCTCTGCCCTCGTGACCCTGCCCCAGTGCACCGCAAGTCAGCGGCCCGTGGCGGTAGGCCCGTGCAGGACGCTGTGCATCCGGGGCCACTAACTCTGTGCAGCTCAGGTCATGGGTCCTTTACGGTTGAATGGTTGTGTCCCTTACGATGTACACTGTTGTCGATTTCTGACTGCATCAGGCAGTCCTTGCCGGCTGGTGTGCACACACATCCAACACAGGTGTCACTCGATATGTGTGCCTGCTAATAAATGTGGCCGGGCGCACGTGCCCGTAGCCATTCACACCATCTGAGAAGTGTGTCCGTGTGGTCATTGTGTCAGAATGATGGGCACGGCACTGCAACATCACAGTGTGCTATCCTCAGCGGGCGATACCATGTCACCTCAGCGTTGGCAGTGACCTTGGACATGTAGCTTCGCCCGGCCCCCCCTGCATGCACAAGCGGCGCGTGCTGGTCCGGCGTACGTCAGTTCAGCGCAGGGGTGTGCTGCATCGGCAGGGGGAGCAGGGCGTGGCTCGGACCTGGCCTTGGGCAGGATGTGCGGTAAGTGTGTCTCTGTGTTGGGGTGTTGTCACCACCAGGGCCACAGTAGACGATCTTGCAATGTAGCATGCACCAGGATTGCGGGCCTGCACGGACGGGGAAATGTAGGAGCGCAAGACTGCACGGGGTCTCGGCACATGCATGCCAAGTGTTATGTGTATCAGTCCTGCGGCTGCATGAGTCAGTTGCCTAGCCTCATTCGCTGCGTGATCACAGCCAGCCATGGACTGTACACTTGTGTCCGCCCTGTCCGGACCATTGGCCTACACTCACTTGGCCGCACACCTTCAAAGGCCAGCATCACGGTGTTGGTGGCATGCCGCTGGACATGCGCGGACAGGCATCTCAATGGTGTGCCGTAGGAGTGCACGTGATACAACCACGCAGGGCACATAAATGTGGGGGCTCGTGGGAGGGTGGAGCAGCTGTGAGGCAACGTAACACACAGTGAGGCCGCACATGTGCCACGTGCTGGGCATATCATCCATGAGTCCCAGGGTTGCAGACATCCCACCACACCCACGGCCGGCCTCTGTGCGTCTCCTGGATGCATGCAGATGGTGTCGTTACTGTAGGGATGAATGGTCCTTTGTCTGCACTATCTGGCGGTAGCATATCTGCAGCTCCTGGCTGTGACTTGCATGTGCCCAGCACCCCCTGACAGATAGGATAGCATTTCCAGGTGACTCCCACACTACACACTGCCAGACGTGAGGCCAACATGTACACATCCCACACGCAGAAGTCCTTGGTCGTGGTTTGCGTGCGTGAAATGGCCTTCACTCGTACTCCCACCACACCCCAGACCTGCACCCGTTGCACACAGACACTGCTCATTTCTCCGAGCTGTGGCGTTTCATCCACAGGACTGGCGCAGGTCCTCACAGTGCCGCTTCAAGCAGAGCCACTGACGCAATGGCAGACCATCCCGGACACATGCTCTACTCCAGTCACGTGGACCTGTACCGTGCACGTCTGCTGCATGTACTGGGGGCACTGCCATTGGCAGTGCTGCGGATCAGTTACAGGCTGAGCTTCCGCCTTGCCAACATCACCTGCATTCAGCCTGTGTTGCACTGTCGCTCGTGCATATTCGAGTGGTCCATGGATGTCTGCCTCTCCAACGTGACTGTAGCTGACCTGGATTTCGACGTGTGTGTGCGCCCCCTGTTAGACCACGACCAGGAGTGTCACCGTGATGCCCGTTTATGGCATGCCTGGATGTTTGGCATGCATGCTGGGGACTGGACCTGGGAGATTGCAGGAGTCGTCGTGTGCAGTGACCACATTGAGCCGCTCCCTGATTGGGCTTTCGTGCATATTGGGGCCAGGGGTTGGAGTGAGCACATCTGCCCGGGACAGCTGATGGGTTACGTCGCAGACATGTCAGATGTGGTGGTCAACGATCTCGGATTGGAAATGTTGGCATACGCTGCTGCACTCGCGTTCATGGACGAGTGACAAGGTAACTGCAGCCAGGACTGCATGTGACCCATTGCACGTGTCCCGACGCCTGGTTGCATGTTGGGGATCTGGTCACAAGTCCCTGGCAGACAGTGGACATGGCTGCATTGGCCTGGACTCCTGGTCCATGTGCGGACAACATACGCGGGTTGGCAATGACTTGTGTTGGTGATGGACTCCCCCGGGGTGGACATGGGTGCTTTCCAACGTTCCTCATTCAGACATGCTGCTGCATTGGTCTGCATGTCGTGGCACTTCCCTTGGCCGTACTGACACGCAATTGTTGATAAAGTTTCCGCACGTTCACTTGTCTCCAACTGTGTTGAGTGTTTATTTGTATGCCAATGTGTGTGTCATGGCCTATCTGGGTCCCTGCCTTACATGCATTGCTGCCTCATCAGGGCTGTGGGTTGGTACTTGTGCATTATCATGTCCCTGTTTTGTGCTTTGCCAGATGCGTATGGCCATTTCCCGGCCACAAGCGGGTGCACTTGTGTCCTGTGTTGGTTGTGCTGATGTTGGTGTTTGTACCACATTGTGTTGGATGTTGGGGTGCTCTGCTTCCTATGTGTGTGTGCTGCATTGTGTGTGGGATGTCCCTTCGGCTCTGATTTGGCTCACCCTTCTCCCTTTCAGGCAGTGTGGTTTTCACTTCTGTGCTTGTTCAGTGGTGTGATATTGCCGACTTGTGTGACTTGTGCTCTTGGTTGGTGTTGTTCCTCTTGGGCATGGTTTGTCTGCAGTTGTGCTGTGCTTACTTGTGCATGTGTGCCATTGTGCCCATCTCCCCCCGTCCCCCCAGTCCCTGGTCGTTCCTCTCCCTGTTGCTGTTGTGTCTGTTGATTTTGTGCAGTTTCCAGTCCCCGACTCCTGCCACCATCTCCAGACTGATGTGGTGGACACCATTTCCTCCATGTCATCCAGCTCCTGGTGTGGCGCTGGACTCCCACCTCCGGTGTGCATTGCTGCCTTGTGGTTGTTGACGTGCTTGTGCTTGTTTGTGCGTTTCGCATCATTCCAGCTGTTCTGGTTTTCTGCCATTGTCCTCCTCCGCTCTCCGGCTGCATTCGCCTTGTCCACGATGGCCTGCCATGTCTAATGTTTTGTTGCCAATGGTGCTTGTGGGGTTGTGTGGTAGCTCCGACTGCCTCCATTGTGCTTCGCTGTTTTCTGTTTGGTTTGTCTTTCTTTTCCCTGCTTTTGTTGTGCTTATTCCCGCATGCCGTATATGTGTCGCGGGCCTTGCGCTGCTTATCGCTGCTTTCCTCCTCGCGAATGAGCTCGTCGCATGTTTTTTGGTGTTGGGGTTTGTGTTTTTATCTCCGTCTAGGTGGTTGTATCGCAGACATTGGCCGCGGTTTCGGGAGACTATCACATGGTACCGCCGTGTTGTGAATTCCACGTTAACACAGGGTTGTTTTCCCGCGATATGCTGCGATGTGTAAAGTTGCGTTAACATTTTTTGGAGATGTTTAGCACACGATCTTGTGAATATACCCCTTTGTCCCTTTCTTTCTCGGCGTGGATAGTTCTGTGCTTATCCCATGCTTAAAAACTTTGATAGAAAAGCAGACATTTGAGGTGAGCAAATCTAGAGTGTCGCTGGTGTTGAGGGTGCTCTATACAGAAGCTGCCTTACACCTAAACTTGAGAACTACCCAGAGTTCTCTTCTTCTTTTGCATAATTTATGCATCACTCTCTACCTGCAAGGGATTCTTTTGACTTATACTGGGTGCTCCCTTGTTTCTGGACAAAGCTAAACCTCTCTGAAGAGCTGTAATGACAGCAAAACACGTGTCAGGGGTTGCTTTTATTCATTCCAGGTTGCCTTGGATGGTATTTTACCAGTCCAAAGCTATAATACTGTGCCTGGAGTGGTAAATGGCTTTTGTCATTTAACAGCTTGGCATGGATAGCACTGTGCTATTCCTATGCTGAAAGACTTTGCTGTATAAATGGCAAAAGACTTTGGGGCATATTCTCAAGGAGACATCGCCGATTTATCGGCACTTTAGCGCCGCAAAAATGGCGATTGACTTATCGCCCCATTCACAAGCTGGTGCAAACTGCCGACATCGCCACCTTTCCCGCGATAGCTGCCGCAAAACACATCGCCACGGATGAGAGCGACAACTAACGCTAATGATATGCAGAGTAGGCGTTCCCGTGCAAAATCACTCAAAAACACCACTTCGCGATATTCCTAACAAGCAGCCAGATCAGTGATGCGAACCGAAAACAGGCGATAATGCGCGTTAGCAGCAGGGATACAACACCTGCCTCTTACTGGTGTTAAGCAGGACGACAACCTGCTGTATGAAAGGGAGCCCAACCTAGAGCCACATCTGAAGACCAACAGATGCCATGGAGACAATGATAATGCAGCCTGGAGACCCAAGAGGGCCACAACACCCACCGCAACCACCCCCTGGACCCACCCCCCCAGGTCAAGAAGTCCAGTAGTCAACGGTAGTGGAAAAACAGGACTTTAATACAAATACATAAACAACAAGACGAAAAGCACAGCCAACGCGTTCCATTCCCAACGGGGAACTTCACCAGGGCAACTTGTGGATCCAATGAACTGCAAATGCTGCGGGAACACCCCAATACCATTCCATATCCCGAAATCAGTAGTCAGAAACTGGTGACAATGGTCAAGAGTCCTCATAGTCACAAACGTAAACTGGTACAGTGTATTGCACTTGGACAAACCGGAATGCAAACAGGAATGATGAATCCAGTCCAAATATACTGTAACAGAAGTCCGTGTGCTCGTAACCTCCACAGGAAAGAAAAGGAAGGTTACGACCACACAAACATCTGTTACGGTCTCATCATGCAGGATTCATCATACCTGTAAACATCACGGTATGTATCATCTTGATACCCCTGCACCTTCACTTCCCCCACGTTGTGCATGAACAGCTGGAGACCATGCAAGGGAATCACGCAATAGCTGCCTTACCGCACATGTCGAGGGCAATTGACTGTACACATGTACCACTTGGGCCCCCTGCCGACTCTGCACACAATTACCTCTACAGAGAGCACACGCATTCCATCAATGTGCATGTGATAGTGGACCACCGGGGACAGTTCACCAATGTCGTCGCCAACTTCACAGGCAGTGTGCATGATACATACATTTTCCGACAGTCCATCATCAACCATCGCTTCCTGGATGGCACCCATGACAATGCACTGCTCATTGGTAAGTACTAACTGAACACACCAAACACCTCAACTCCACAATCACACAACTCACAACTGTGGGAGAGCACACGTAACAAAATCACATACAACATGCCAAACAACATGCCCAACTACTGGACACGACAACACAAGTAACCGTGGTAACAGGGGCCAGACATGTAGACAAACCATCCACAAAGGCAGAGCCCCTCTGCCACACAATTGCAGAATGTGGGGAGAGGTGGGAACCAAGAATGTGCAAAGGAGGCAGGTGACCCAGCACAAAGAAAGGACACAATGCCAAGTGTTGCGGAGATGTGCTGGACAGACTGCAGTATGCAGAGCACAGACATGTCCATGTGGACATCTACTGCTGGTGTTTGCAGTGTAGTGGACAGTGGACGCAAACAGCTTACCCCAGGCAGTGTGGAAGTTCTTGGACATGTAGCCATGTGGTCTCCCCTGTAAGCCTGAGCGGAGTGGCCTTGGCCGGCGTATGTCGCAATTGAATACCCCGGGGCCCTGGGCATGGTCCAGTTCCGGGATGGCCACCACAGTAATTACTGCGTGTGTCTCCGTGTCTGCCATATCGTGACCATAGGCCTACACACACGTGCCCGACCACAATCAACGGCTGCATTCACACTGGAGACGAGGTGACTACGTCCCAAGCCAACCCGCGCACATCTCGCCAGCACATGCAGGGCCGTGTCTGCCAGGGCGGCGCCCCCCACCCAGCTACGAGGCCGACACCATGACCGGTGGTGCCTGCGCAATCCTGTGCGCCTGCTGCACCCCAGCCCTAGTCCCCAGACCGGTCCGCCGTCCAGCGATGACTGGCCGCCCCTGCGCAACCAGGCCTCAATGCTCACCTGCCGCCACCGGCGTGTCTCCAAGAGGGCCCTCCAAGTGCCGGTGCAACCTCCTCAGCCGATGGCTGGCTCCAGCGCCACAGGCCCCCAGCGCACCCTGCGGCACCGCAACGAGGAGTCATGTGTGTGCTGACTGCTGCCTGCGCGCACACTGCGGTCCAGCAGGGCTCACAAATCAAATCGAGTCCTGATATGCTGGACGCCGTATCGAGGCCAACACATCATCGCAGGCTGCACACCCGCTCAGCTCTTCAGGTGGGCCCAACTCAGTGCAACGCAAGTCATCGCCACGTGGCGGTAGGCCCGTGCCGGACCCAGGCCATCGGGTGCCACCAACTCAGTGCAACGCAAGTCATCGCCACATGGCGGTAGGCCAGTGCCGGACCCAGGCCATCGGGTGCCACCAACTCAGTGCAACGCAAATCATCGCCACGTGGCGGTAGGCCTGTGCGGGACCCAGGCCATCGGGTGCCACCAACTCAGGGCAACGCAAGTCACGGACCCTTTATGATTGTGTTCCGTGGATGCGGACACCATCATGTCACCTCTGGCAGTGGGGGATGTGCTGTGGTGGGCCCCTTTTATTGGCAGGGTCACATGTCCCGTGACGCCTGTGCTGGATGGGTGTGGTGTGGGTGTAAACCAGCCCTCAGGGAGTGGCTGTGGCATGCTGACGACTAGACCAGTGACCAGCAGATCACTACAGGGAAGACGTGGGACATGTAGCTGTGTCGTCACCACCTGTGAGCGTAAGCGGAGTGGGCTGGGCCGGCGTATGCCAGTCCAGCATAGGGGTGTGAACAATGAGCCCGGGGCCCTGGGCGTGGTTCAGTTCTGGCCTGGACAAGGAATTAACCAATGCGTATGTCTCCGTTGTAGTGTCTGCGCCACCCGTACCACAATCGGCAATGTTGCACCCTGTGACCCAATCCCCACAACATGTGCAAAATGGACGTGAGGGGGAATCAGTGACCCTACATTCATCCATACTGTCATACTTGAAGGATCATAGACATGACACATCTGTGTGAATTTGAATGTTTTATTCACATCCAGTGGAGTGTTGCAGCTGGAGCAGTACAGGGCCATGCACACCCCACTTAACATTGTTGCCCCGTGGAGGGCCAGCCAGAGTCCATTAGGGAAGGACAAGTTCATCGGAAGAGGAAGAGTTCAGTCCGCAATCTGATTGCTGTGTCATTGGTAACCAAACAGAATATGGCAGTCCATGTCGAGGTCCAAGGTGAGTGCCGCAGAGTGTATCGGGGGACAGTGGAAGGTGATGATGCAAAGGGCCGAACCAAGCTGAAACTGGCCATATGGCGGAGATGAATGCTACCGCTTCCTCATTACCACAACAGCAGTCTCATCCACATCATCGTCCTCTGATGTGTGATGTGCCTCACCTGTGGGTGTTGGTGTTTCGGCTGCAGCACTGTGTGGCACTGACACATCAGGGGCCGAAGGTGGATTGCCGGCCGCACTGTGTGGCAGTGACACATCAGGTGCCGGAGGTGGAATGTCTGCCGCACTGTGGGGCACTGACACATCAGGGGGCGGGGATGTGGATGGTGTAGGAGCAGCAGCATCCATCTGCGCCAGGCCATGTGGCAGCAATGCCATGATGAGGATCTGCAGGGCATGGTAGATCCCAGCCACATCTCACTGATGTGCAGCAGTGGCAGCCATCCTTTCCGCCTCCATGCGCACCGAGTCCTCCATGAGCCTCTGCATGTGTCCCAACTCACGGCTGAGATCGCTGGAGCCACTCTGACTAGACAGGTATTCTTGTCTCCGAGTCATGACTCCAGCGATGTCAGCCATGGCTCGTTGGAGACCATGGAGCGGACTGTGGGTGTCCGTTAGGGACTGTAAGTGGTCCCTGATGGGATGTAGACACCCATGGATGGCATCAAGTTTGGCTGCCATGAGGTCGAACCCCACCCGCACCTGCTCAGCCATCTCCTTCTGGCCCTCCAACACACGGCGTTGAAATGCCATGTGTTGGTCATGGGGATCCTGGGAGACAGCCGGGGTGGTGGGTGCTTCCTGCTGTGTGGTCTGTGCAGGGGGTGGGGTCTCCTCGATGCAGCTGGGCTGCTCTGCTCCTGGAGGTGGGGTGCCGAAGCTGTCCATGAGCTCTTGGAGGGCATCGGTGTCGAAGGTGGGGAGGTCCTCCTCGTCATCAGTGAGGAGGTGTTCGGTCTGCTCTGCAGGAGGTGATGATTCTCCCTCTGCAATGTAAAGGGGAGATGCAGTTTAACAGTGTGTTCCATGTATGTTCACGCATTGGCCAAGTTTCCAAACAGACTGCATGACAATGTACATTGTGACTGTTTAGGAGGAGCTGCCTATTTGGAGTGGGACAGTGGACATTTGTGCACCATCAGGGATGTGGGGTTGTACTTGTCCATTTTCATGTCACAGTTTCCTGCTATGCCAAATGTGATTGGCCAGTTTCTACACACAAGCGGCAGCAGTTGTGTCCTCTGTTCTGTTGTGAAAGTGTTGCAGTTTGTACCACATTGTTGTCAATGTTGATGTACTCTGATTCTTGTGTGTGTGCTGCATTGTGGGAGAGTCGCCCCTGCAGCTCAGACTTTGCTTGGCCTTCTCCCTTTCAGGCGGTGTGCCTTTGACTTCTGTGCTTATGCAGTGCTGAGATGTTGCATACTTGGGTGAATTGGGCTCTTGGTGGGAGTTGGGACTCTTGGGCATGGTTTTTCCGCAGATGTGTTGTTGCCGTCAGGGGTTGTTTGTGCACGTGGATGTGTCAGTGTGTGACCTGCTCCTTTCCGGATGTGGACCACACTCAGCCACCTCGGTGTTGTGGCGTGCAATATGTCATGATGAGTGGCCTGCAGACATGCTCATCGTCATGCAGTGTCACTTTCATTGTCAGTGTGGCTCACGGATCCGCAGCTATGCTGGGTTCAGCACATGTGCATGTGTTTGTTGTGAGATTGGTGATGTGTGGGGAGGGCCCCCCTGGGCACATTGTGGACGGGGGACTACTTGCTGTTTTCATGTGTGCTGCAGTATGGCAAGGAGATCAGGGACATGATCCTGAGTCATTGTGGTTGTGCAGTGTGCCATACTTCATTGTGCATGTGTGCCGATGTGCCCATCTCCCCCCGTCCCCCCAGTCCCTGGTGGTTACTCACCCTGTTGCTGTTGTGTCAGGTCATGCTGAGCAGTGTCCGGTCCCCCGACTCCTGCCACCGTCTCCACACTGATGACTGTGGACACCATTTCCTCCATCTCATCCAGTTCCTCCTGTGGCGCAGGGCTCCCGCCCCCCGTCTGCATTGCTGCTTTGCGGTTGTTTGCGAGTTTCAGCTTGGTTTTGCGCTTCACATCATTCCAGCACCTCTTGACCTCGTCCATTGTCCTCCTCAGCACTCCGACTGCATTCACATTGTCCACGATGGACTGCCATGTTCCATTTTTTGTTGCCAATGACAGTGGAGGTGATGAACAGTTGTTGATGGTGTTCGACCACCTCCGTGATCAGGATCCTGTTTTCCTGCGGACTGAACCGTGTCTTCCTCTTCTTCTTCTGCTTGCCCTTCCCTGACCCCGAGGTCCCAGGCTGGTCCTCCGTGGGGTTTGTGGGGTTCGGGTTGTCCTCTGTACTTGCTCCGGCTGCCTCCATTGTGCTTTGCAGTTGTTATGTGGTTTTTTTTTTACTGCTTTTATCGTGATTTTTCCCGCCTGGCGTGGGAATTGCAAGCCTGGCGCTGCTTGTCGCCGATTTTTCTATCGCGGTTGGGACCATTGCAACTTTTTTCACGTTTCCTTTTTTATCGCCGTCGCGGTAGTTGTATCGCGGACATTTGAGACGTTATGGGGAAACTATTGCATGTTACCGCCGTGTTGTGAATACGACGTTGACACAGGGTTATTTGCCTGCAATAGACAGCGATATGAAAAATTGCGTTAGCCTATTTTGGCGATGTTTATCGCACGTTCTTGTGAATATCCCCCTTTGTCCCTTTCTATCTCGGCGTGGGTAGCACTGTGCTAATTCCATGTTTAAAGACTTTGATAGAAAAGCAGACATTTGAGATGAGCAAATCTAGAGTGTCGCTGGTGTTGAGGGTGCTCTATACATAAGCTGCCTTCCACCTAAACTTGAAAACTACCCAGAGTTCTCTTCTTCTTTTTTGCATAATTTATGCGTTACTCTCTGCCTGCAAGTGTATTCTTTTGACTTATACTGGGTGCTCCCTTGTGTCTGGACAAAGCTGAACCTCTCTGAAGAACTGCAATGACAGTGAAACACGTGTCAGGGGTTGCTTTTATTCATTGCAGGTTGGCTTGGATGGTATTTTACCAGTCCAAAGCTGTAATACTGTATCTGGAGTGGTAAATGGCTTTTGTCATTTAACAGCTTGGCATGGATAGTACTGTATTATTCCTATGCTTAAACACTTTGCTGTACAAATGGCAAAAGTCTTTTTCCCTTTCTATCTCGGCCTGGATAGCACTGTGCTATTCCTATGCTTAAAGACTTTGTCCCTTTCTATCTCGGCATGGATAGCACTGTGCTGATCGCATGCTTAAAAACTTTGATAGAAAAGCAGACATTTGAGGTGAGCAAATCTAGAGTGTCGATGGTGTTGAGGGTGCTCTATACAGAAGCTGCCTTACATCTAAACTTGAGAACTACCCAGAGTTCTCTTCTTTTGCATAATTTATGCGCCACTCTATGCCAGCAAGGATATTCTTTTTGACTTATACTGGGTGCTCCCTTGTGTCTGGACAAAGCTAAACCTCTCTGAAGAGCTGTAATGACAGTGAAATATGAGCCAAGGTTTGCTTTTATTCATTTAATTTCAGGTTGGCTTGGATGATATTTTACCAGTCCAAATCTGTAATACTGTGCTTGGAGTGATAAATGGCTTTTGTCATTTAACAGCTTGGCATGGATAGCACTGTGCTATTTCTATGCTTAAAGACTTTGCTTTACAAATGGCAATAAACTTTGTCCTTTTCTATCTCGGCGTGGATAGCACTGTGCTTATCCCATGCTTAAAAATTTTAATAGAAAAGCAGACATTTGAGGTGAGCAAATCTAGAGTGTAGCTGGTGTTGAGTGTGCTCTATACAGAAACTGCCTTCCACCTAAACTTGAGAACTACCCAGAGTTCTCTTCTTCTTTTTTGCATCATTTATGCATCACTCTATGTCTGCAAGGGTATTCTTTTGACTTATACTGGTGCTCTCTTGCGTCTGAACAAAGCTAATACTCTCTGAAGGGCTGTAATGACAGCAAACATGTGTCAGAAGTTGGCTTGGATCATATTTTACCAGTCGTGGTAAATGGCTTTTGTCATTTAACAGCTTGGCATGGATAGCACTGTGTTATTCCTATGCTTAAACACTTTGCTGTACAAATGGCAAAATACTTTTTTCCTTTCTATCTCGGCCTGGATA
This sequence comes from Calotriton arnoldi, assembly GCA_963921515.1. Lineage (NCBI taxonomy): Eukaryota > Metazoa > Chordata > Amphibia > Caudata > Salamandridae > Calotriton > Calotriton arnoldi. The sequence continues at coordinate 165,838 of CAWUFW010014748.1, forward strand.
GCACTGTGCTTATCCCATGGCTAAAAATTTTGATAGAAAAACAAACATTTGAGGTGAGCAAATCTAGAGTGTTGCTGGTGTTTAGGGTGCTCTATACAGAAGCTGCCTAACACCTAAACTTGAGAACTACCCAGAGTTCTCTTCTTCTTTTTTGCATAATTTATGCGTCACTCTATGCCTGCAAGGGTATTCTTTTGACTTATACTGGGTGCTCCCTTGTGTCTGGACGAAGCTAATCCTCTCTGAAGAGCTGTAATGACAGCAAACACGTGTCAGGGGTTGCTTTTATTCATTGCAGGTTGGCTTGGATGTTATTTTACCAGTCCAAAGCTGTAATACTGTACCTGGAGTAAATGGCTTTTGTCATTTAACAGCTTGGCATGGATAGCACTGTGTTATTCCTATGCTTAAACACTTTGCTGTACAAATGGCAAAATACTTTTTCCTTTCTATCTCGGCCTGGATAGCACTGTGCTTATCCCATGGCTAAAAATTTTGATAGAAAAACAAACATTTGAGGTGAGCAAATCTAGAGTGTTGCTGGTGTTTAGGGTGCTCTATACAGAAGCTGCCTAACACCTAAACTTGAGAACTACCCAGAGTTCTCTTCTTCTTTTGCATAATTTATGCGTCACTCTATGCCTGCAAGGGTATTCTTTTGACTTATACTGGGTGCTCCCTTGTGTCTGGACAAAGCTAATCCTCTCTGAAGAGCTGTAATGACAGCAAACACGTGTCAGGGGTTGCTTTTATTCATTGCAGGTTGGCTTGGATGTTATTTTACCAGTCCAAAGCTGTAATACTGTACCTGGAGTGGTAAATGGCTTTTGTCATTTAACAGCTTGGCATGGATAGCACTGTGCTATTCATATGCTTAAAGACTTTTCTGTACAAATAGCAAAAGACTTTGGGGCATATTAGCAAGACCGGCGATAAATTATCGCCGCTTTAGCGGCAGGAAACTGTCGCTAAAACGGCGTATAATGGGCTTGCTAATATGCATTATAGAATTCAATAGCCCAGGTTAGATGTCCTGCACATCTAACCTGGGCTTCTATTGGAATTCTATAACGCATATTAGCAAGCCCATTGTCGCCGCTTTAGCAGCAGTTTCCTGCCGCTAAAACGGCAATAATTTTATCGCCGGTCTTGCTAATATGCCCCTTTGTCTCTTTCTGTCTCGGCGTGGATAGCACTGTGCTAATCCCATGCTTAAAAACTTTGATAGAAAAGCAGACATTTGAGGTGAGCAAATCTAGAGTGCCGCTGGTGTTGAGTGTGCTCTGTACAGAAGCTGCCTTCCACCTAAGCTTGAGAACTACCCAGTGTTCTCTTCTACTTTTTTGCATAATTTATGCGTTTCTCTCTGCCTGCAAGTATATTCTTTTGACTTATACTGGGTGTTCCCTTGTGTCTGGACAAACCTAAACCTCTCTGAAAAGCTGTAATGACAGCAAAACACGTCTCAGGGGTTGCTTCTATTCATTTCAGGTTGGTTTGGATGGCATTTTACCAGTCCAAAGCTGTAATACTGTGTCTGGAGTGATAAATGGCTTTTGTCATTTACCAGCTTGGCATGAATAGCACTGTGCTATTCCGATGCTTAAAGACTTTGCAGTACAAATGGCAAAGACTTTGGGGCATATTAGCAAGACCCACGTTAAGTCATCGCCGCTTTATGCAGGAAACTGCCGCTAAAACGGCGATAATGGGCTTGCTAATATGCATTATGGAATTCTAATAGAAGCCCAGGCTAGATGTGCAGGACATCTAACCTGGGCTTCTATTGAATTCCATAACGCATATTAGCAAGCCCATTATCGCCATTTTAGCGGCAGTTTCCTGCCGCTAAAACAGCGATAATTTTAACGTGGGTCTTGCTAATATGCCCCTTTGTCCCTTTCTATCTCGGCGTGGATAGCACTGTGCTGATCGCATGCTTAAAAACTTTGATAGAAAAGCAGACATTTGAGGTGAGCAAATCTAGAGTGTCGCTGGTGTTGAGGGTGCTCTATACAGAAGCTGCCTTACATCTAAACTTGAGAACTACCCAGAGTTCTCTTCTTTTTTGCATAATTTATGCATCACTCTATGCCTGCAAGGGTATTCTTTTTGACTTATACTGGGTGCTCCCTTGTGTCTGGACAAAGCTAAACCTCTCTGAAAAGCTGTAACGACAGCGAAACACTTGCCAGAGGTTGCTTTTATTCATTGCAGGTTGGCTTGGATGGTATTTTACCATCCCAAAGCTGTAATACTGTGCCTTGAGTGGTAAACGGCTTTTGTCGTTTAACAGCTTGGCATGGATAGCACTGTGCTATTCCTATGCTTAAAGACTTTGCTGCACAAATGGCAATAGAGTTTGTCCCTTTCTATCTCGGCGTGGATAGCACTGTGCTAATCCCATGCTTAAAAACTTTGATAGAAAAGCAGACATTTGAGATGAGCAAATCTAGAGTGTTGCTGGTGTTGAGTGTGTTCTATACAGAAGCTGCCTTCCACCTAAACTTGAGAACTACCCAGAGTTCTCTTCTTCTTTTTTGCATAATTTATGCATCACTCTATGCGCGGAAGGGTATTCTTTTGACTTATACTGGGTGCTCCCTTGTGTCTGGACAATACTAAACCTCTCTGAAGAGCTGTAATGACAGCAAAACATGTGTCAGGGGTTGCTTCTATTCATTTCAGGTTAGTTTAGATGTAATTTTACCAGTTCAAAGCTGTAATACTGTCCCTGGAGTGATAAATGGCTTTTGTCATTTACCAGCTTGGCATGAATAGCACTGTGCTATTCCTATGCTTAAAGACTTTGTCCCTTTCTATCTCGGCATGGATAGCACTGTGCTGATCGCATGCTTAAAAACTTTGATAGAAAAGCAGACATTTGAGGTGAGCAAATCTAGAGTGTCGATGGTGTTGAGGGTGCTCTATACAGAAGCTGCCTTACATCTAAACTTGAGAACTACCCAGAGTTCTCTTCTTTTTTGCATAATTTATGCGTCACTCTATGCCTGCAAGGGTATTCTTTTTGACTTATACTGGGTGCTCCCTTATGTCTGGACAAAGCTAAACCTGTCTGAAGAGCTGTAATGACAGCAAAACACGTGTCAGGGGTTGTTTCTATTCATTTCAAGTTGGCTTGGATGGTATTTTACCAGTCCAAAGCTGTAATACTGTGCCTGGAGTGGTAAATGGCTTTTGTCATTTAACAGCTTGGCATGGATAGTACTGTATTATTCCTATGCTTAAACACTTTGCTGTACAAATGGCAAAAGTGTTTTTCCCTTTCTATCTGGGTCTGGATAGCACTGTGCTAATCCCATGCTTAAAAGTTTTGATAGAAAAGCAGACATTTGAGGTGAGCAAATCTAGAGTGTAGCTGGTGTTGAGTGTGCTCTATACAGAAGCTGCCTTCCACCTAAACTTGAGAACTACCCAGAGTTCTCTTCTTCTTTTTTGCATCATTTATGCATCATTCTATGCCTGCAAGGGTATTCTTTTGACTTATACAGGGTGCTCCCTTGTGTCTGGACAAAGCTAAAACTCTCTGAAGAGCTGTAATGATAGCGAAACACATATCAGGGGTTGTTTTTATTCATTTCAGGTCAGCTTTGATGGTATTTTACCAGTCCAAAACTGTAATACTGTGCCTTGATTGGTAAATGGGTTTTGGCATTTAACAGCTTGGCATGGATAGCACTGTGCTATTCCTATGTTTAAAGACTTTGCTGTACAAATAGCAAAAGACTATGGGGCATATTAGCAAGATCCACGTTAGAATCATCGCTGCTTTAGCGGCAGGAAACTGCCGCTAAAACGGCGATAATGGGCTTACTAATATGCGTTATGGAATTCAATAGAAGCCCAGGTTAGATGTCCTGCACATCTAACCTGGGCTTCTATTGAATTCTATAACGCATATTAGCAAGCCCATTATTGCCGCTTTAGTGGCAGTTTCCTGCCGCTAAAACAGCGATAATTTTAACGTGGGTCTTGCTAATATGCCCCTTTGTCCCTTTCTATCTCGGTGTGGATAGCACTGTGCTAATCCCATGCTTAAAAACTTTGATAGAAAAGCAGACATTTGAGGTGAGCAAATCTAGAGTGTCGCTGGTGTTGAGTGTGCTCTATACAGAAGCTGCCTTCCACCTAAGCTTGAGAACTACCCAGAGTTCTTTTCTTCTTTTTTGCATAATTTATGCGTCACTCTCTGCCTGCAAGTGTATTCTTTTGACTTATACTGGGTGCTCCCTTGTGTCTGGACAAAGCTAAACTTCTCTGAAGAGTTGTAATGACAGCAAAACACGTGTCAGGGGTTGCTTCTATTCATTTCAGGTTGGCATGGATGGCATTTTACCAGTCCAAAGCTGTAATACTGTGCCTGGAGTGGTAAATGGCTTTTGTCATTTAACAGCTTGTCATGGATATCACTGTGCTATTCTATGCTTAAAGACTTTGCTGTACGGATGGCAAAAGACTTTGGGGCATATTCACAAGGACTTATCAGCACTTTAGTGCAGCAAAAGTGGAGATAGATTTATCGCCCCATACACAAGCGGGTGCAAACTGCAGACACCGCCAGTATTCCCGTGATAACTGCCGCAAAATCTATCTCCACGGGTGACACCACCAACTAACCCTAATGAGATGCAGAGTAGGCGTTCCCGTGCAAAAACACACGAAAACACCACTTCGCCACATTCACAACAAACTGCCAGATCCGCGATGCGAGTCAAAACAACGCGATAAGCCGCGGTAGCAGCAGGGATTTAACACCTGCCTATTGCTGGTGTTAAGCAGGACGACTACCTGCAGCAGGTAACGGAGCCACGCCCACAGCCACACCCGAAGAACAGCCGACGCCATGGAGCTACTCATCATGCAGCTTGGAGTCCCAACAGGGCCACAACACCCACCGCCACCACCTCCAGGACCGCCACCTCCCCCAGGACCCGGACCGGCACCCCCCGGACTACCACAGAGGCAGCGCAGAGTAAGACAGCGGACCTACCGAAAATGCACTAGTCTAACAGACCTAACGCCCGAGGAAGTCATTGCCCACTACAGGCTCAAAAGGACAACCATCCTCCGCATCATGACCCACATCGGCCACAGGCTGACGGTCCCAACACAGCAGACAACCAACAACCCTCCACAGACAAAGCTGCTGGCTGTGCTGCACATGTTGGCCTCTGGTACCTTCCAATCAACAACTGCCAGAGTCGGAGGAGTCTCACAGCCAGCCCTATCAAAGTCCATCACACCTGTCCTGGATGCCATCATCAGCTTCATACCCCAGTACCTTCACTTCCCCCACACTGCGCAGGAACAGCTGGAGACCAAGCAAGGCTTCTACGCCATAGCTGGATTCCCTCACGTATTGGGGGCTATTGACTGCACACATGTCCTACTTGTGCCCCCTGCGTACACTGCACACATCTACCGCAACAGAAAGCACACGCATTCCATCAATGTGCAGGCAATAGTGGACCACAGGGGAATGTTCACCAATGTCGTCGCAAACTACCCAGGCAGTGTGCACGATTCCTACATCTTCCGACAGTCCATCATCAACCAGTGCTTCCAGGATGGCACCTATGGAAATGCACTGCTCGTTGGTAAGTACCAAATCAACACACCACACACCTCAAATCCACCATCACACAACGCTCAAGTGTGGGAATGCACACGTGACAAAACCACACACAACATGTCAATCAACATGCCCACCTACCAGACACGACAACACAACTCCATTGGGATCCTGGGCTTCCCATGTACACAAGCCAGCTACATCATGGCACCACAGCCACACAACAGCTGAATGTGTGGAGAGGCGGAAAGCAGGCATGTGCGAAGGAGGCAAGTGACCCATGAATGGGAATGTACACAACGACAAGTGTGGTGTGATTGTGCCGGACCGACTTGGGTATGCAAACCACAGATATGTCCATGCAGACATTAACTGCTGGTGTCTGGAGAGTAGTGGACAGTGGACGCAACCATGTCACTTCAGGCTGTGGGGTAGATCGCGGAAATGTCGCTCGCTGCGTCCCCCCCTGTGTGCGTGAGCATAGTGGGTTGGCCCGGCGTACGCCAGGCCTGCACAGGGGTGTGGATAAAAACACTGTGGCACTGAGCATGGTGCTCTCCTGGAATGGCCAAAGTGACTGCTAGGGCGGCGCCTCTCAGCCCGCCACGAGGCCGACGCCGTGAGCAGCGGGGCCTGCGACCCTGTGCGCCTGCTGCACCCCTGGCCGCTGATCCCTAGACCCAGCTTGCCCGCCCCAGCGCACCCAGGCTGCACTGCTCACCTGCCGACACCGGCGTGTGTCAAAGAGGGCCCACCACGTGCCGGTGCAAGCTCCAAGCCCCATGCCCACGACCTTGGCAGCCTCCTCAGACCATCGCTGTCCTCCGTGACACAGGCCTCCAGAAGTTCTTATTCGTTGACATACTCCACCGCTGCAGCCGGCCTACACTGCAGTCCAGTAGGTCCCACATCTAGAACTGAGTCTTGATTAATCAATGGCAGAGTTCATGCCAGTGAACGCAGGGAGAGGAGTGAGAGGAAGATGCGGATCAGTCCGGTGGAAATACGGATCTCCGTTACGGAGGAGGTCGACCACTAGCAAGGACTGACCTGGTGCCACTAACCCTGTGCGCCGTGAGTCACCGTCAGCCTCCGGCAGAGCATTGTTGGTGTCTGAGCCTGTGGCCTGGGATTGTCATCAGCAACTGGCAGGTACGGACTTGGAGTTTGCATGAGTCTGTGGCATTCATATCCGCCATGTTGCCGGACACAGCTGGTATGTGCCCTCTGCATCATGCCCTGGGGGTACACCTTCCACTCTCCCCCGAGACACTCCCCGACAACCACCTTTGATACATACGAGACCCTGCTCTGTTCTCATGACCCTACCCCAGTGCCCCGCAAGTCAGCGTCCCGTGGCGGTAGGCTTGTGTCGGCCGTTGTGCATCCGGGGCCACTAACTCTGTGCAACTCAAGTCATGGGCCCTTGCTGGTCGAACATTGCATTTCTGAGTGCCTGATGACTGTTGTAGTTGTTGCCAGCACCAACCACTCCCTGAGGGCTGGCTTACACTCACCCCACACACAGCCAGCACAGGCGTCACTGGACTAGTGGGCCTGCCAACACATCATGCCGAACCAAGTATTGACTCTTTTCTCTCTGCACTGTCACAGGTGATCAAGGATATGCACTCTGCCCTTGGATGATGACACCCCTCCGAGACCCGAACACACCCGCCCAGAGGCAGTACAATGCGGCCCACATACGCACCAGGGGCATTGTGGAACGCACATTTGGCGTGTTGAAGTCACGTTTCAGGTGCCTGGACATCACAGGTGGAAGGCTTCTGTACAGGCCAGACATCGTGTGCAAGATGATCGTTGCATGTTGTGTGTTGCACAACATCTGTGTACGCACAAATGCCCCATGGATCCAAGTGCCAGAAGCACCGGACGATGATGAGGACGATGGGGCAGGTGGCCCACATCCCACTGCAGCTGCGGCAGGAATAGCCCGTAGGAACACCCTCATTGCCAATTTCTTCACATGAGCACGTCACATTGTGACCATCCCTGGCAATGATGGGACAGTACAAAATGTCCACAGGCACAGCATGTGTGAATAAAAAATAATTGCAGGTTACAGGATGTACTCGTACATTGTCATGTCACAGTTTCCTGCTATGCCAGATGTGATTGGCCATGTTGTGCACATATGCGGCACCAGTTGTGTCCTGTGTTCTGTTGTGGAGGTGTTGCTGTTTGTACAACGATGTTGTCAATGTCGAGGTGCCCTTATTCTTATGTGCGTATGCTGCACAGTGGGTGAGTCGCTCCTGCAGCTCTGATTTGGCTGCCACTTATCCCTTTCATGCGGTGTGCCTTTCAGTTCTGTGCTTCTACAGTGCTGAGATGTTGCAGACTTGGGTAACTTGTGCTCTTTGTCGAGTTGTGACTCTTGGGCATGGTTTGTCCGCAGATGTGTTGTTGACATCAGGAGTTGTTTGTGCAGGTGGATGTGTCCGAGTGTGACCTGCTCCTTTCCGGTTGTGGTCCGCACTCAGCCACCTCAGTGTCGTGGCGTGCACATTGTCATGATGATTGGACTGCAGCCATGCTACTCGTCATGTGGTGTCTCTTGCATTGTCAGTGTGGCTGACGTATATGCATGTTTGCTGTGTTTCGCATGTGTTCATGTGTTGGTTGTGTGATTGGTGATGTGTTGGGTGGGGGCCCCTTTGGGCACATGGTGGACGTGGGACTACTTGGTGTTTATGTGTGTGCTGAAGTGTTCCTGTGGGATCAAGGACATGATCCAGAGTCATTGTGGGTGTGCAGTGTGCTCTGCTTAGTTGTGCATGTGTGCCATTGTGCCCATCTCCCCCTGTCCCCCCACTCCCTGGTCAGTACGCACCCTGTTGATGTAGTGTCGGGTCATGTTGAGCAGTGTCCGGATCCCCAACTCCTGTCACCGTCTCCCGAGTGATGACTGTGGCCACCATTTTCTCCATGTCAATCAGCTCCTGATGTTCTGCTGGCCCCCCTCCTCCGAAGTGCATTGCTGCTTTCATGTTGGCAGCGAGTTTCTGCTTGGTTTTGCCATTCACATCAATCCAGCGCCTCTTGTCCTCTTCCATTGTCCTCCTCGGCGCTGCAACGGCATTCACATGGCCCAAGATGGTGTGCCATCTTTGCCTCTTTGTTGCCAATGACACGTTGGAGGTGACGTACAATTGGTGGTGGTGTTCTATCTCATCTGTGACGATAATCGGGTCTTCCTCTTCCTCTTCTCAATGCCCTTCCACGTGCCCTGGATTCCTGGCTGTTCCTCCGTGGGGCTTGTGGGGTTCATGTTGTCCTCCGCAGTCGGTCAGGGTGCATCCGTGGTACTCCACAGTTCATTTCCATTTTCGTGGCATTTTCCGTATGCTGTTCTTGTGCTTTTTCCCGCATTACGCGTGGGTATTGCTGGCCTCTCGCTGGTTATCACTGTTTTCTTATCGCGTTTGGGCCCATCGCAACTTTTCACGCGTTGGGGTTTGTGTTTTTATCTCCGTCACGGTGGTTGTATCGCGGACATTGGCCGCGTTTTCGGGAGACTATCGCATGGTACCGACGTGTTGTGAATTCCACGTTAACACAGGGTTATTTTCCCGCGATAGACTTCGATGTGTAAATTTGCATTAACATTTTTTGGAGATGTTTAGCACACGTTCTTGTGAATATACCCCTTTCTCCCTTTCTATCTCGGCGTGGGTAGCACTGTGCTAATCCCATGCTTAAAAACTTTGATAGAAAAGCAGACATTTGAGGTGAGCAAATCTAGAGTATCGCTGGTGTTGAGGGTGCTCTATACAGAAGCTGCCTTCCACCTAAACTTGAGAACTACCCAGAGTTCTCTTCTTCTTTTTTGCATAATTTATGCTTCACTTAATGCCTGCACAGGTATTCTTTTGACTTATACTGGGTGCTCCCTTGTGCCTGGACAAAGCTAAACCTCTCTGAAGAGCTGCAATGACAGCGAAACACGAGCCAGGGGTTGCTTTTATTCATTCCAAATTTGCTTGGATGGTATTTTACCAGTACAAAGCTGTAATACTGTGCCTGGAGTGCTAAATGGCTTTTGTCATTTAACAGCTTGGCATGGATAGCACTGTGCTATTCCTATGCTTAAAGACTTTACTGTACAAATAGCAAAAGACTTTGTCCCTTTCTATCTCGGCGTGGATAGCACTGTGCTAATCCCATGCTTAAAAACTTTGATAGAAAAGCAGACATTTGAGGTGAGCAAATCTAGAGTGTCGCTGGTGTTGAGTATGCTCTATACAGAAGCTGCCTTCCACCTAAACTTGAGAACTACCCAGAGTTCTCTTCTTCTTTTTTGCATACTTTATGCGTCACTCTATGCCTGCAAGTGTATTCTTTTGACTTATACTGGGTGCTCCCTTTTGTCTGGACAAAGCTAGACCTCTCTGAAGAGCTGTAATGACAGCAAAACACATGTCAGAGGTTGCTTCTATTCATTTCAGATTGGCTTGGCTGGCATTTTACCAGTCCAAAGCTGTAATACCGTGCCTGGAGTAGTAAATGGCTTTTGTCATTTAACAGCTTGGCATGGATAGCACTGTGCTATTCCTATGCTTAAAGACCTTGTTGTACAAATGGCAAAAGACTTTGTTCCTTTCTATCTCGGCGTAGATAGCACTTTGCTAATCGCATGCTTAAAAACTTTGATAGAAAAGCAGACATTTGAAGTGAGCAAATCTAGAGTGTCGCTGGTGTTGAGTGTGCTCTATACAGAAGCTGCCTTCCAGCTAAACTTGAGAACTACCCAGAGTTCTCTTCTTCTTTTTTGCATACTTTATGCGTCACTCTATGCCTGCAAGGGTATTCTTTTGACTTATACTGGGTGCTCCCTTGTGTCTGGACAAAGCTAAACTTCTCTGAAGAGCTGTAATGACAGCAAAACTCGTGTCAGAGGTTGTTTTTATTAATTTCAGGTAGGCTTGGATGGCATTTTACCAGTCCAAAGCTGTAATACTGTGCCTGGAGTGGAATGGCTTTTGTCGTTTAACAGCTTGGCATGAACAGCACTGTGCTATTTCTATGCTTAAAGACTTTGCTGTACAAATGGCAAAAGACTTTGTCCCTTTCCATCTCGGCGTGGATAGCACTGTCCTAATCCCATGCTTAAAAACTTTGATAGAAGAGCAGACATTTGAGGTGAGCAAATCTAGAGTGTTGCTGGTGTTCAGTGTACTATATACAGAAGCTGCCTTCCACCTAAACTTGAGAACTACCCAGAGTTCTCTTCTTCATTTTTACATAATTTATGCATTACTCTCTGTCTGCAAGTGTATTCTTTTGACTTATACTGGTTCTCCCTTGTGTCTGGACAAAACTAAGCCTCTCTGAAGAGCTGTAATGACAGCAAAACACATGTCAGGGGTTGTTTCTATTTATTTCAGGTTGGCTTGGATGGCATTTTACCAGTCTAAAGCTGTAATACTGTGCCTGGAGTGGTAAATGGCTTTTATCATTTAACAGCTTGGCATGGACAGCACTGTGCTATTCCTATGCTTAAAGCCTTTGCTGTACAAATAGCAAAAGAATTTGTCCCTTTCTATCTCGGCGAGGATAGCACTGTATTAATCCCATGCTTAAAAACTTTGATAGAAAAGCAGACATTTGAGGTGAGCAAATCTAGAGTGTCGCTGGTGTTGAGTGTGCTCAATACAGAAGCTGCCTTCCACCTAAACTTGAGAACTACCCAGAGTTCTCTTCTTCTTTTTTGCATAATTTATGCGTCACTCTCTGCCTGCAAGTGTATTCTTTTGACTTATACTGGGTGCTCCTTTGTGTCTCGACAAAGCTAATACTCTCTGAAGAGCTGTAATGACAACGAGGCACGTGTCAGGTGTTGCTTCTATTCATTTCAGGTTGGCTTGGGTGGCATTTTACCAGTCTAAAGCTGTAATACTGTGCCTGGAATAGTAAATGGCTTTTGTCATTTAACAGCTTGGCATGGATAGCACTGTGCTTAAAGACTTTGCTGTACAAATGGCAAAAGACTTTGTCCCTTTTATCTCGGCGTGGGTAGCACTGTGCTTATCCCATGCTTAAAAACTTTGATAAAAAGCAGACATTTGAGGTGAGCAAATCTAGAGTGTAGCTGGTGTTGAGAGTGTTCTATACAGAATCTGCCTTACATCTAAACTTGAGAACTACCCAGAGTTCTCTTCTTCTTTTGCATAATTTATGCATCACTCTATGCCTGCAAAGGTATTCTTTGACTTAATACTGGGTGCTCCCTTGTGTCTGGACAAAGTTACGCCACCCTGAAGAGCTGTAATGACAGCGAAACACGTGTCAGGGGTTACTTCTTTTCATTTCAATTTTGCTTGGACAGCATTTTACCAGTTCAAAGCTGTAATACTGTGCCTGGAGTGGTAAATAGCTTTTGTCATTTAGCAGCTTGGCATGGATAGCACTGTGCTATTCCTATACTTAAAGACTTTGCTGTACAAATGGCAAAAGGCTTTGTTCTTTTCTATCTCGGCGTGGATAGCACTGTGCTAATCCCATGCTTAAAAACTTTGGTAGAAAAGCAGACATTTGAGGTGAGCAAATCTAGAGTGTCGCTGGTGTTGAGTGTGTTCTATACAGAAGCTGCCTTCCACCTAAAGTTGAGAACTACCCAGAGTTCTCTTCTTCATTTTTGCATAATATATACATCACTCTCTGCCTGCAAGTGTATTCTTTTGACTTATACTGGTGCTCCCTTGTGTCTGGACAAAGCTAAAGTTCTCTGAAGAGCTGTAATGACAGCAAAACACGTGTCAGGGGCTGCTTCTATTCATTTCAGGTTGGCTTGGATGGCATTTTACCAGTCCAAAGCTGTAATACTGTGCCTGGAGTAGTAAAGGGCTTCTGTCATTTAACAGCTTGGCATGGACAGCACTGTGCTATTCCTATGCTTAAAGACTTTGCTGTACAAATGGCAAAAGACTTTGGGGCATAGTAGCAAGACCGGTGATAAAATTATCGCCGTTTTAGCGGCAGGAAACTGCCGCTAAAACGGCGATAATGGGCTTGCTAATATGCGTTATAGAATTCCAATAGAAGCCCAGGTTAGATGTCAGGACATCTAACCTGGGCTTCTATTGGAATTCTATAACGCATAATAGCAAGCCCATTATCGCCGTTTTAGCGGCAGTTTCCTGTCGCAAAACGGCGATAATTTTATCGCCGGTCTTGCTAATATGCCCCTTGTTCCTTTCTATCTTGGTGTAGATAGCACTTTGCTAATCGCATGCTTAAAAACTTTGATAGAAAAGCAGACATTTGAAGTGAGCAGATCTAGAGTGTCGCTGGTGTTGAGTGTGCTCTATACAGAAGCTGCCTTCCAGCTAAACTTGAGAACTACCCAGAACTCTATTCTTCTTTTTTGCATAATTTATGCTTCACTCTATGCCTGCAAGGGTATTCTTTTGACTTATACTGGGTGCTCCCTTGTGTCTGGACAAAGCTAAACCTCTCTGAAGAGCTGTAATGACAGTGAAACACGTGTCAGGGGTTGCTTTTATTTGTTTCATGTTGGCATGGGTAGTATTTTACCAGTCCAAAGCTGTAATACTGTGCCTGGAATGATAAATTGCTTTTGTCATTTAACAGCTTGGCATGGATAGCACTGTGCTATTGCCATGCTTAAACACTTTCCTGTACAACTGGCAAAAAACTTTGTCCCTTTCTATCTCAGCGTGGGCAGCACTGTGCTTATCCCATGCTTAAAAACTTTGATAGAAAAGCAGACATTTGAGGTGAGCAAATCTAGAGTGTCGTTGGTGTTGAGGGTGCTCTATACAGAAGCTGCCTTACACCTAAACTTGAGAACTACCCAGAGTTCTCTTCTTCTTTATTGCATAATTTATGCGTCACTCTATGCCTGCAAGGGTATTCTTTTGACTTAATACTGGGTGCTCCCTTGTGTCTGGACAAAGCTAATCCTCTCTGAAGAGCTGTAATGATAGCAAAACACGTGTCAGGGGTTGTTTCTATTCATTTCAGGTTGGCTTGGATGGCATTTTACCAGTCCAAAGCTGTAATACTGTGCTTGGAGTGATAAATAGCTTTTGTCATTTAACAGCTTAGCATGGATAGCAATGTGCTATTCCTATGCTTAAAGACTTTGCTGTACCAATGGCAAAAGACCTTGGGGCCTATTAGCAATAACCGGCGATAATTATCGCTAAGCGCACTTAGCGCTAGGATAATTATCGCCGGCTATCGCAGGTTTCTATCGCGGAGATAGCGTGCTATCAGCAACGCTTATCTCCAATGCGATAGAAACCCTGAGAACAGTGTGAATATCGCTTGAAAACAAGCGATATTCACACTGTGACCAGTGTTAGCTTGGTGATAGGCGAGGGGATTTTGCCATGTAATCCACCTCCCATTGGATTACATGGCTAAGTCAGGTTTGGACCAGGTGTTAACAAACCAGCGCTAAACGTGTTTAGCGCTGGTTGCAATCACCTCCCTGCCTCGCTAATAGGCGATAGCGACCTTAGCAACTGTTTCCAGTCGCTTTTAGGTTGGGAACGCCTACTTTGCATGCCATTAGCGATAAATATCGCTGGCATGCAAAGCGGCACCCAACCCGGTCGCTATCGCCTAGAAGCTGTCGCTAACAGCAGTTAGCGACAGCTTGCTAATAGGGCGATTGAATTATCGCTGATTTAGCGGGAAAAAGTCCCGCTAAAGCGGCGATAATCACGTTGCTAATATGCCCCTTTGTCCCTTTCTATCTCGGCGTGGATAGCACTGTGCTATTCCTATGCTTAAAGACTTTGCTGTACAAATGGCAAAAGACTTTGGGGCATATTATCAAGGGCTCTATCGCCGCTTTAGCGGGACTTTTTCCCGCTAAAGCGGCGATAATTCTAACGCCCTATTAGCAAGCTGTCGCTAACTGCTGTTAGCGACAGCTTCTAGGCGATAGCGACCGGGTTGGGTGCCGCTTTGCATGCCAGCAATATTTATCGCTAATGGCATGCAAAGTAGGCGTTCCCAACCTAAAAGCGACAGGAAACAGTCGCTAAGCTCGCTATCGCCTATTAGCGAGGCAGGGAGGTGATTAACGAACCAGCGCTAAACACGTTTAGCGCTGGTTTGTTAATGCCTGGTCCAGACCTGACTTAGCCATGTAATCCAATGGGAGGTGGATTACATGGCTAAATCCCCTCGCCCTATCACCTAGCTAACACTGGTCACAGTTTGAATATCGCTTGTTTTCAAGCGATATTCACACTGTTCTCCAGAGTTTCTATCGCTTAGGAGATAAGCGTTGCTGATAGCACGCTATCTCTGCGATAGAAACCTACAATAGCCAGCGATAATTATCCAAGCGCTAACTGCGCTTAGCGATAATTATCGCCGGTTATTGCTAATAAGCCCCTTTGTTCCTTTCCATCCCGGTGTGGATAGCACTGTCCTAATCCCATGCTTAAAAACTTTGATAGAAGAGCAGACATTTGAGGTGAGCAAATCTAGAGTGTTGCTGGTGTTGAGTGTACTATATACAGAAGCTGCCTTCCACCTAAACTTGAGAACTACCCAGAGTTCTCTTCTTCTGTTTTGCATAATTTATGAGTCACTCTCTGCCTGCAAGTGGATTCTTTTGATTTATACTGGTTCTCCCTTGTGTCTGGACAAAACTAAGCCTTTCTGAAGAGCTGTAATGACAGCAAAACACGTGTCAGGGGTTGTTTCTATTCATTTCAGGTTGGCTTGGATGGCATTTTACCAGTCCAAAGCTGTAATACCGTGCCTGGAGTCGTAAATGGCTTCTGTCATTTAAAAGCTTGGCATAGTTAGTACTGTGCTATTCCTATGCTTAAAGACTTTGCTGTACTAATGGGAAAAGACTTTGGGGCATATTAGCAAGACGGGCGATAAAATTATCGCCGTTTTAGCGGCAGGAAACTGCCGCTAAAACGCCGATAATGGGCTTGCTAATATGCGTATAGAATTCAATGAGCCCAGGTTAGATGTGCAGGACATCTAACCTGGGCTTCTATTGAATTTTATAACGCATATTAGCAAGCTCCATTATCGCCGTTTAAAACGGCGATAATTTTAACGTGGGTCTTGCTAATATGCCCCTTTATCCCTTTCTATCTCGGCGAAGATAGCACTGTGCTAATCGCATGCTTAAAAACTTTCATAGAAAAGCAGACATTTGAGGTGAGCAAATCTAGAGTGTCGCTGGTGTTGAGTGTGCTCTATACAGAAGCTGCCTTCCACCTAAACTTGAGAACTACCCAGAGTTCTCTTCTTCTTTTTTGCATAATTTATGCGTCACTCTCTGCCTGCAAGTGTATTCTTTTGACTTATACTGGGTACTCCTTTGTGTCTGGACAAAGCTAATACTCTCTGAAGAGCTGTAATGACAGCGAAACACGTGTCAGGGATTGCTTCTATTCATTTCATTTCAGGTTGGCTTGGATGGCATTTTACCAGTCCAAAGCTGTAATACTGTGCCTGGAGTGGTAAATGGCTTTTATCATTTAACAGCTTGGCATGGATAGCACTGTGCTATTCCTATGCTTAAAGACTTTGCTGTACAAATAGCAAAAGAATTTGTCCCTTTCTATCTCGGCGAGGATAGCACTGTATTAATCCCATGCTTAAAAACTTTGATAGAAAAGCAGACATTTGAGGTGAGCAAATCTAGAGTGTCGCTGGTGTTGAGTGTGCTCAATACAGAAGCTGCCTTCCACCTAAACTTGAGAACTACCCAGAGTTCTCTTCTTTTGCATAATTTATGCGTCACTCTCTGCCTGCAAGTGTATTCTTTTGACTTATACTGGGTGCTCCTTTGTGTCTCGACAAAGCTAATACGCTCTGAAGAGCTGTAATGACAACGAAGCACATGTCAGGTGTTGCTTCTATTCATTTCAGGTTGGCTTGGGTGGCATTTTACCAGTCCAAAGCTGTAATACTGTGCCTGGAGTAGTAAATGGCTTTTGTCATTTAACAGCTTGGCATGGATAGCACTGTGCTATTCCTGTGCTTAAAGACTTTGCTGTACAAATGGCAAAAGACTTTGGGGCCTATTAGCAATAACCGGCGATAATTATCGCTAAGCGCAGTTCGCGCTAGGATAATTATCGCCGGCTATCGCAGGTTTCTATCGCGGAGATAGCGTGCTATCAGCAACGCTTATCTCCAAAGCGATAGAAACCCTGGAGAACAGTGTGAATATCGCTTGAAAACAAGCGATATTCACACTGTGACCAGTGTTAGCTTGCCGATAGGGCGAGGGGATTTAGCCATGTAATCCACCTCCCATTGGATTACATGGCTAAGTCAGGGTTGGACCAGGCGTTAACAAACCAGCGCTAAACGTGTTTAGCGCTGGTTCGTTAATCACCTCCCCTGCCTCGCTAATAGGCAATAGCGACCTTAGCGACTGTTTCCAGTCGCTTTTAGGTTGGGAACGCCTACTTTGCATGCCATTAGCGATAAATATCGCTGGCATGCAAAGCGGCACCCAACCCGGTCGCTATCGCCTAGAAGCTGTCGCTAACAGCAGTTAGCGACAGCTTGCTAATAGGGCGTTTGAATTCTCGCCGCTTTAGCGGGAAAAAGTCCAGCTAAAGCGGCGATAGAGCCCTTGATAATATGCCCCTTTGTTCCTTTCTATCTCGGCGTAGATAGCACTTTGCTAATCGCATGCTTAAAAACTTTGATAGAAAAGCAGACATTTGAAGTGAGCAAATCTAGAGTGTCGCTGGTGTTGAGTGTGCTCTATACAGAAACTGCCTTCCAGCTAAACTTGAAAACTACCCAGAGTTCTCTTCTTCTTTTTTGCATAATTTATGCGTCACTCTATGCCTGCAAGGGTATTCTATTGACTTATACTGGGTGCTCTCTTGTGTGTGGACAAAGCTAAACCTCTCTGAAAAACTGTAATGTCAGTGAAACACATGTAAGGGGTTGCTTTTATTTGTTTCAGCTTAGGTGGTATTTTACCAGTCCAGAGCTGTAATACTGTGCCTGGAGTGGTAAATGGCTTTTGTCATTTAACAACTTGGCATGGTTAGCACTCTGCTATTGCTATGCTTAAACACTTTGCTGTACAAATGGCAAAAGACTTTGGGGCATATTATCAAGGGCTTTATCGCCGATTTAGCGGCACTTTTTGCCGCTAAAGCGGCAATATTTTTAACGCCCTATTAGCAAGCTGTCGCTAACAGGCATTAGCGACAGCTTTCAGGCGTTAGAGGCCGGGAATTACATCGCCTTGCATGTCAGCGATATTTATCACTAATGACATGCAAGGTAGGCGTTCCCTCACTAAAAGCGACTGTAAACAGTCGCTAACACCACTAACCCCTATTATCAAGGCAGGCGAAGCGATAAAATAAATCGCGCTAAGCGCGTTTATCGCTAGATTTTAACACCTGCTACTGACTATGACTTACCTGTTTAAGGTATAGGAGGTGGATTCTAATGCTGAATCCACCTTAGCGTTAATGCAAGAATATCGCTGGTTTTCCAGCGATATTCTCGCATTTTGCCGCTATCGCTGGAAATATTATCGCTATGGAGATAAACCTTACTAATAGGGTGTTATCTCAGCGATATTTTCCAGCGATAGGCGGCGTTAACAGGATTCGCGCTAAGCGCGTTTAGCGATAAATATCGCTATTCCTTGCTAATATGCCCCTTTGTCCCTTTCTATCTCGGCGTGGGTAGCACTGTGCTTATCCCATGCTTAAAAACTTTGATAAAAAAGCCGACATTTGAGGTGAGCAAATCTAGAGTGTCGCTGATGTTGAGAGTGTTCTATACAGAAGCTGCCTTACATCTAAACTTGATAACTACCCAGAGTTCTCTTCTTCTTTTTTGCATAATTTATGAATCACTCTATGCCTGCAAAGGTATTCTTTTGACTTAATACTGGGTGCTCCCTTGTGTCTGGGAAAAGCTACGCCACCCTGAAGAGCTGTAATGACAGCGAAACACGTGTCAGGCGTTACTTCTTTTCATTTCAATTTTGCTTGGATAGCTTTTTACCAGTTCAAAGCTGTAATACTGTGCCTGTAGTGATAAATAGCTTTTGTCATTTAACAGCTTGGCATGGATAGCACTGTGCTATTCCTATACTTAAAGACTTTGCTGTACAAATGGCAAAAGGCTTTGTCCCTTTCTATCTCGGCGTGGATAGCACTGTGCTAATCCCATGCTTAAAAACTTTGGTAGAAAAGCAGACATTTGAGGTGAGCAAATCTAGAGTGTTGCTGGTGTTGAGTGTGTTCTATACAGAAGCTGCCTTCCACCTAAAGTTGAGAACTACCCAGAGTTCTCTTCTTCATTTTTGCATAATATATGCATCACTCTCTGCCTGCAAGTGTATTCTTTTGACTTATACTGGGTGCTCCCTTGTGTTTGGACAAAGTTAATTCTCTCTGAAGAGCTGTAATGACAGCTAAACACGTGTCAGGGGTTGCTTTTATTCATTTCAGGTTGGCTTGGATGGTATTTTACCAGTCCAAAGCTGTAATACCGTGCCTATAGTGGTAAATGGCTTTTTATCATTTAACAGCTTTGCATGGATAGCACTGTGCTATTCCTATGCTTAAAGACTTTGCTGTACAAATAGCAAAAGAATTTGTCCCTTTCTATCTCGGCGTGGATAGCACTGTGCTAATCCCATGCTTAAAAACTTTGGTAGAAAATCAGACATTTGAGGTGAGCAAATCTAGAGTGTCGCTGGTGTTGAGTGTGTTCTATACAGAAGCTGCCTTCCACCTAAAGTTGAGAACTACCCAGAGTTCTCTTCTTCATTTTTGCATAATATATGCATCACTCTCTGCCTGCAAGTGTATTCTTTTGACTTATACTGGGTGCTCCCTTGTGTTTGGACAAAGTTAATTCTCTCTGAAGAGCTGTAATGACAGCGAAACAAGTGTCAGGGGTTGCTTCTATTCATTTCAGGTTGGCTTGAATGGCATTTTACCAGTCCAAAGCTGTAATAATGTGCCTGGAGTGGTAAATGGCTTTTTATCATTTAACAGCTTGGCATAGATAGCACTGTGCTATTCCTATGCTTAAAAACTTTGCTGTACAAATAGCAAAATAATTTGTCCCTTTCTATCTCGGCGAGGATAGCACTGTGCTTATCCCATGCTTAAAAACTTTGATCGAAAAGCAGACAGTTGAGGTAAGCAAATCTAGAATGTCGCTGGTGTTGAGGGTGCTCTATACAGAAGCTGCCTTCCACCTAAACTTGAGAACTACCCAGAGTTCTCTTCCTCTTTTTTGCATAATTTATGTGTCACTCTATGCCTGCAAGGGTATTCTTTTAACTTATACTGGGTGCTCCCTTGTGTCTGGACAAAGCTAAAACTCTCTAAACAGCTGTAATGACAGCGAAATACGTGTTAGGGGTTGCTTTTATTAATTTCAGGTTGGCTTAGAAGGTATTTGACCAGTCCAAAGCTGTAATACTGTGTCTGGAGTGGTAAATGGCTTTTGTCATTTAACAGCTAGGCATGGATAGCACTGTGCTATTCCTATGCTTAAAGACTTTGTGGGATATTCTCAAGAACGCGTGTTAACTATCGTCAAAATTGCTTAACGCAACTTCTCACATCGCAGTCCATCGCGGGAAAATAACACCGTGTTAACGCAGCATTCACAACCCTGCGGCACCATGCGATAGCCTCACGATAACGCGACAAATGCCCGCGTTAAAATCAACGCGAGGCCGAAAAAATGCAAAACTCTAACGCGAAAAAAGTTGCGACGTCCCAAATCGCGAAACAAAACCAGCGATAACCAGCGACAGGCCTGCGATTCCCACGCGACATGCGGGAAAATGCACTATAAAAGCAGAGAAAAAAATGTAACTGCGTAGCACCATGGACACACCCGGACCGAGTGCACAGGACAACGCGAACCCCACAAGCCCCACTGACGACCAGCCAGGAACCCCGGGGCCGGGGAAGGGCAAGGAGAAGAGGAAGAGGAAGACAGGGTTCAGTCCGCAGGAAAACCAGATCATCGTCACGGAGGTGACAGAACACAACCAACAACTGTACGTCACCTCCACTGTGTCATCGGCAACACAAACGGAAACATTACAGTACATCGTGAACAACGTGAATGCAGTCGGAGTGTCGAGGAGGACAATGGAAGAGGTCAAGAGGCGCTGGAATGATGTGAAGGGCAAAACCAAGAAGAAACACTATGCCAACATGAAAGCAGCAACGCAGATTGGAGGTGGGGGACCAGCGGCACACCAGGAGCTGGATGACAGTGAGAAAATGGTGGCCACAGTCATCAGTCGGGATACGGTGCCAGGAGTTGGGGATCGGGACACTGCTCAACATGACCTGGCACAACATCAACAGGGTGAGTACCGACCAGGGACTGGGGGGACGGGGGGAGATGGGCACAATGGCACACATGCACAATTAAGTACAGCACACTGCACACCCACAATGACTCTGGAACATGTCCCTGATCCCCGTGCCACACAGCAGCACACATACAGAAACTCAGGGAATGTATGTTGCATTGAATTTATTTGCACATGCTGTGCCTGTGGTCATTTGCACTGTCTCATGATTGCCAAGGACTGACACAATGTGACGTCCTCATGTGAAGAAATTGTCAATGATGTTGTTCCTACGGGCTATTCCTGCTGCAGCTGCAGAGGGGTGTGGTCCACCTGCCTCATCTTCCTCATCATCGTCCGGTGCATCTGGCACTCCTAACCATGGGGCATTGGTGCATACACATATGTTGTGCAACACACAACATGCAACGATCATCTTGCACACGATGTCTGGGCTGTACAGGAGCCTTCCACCTGTGATGTCCAGGCACCTGAAACGTGACTTCAACACGCCAAATGTGCATTCCACGATGCCCCTGGTGCGTGCGTGGGCCCAATTGTACTGCCTCTGGGCCTGTGTGTTCGGGGCTCGGAGGGGTGTCATCATCCAAGGGCAGAGTGCATATCCTTGATCACCTGTGACAGTGCAGAGAGACATGAGTCAATAGTTGGTTCTGCATGATGTATTGGCAGGCTCACTAGTTCATTGGCATGTGATATGTGTGTCATAGTGATTCCGGTTTGACATGTACTGCCAGTAGCAAATGAGCACCATCAATGTGTATTACGTAGCCTCACTGCTGCTCCTCCCTCCCCTCTAGCCTATTTCCTCGTGTGCGCTGCGCGGTTGCATCACCTGCACTCCTACGGCACACCATTGTCATGCCTGTCTGCGCATGTCCACAAGCCTGACAACGACACTGTGATGTTGTGCGTTGAAGGTGGGCGGCCACGTGTGTGTAGGCCTATGGTAAGGATAGGGCAGACACAGATGTGGAGTTCATGGCTGGCCGAAGTCGCGATGCGGTCGAGGCAAGACCTTTGGCTTATGTTGCGGTAATAGCGATACACACACAATAGTTGGCATGTATGATCCCGGACCCCGAGCGGGCTTGCGCTCATTCATTTATCCCTTCGTCCGAGCCCGCACTCGGGGGCATGTTACATTGCAACTTTGTCCATTGCGGGACGGGTGGCGCCGACACCACAACAAAGACACACGCATTAGGTACTAAATTGGCAAGACCAACACTTAACCACGCCCAGAGCCCCGGGGTGATCATCCACACCCGTACGCTGGACTGCCGTACGCCAGCCCACTCCGGCAACGCCTACAGGGGGGTACGACACAGCTACATGTCCCAGGTCTACCCCACTGCCTGAGGTGACATGGTTGCGTCCGCTGTACACAGCACAATGCAATGTGGTAGGGCCCGGGGCCCTCATGCACACACAATGACCACATGGACACACTTAGATAGTTTGTGGAACTGGCTATGGGCATGTGCGCCCAGCCCCTTTTATTGCCAGGGTCACATGTCCAGTGACACCTGTGCTGGGTGGGTGTGGGGTAAGTGTAAGCCAGCCCTCAGGGAGTGGTTGGTGCTGGCAACAAATACAACAGTGATCAGACAATCAGAAGTCCAAAGTTCAAACAGCAAGGGTCCACGACTTGAGCTGCACAGAGTTAGTGGCCACGGATGCACTGCGGCCGGCACAGGCACACCGCCACTGGACGGTGACTACCGGTGCACTGAGGTAGGGCCACGAGAGCTGAGCGGGTTCTCGTCGATGTCCAAGGTGAATGTCGCAGAGGGTTTTGGGTGACAGTGGAAGGTGTTCTTCCAGGGAATGATACAGAGGGCAGTACCAAGCAGACACAGGCAATATGGAGGAGATGAATGCTACAGACTCATGTTTAACACCAAGTCATTACCAGCCACATGATGATGAAGACAACCCCCAGGCCATTGACTGAGACGCCACCAAAGTTCAACCAGAGGGTGTCCATGAATTTCGGGGCACAGAGTCAGTGGCACCAGAGCTGAAAGGGGATGCAGTCTGCGATGAGGCCTGTACAATGGTATAAACTCTGCCATAAATAAATCAAGGCTCAGTTCCAAATGTGTAACCTACTTGACCGTAGTGTGGGCCGGAGGCAGCGGTCATCGCGGGCCAGCCGCTGTTCAGGCAGCTCCTCCTGGTACTCTCACACACGATGTTGGAATGCCATGTGGCGATGATTTGTGGTTGACGGAGGTAGTAGCACCAGAGCTGAGCGTGTGTGCAGCCTGCGACGATGCCGTGTCCTGCCTGGTACGGATTGTATTGAATTGGTGTGAGGCCTGCCGGACCGCAGTGTAGGCAGTACACAGGTGACCCCGCGGTGCTGGGCCGCAGTGTAGGCCGAAGGCAGTAGTCAGCATGGGCCCACAGACACGTGTCGTTGGAATGCTATGCACAGAGTCGGTGGCTCCACATCGTAGGGCGTAAGATTATATAAAATCTGCAATAAACGTATGTTCTCTGCCATTGTATAATCAAGACTCAGTTCCAAATGTGTGACCTACTAGACCGCAGTGTAGGCCGGAGGCAGCGTTGGAGTACGTCAAGGAGAAAGGAGTAATGGGGGCCTGTGTCGCGGAGGCCGTGATGGTCTGAGGAGGCTGCCATGGTCGCGGGCCTCGGGCTTGGAGCTTGCATCGGCACGTGGTGGGCCCTCTTTGACACACGCCGGTGTCAGCAGGTGAGCAGTGCGGCCTGGGTGCGCTGGGGCATGCATGACGCGTCTTGGGACCAGCGGCCTGGGGTGCAGCAGGCGCATAGGATCGCAGGCACCGCCGCTCACGGCGTTGGCCTCGTGGTCGGGTGAGAGGCGCCGCACTGGCAGACACGTTGGCCATTCCGGAAGAGAACCACGCCCAGAGTAACGGGCTTTTTATTCATACCCCTACACTGGTCTGGCGTACGCCGGGCCAGCCCACTCCGCGCACGCTTACAGGGGGGGTCGTAACAAGCTACATTTCCGCATTCTTCACAGCTGGCTGCGGTTACATTGTTGCGTCCACTGTCCAGTACACTCCAGACACCAGCAGTGCATGTCGACATGGAAGTGTCTGTGGTCTGCATACTGCAGTCTGTCCAGCACATCCACTCCACACTTGGCATTGTGTACATTCACATTCATGGGTCACTTGCCTCCTTCGCACATGCCGCATTCCCACCTCTCCCCACATTCTGCTATTGTGTGGCTAAGGTGCCATGCCGTTGATGGCTTGTGTAGATGGCTAGCCCAGGTTGCCACAGTAAGTTGTGTTGTCGTGTTTGGAATGTGGGGATGTTGGTTGTCATGTTGTATGTGATTTTGTGACGTGTGCATTCCCAGAGTTGTGAGTTGTCTGATTGTGGTGTTGAGGTGTGTGGTGTGTTCCGTTGGTACTTACCAACGAGCAGTGCATTTCCATAGGTGGCATCCTGAAAGCGCTGGTTGATGATGGACTGTCGGAAGATGAAGGAATCATGCACACTGCCTGGGTAGTTGGCGACGACATTGGTGAAGAGTCCCCGGTGGTCCACTATTGCCTGCACATTGATGGAATGCGTGTGTTTCCTGTTGCGGTAATTGTGTGCAATGGCGGCAGGGGGCACGAGGAGTACATGTGTGCAGTTGATTGCCCCCAAGACGTGCGGGAAGCCAGCTATGGCGCAGAAGCCTTGCTTGATCTCCAGCTGTTCCTGCGCAGTGTGTGGGAAGTAAAGTTGCTGGGCTACCAAGCTGATGATGGCATCCAGGACAGGTGTGAGGAACTTTGACAGGGCTGGCTATGAGACTCCTCCGACTCTGGCAGTTGTTGGTTGGAAGGTCCCAGAGGCTAACAGATGCAGCACGGCCAGCAGCTTTGTCTGCGGAGGGATGTTGGTTGTCCGCTGTGTTGGTATCGTCAGCCTGTGGGCAATGATGGTCAGGATGCGTAGGATGGTTGTCCTTTTGAGCCTGTAGAGGGCAATGACTTCCTCTGGTGTTTTTGGAAGGACCGGTGTCTTTGTCTGCGCTGCCTCTGTGGTAGTCCGGGGGGGGGGCCCTGGGGGGACGTCCTGGGTGTGGTGGAGGTGGGTGTTGTGGCCCTCTTGGGGCTCCAAGCTGCATGATCAGTAGCTCCATGGCATCTGTTGTTCTTCTGGTGTGGCTGTGGGCTGGGCTCCCTTTTATGGTGCAGGTTGTCGTCCGACTTAACACCAGGTGGGAGCAGGTGTTAAATCCATGCTGCTAATGCGCCTTATCGCATGTTTTTGATTCTTATCGCCGATTTGGTTGGTCGTTGGGAATGTTGTGAAGTGGTGTTTCCGCAGGTTTTTGCACGGGAACGCCTACTCTGCATCTCATTAGCATTAGTTGCCGGTGTCATCCGTGGCGATGTTTTTTGCGGCTGCTATCGCAGGATTACTGGTGATATCGGCTGTTAGCACCAGCTTGTGAATGGTATGATGAATTTATCACCACTTTGGCTGCGATAAAGTGCTGCTAAATTGGCAATAAGTCCTTGAGAATATGCCCCTTTGTTGTACAAATGGCAAAAGACTTTGTCCCTTTCTATCTCGGTGTGGCTAGCACTGTTCTAATCCCATGCTTAAAAACTTTGATAGAAAAGCAGACATTTGAGCTGAGCAAATCTAGAGTGTCGCTGGTGTTGAGGGTGCTCTATACAGAAGCTGCCTTCCACCTAATCTTAAGAACTACCCAGAGTTCTCTTCTTCTTTTTTGCATAATTTATGCGTCACTCTATGCCTGCAAGGGTATTCTTTTGACTTATACTGGGTGCTCCCTTGTGTCTGGACAAAGCTAAACCTCTCTGAAGAGCTGTAATGACAGTGAAACATGTGTCAGGGGTTGCTTTTATTCATTTCAGTTTGGATTGGATGGTATTTTGCCTGTCCAAAGCTGTAATACTGTGCCTGGAGTGGTAAATGGCTTTTGTTATTTAACAGCTTGGCACGGATAGCACTGTGCTATTCCTATGCTTAAAGACTTTGCTGTACAAATAGCAAAAGACTTTGGGGCATATTAGCAAGACCCACGTTAAAATTATCGGCGTTTTAGCGGCAGGAAACTGCCGCTAAAACGGCGATAATGGGCTTGCTAATATGCGTTATGGAATTCCAATAGAAGCCCAGGTTAGATGTCCTGCACATCTAACCTGGGCTTCTATTGGAATTCTATAACGTATATTAGCAAGCCCATTATCGCCGTTTTAGCGGCAGTTTCCTGCCGCTAATTTTAACGTGGGTCTTGCTAATATGCCCCTTTGTCCCTTTCTATCTCGGCATGGAGAGCACTGTGCTAATCCCATGCTTAAAAACTTTGATAGAAAAGCAGACATTTGAGGTGAGCAAATCTAGAGTGTCGCTGGTTTTGAGGGTGCTCTATACAGAAGCTGCCTTCCGCCTAAACTTGAGAACTACCCAGAGTTCTCTTCTTTTTTTTTTTTGCATAATTTATGCATCACTCTATGCCTGCAAGGTCATTCTTTTGACTGGTACTGGGTGCTCCCTTGTGTCTGGACAAAGCTAAACCTCTCTGAAGAGCTGTAATGACAGTGAAACACATGTCAGGGGCTGCTTCTATTCATTTCAGGTTGGCTTGGATGTCATTTTACCAGTCCAAAGCTGTAATACTGTGCCTGGAGTGGTAAATGGCTTTTGTCATTTAAAAGTTTGGCATGGTTGGCACTGTGCTATTCCTATGCTTACAGACTTTGCTGTACAAATGGAAAAAGACTTTGTCCCTTTCGATCTCTGCGTGGATAGCACTGTGCTAATTCCATGCTTAAAAACTTTGATAGAAAAGCAGACATTTGAGGTGAGCAAATCTAGAGTGTCGCTGGTGTTGAGTGTGCTCTATAGAGAAGCTGCCTTCCACATAAACTTGAGAACTACCCAGAGTTCTCTTATTCTTTTTTGCATAATTTATGCATCACTCTCTGCCTGCAAGTGTATTCTTTTGACTTATACTGGGTGCTCCCTTGTGTCTGGACAAAGCTAAACCTCTCTGAAGAGCTGTAATTTTCTGTATTACTCCTTACGTGTGCTGGGGATATTTCTTTGTCTAACCAATTGGCACAGGCCGATACCTTGGGGAGACTGGTGGTGCTCCTCACCTTTCAGCACCGTTATAAATACAAAACAATCTTACTGATCTGGATGGTATTTTCCTGAGTGGCGCCATTATTCCTATACTCCAAACCACTGCCCTTTATTTCTCACTCATGTAGGGCCCATGAGTTGTTGCGCACAGGGTTAGTGGCATCCGAGGCCTTGCGGACGGCACAGGCCTACCACCACGTGGCGCAGACTGGGGTTGCACAGGGTTAGTGGCACACAAGGCCTTGAGTAAGGCACGGGCCTACCACCACGTGGTGCAGACTGGGGTTGCACAGGGTTAGTGGCACCCGGGGCCTTGCGGACGGCACAGGCACCCCGCCACGGGACGGTGACTTGGGGTGCACTGTGTCAGTGGCACCTTGAGCTGCTGAGCGGGTGTGCAGCCTGCGATGATGCCCCGTCCAGGCTGTCTGGACCGCTCAGGTTCTGTGTGCCCTGCTGGACCGCAGTGTAGGCCAGAGCCAGCGGGCAGCGCGGGCCTACCGCCACGTGGCGTCGCTTCCGGGGTCCCAGAGTTGGTGGCACCCATTGGGCTGAGCGGATGTGCAGCCTGCGATGGTGCCGGGTGCACTGGTATGTTCTATGCCATGGAGTAATCAAGACCCAGCTCCAAATGTGAGACCTGGTGGCCTGCGGAGCGTGGCTGCATGATGTGGAGGGTGCCATGTCCGTGGGCCCCGGGCTTGTGGCTTGCAGCGGCACGTGGTGGGACCTCCTGTCTACGCGCCGGTGGCGGAAGGTGAGCATTGAGGCCTGGGTGTGCATGGGCGGGCATGCTCCGATGGGCGGCGGGAGGGGTTGGGGTGCCTCTGCCTGGGTGTGCATGGGCGGGCAGGCGATGTTGTCTTGTACAAGTGTGTGTACTCTGCCAGTCATGTATCTGGGCTCTGTTTCAGCTGGCGGCTCTGAATCAGATGTGTGACCTGGTGAACTGCCCTACATACCGGCACGTGGTTGGAGACACACCGGTGGCAGCAGGTGAGCAGTGTGGCCTGGGTGCGCAGGGGCAGCACTCTCTCTCTCTCTCTCCCTCTCTTCCTCTCTCTCTCCTCTTCCCTCTCTCTCTCTCTCTCTCCCTCTCTTCCTCTCTCTCTCTCCTCTTCTCTCTCTCTCTCTCTCTCCCACTCTTCCTCTCTCTCTCCTTCGCTCTCTCTCTGTCCTCTGATGTGTGCAGGACATACCTTCTCATCATGTTTTTTGTCTTACAGGCTGTGACCTACGTATTGTCCGGAGGGGAGCGGCCATGTGTCTTCATTTCATTTCGTTGTTCATTTTAATAAAGTTTCATTTGTTGCTTCGAAAGTAAAGGTGTGCTGGTCATTTCTGTGACGACACATCCATGTCACCAGTAGTGATTGTGCGGCATCAAGCGGAATATTTTGTACATGTTTAGGTGTGGCTGATATGGCATGTCTTTGGTCGGGGGGTGCCAGGGAGGGGTGGTCCTGGGGGTCGTGGCTGTGGGTGTTGTGGCACTCTTGGGTGTCCGGGCCGCATGATGGGTGGCTCCATGGCATCTGTTGCCCTTCCGATGTAGCCCTGGGCTGTGCTCCCTTTTGGTTTGCAGGCTGCCGTCCGAGTTTACACCAGGTCAGAGCAGGTGTAGATTTTCTGGTGCTAACGCGCCTTATCGCCTGTTTTGTGTTTTTAGCGCAGATGTGGCTGGTCGTTGTGAATGTTGAGGTGTGCTGTTGTCTTGACTTTTGTCACAGGAACGCCCACTCTGCATCTTATTAGCAATATTTGCGGGGCCCTCTGTGGCAATGTTTTTTGCAGCTGCTATCGCTTGTAAACTGGTGCTGTGGGGTGTTAACACCGGCTTGTAAATGGGAGCTATATTTATCACGACTTTGGCTGCAATAAAGTGTCATTAATTAGGCAATAGCTCCTTGTGAATATGCCCCTTTGTCCCTTTCTATCTCGGGGTGGGTAGCACTGTGCTGATCCCATGCTTAAAACCTTTGATAGAAAAGCAGACATTTGAGCAAATCTAGAGTGTTGGTGGTGTTGAGGGTGCTGTATACAGAAGCTGCCTTCCACCTAAACTTGAGAACTACCCAGAGTTCTCTTCTTCTTTTTTGCATAATTTATGCGTCACTCTATTCCTGCAAGGGTATTCGTTTGACTTATACTGGGTGCTCCCTGTGTCTGGACAAAACTAAGGGGCATATTATCAAGAGGGGGCGATAAAATTATCGCCGCTTTAGCGTCCGTTTTCGGCCGAAAAGCAGCGATAGTTTTATCGCATTATTATCAAGGACATGCTAGCGCGTGTTTCCATGTTTTAGCTCCCGTTTTACTCACGCCTCGCATCGCATCGTTAATGACATGCAAAGTAGGCGTGCCTCACGAAACTGCACGGGAAAATATCACTAACGCAGCTTCGCGATATTTACAATGAGGCCCGACCGTCGTAGCGATAAAAATAATCGCGCTAACTCGCCATTAACGCAGGAATCTAACGTCTGCTAAATTCCTGACTAAGGCATACTTAACATGGGAGGTGGATTATAGGGTTAAGGCCACATGGTCGTATGAGAAAGCTTTTCTCCGTTTTGCATTGATTTTCGCTGGTTTTTCAGCGATGTTGGCCCATTTCCCGCTATCGCTGGATTTTATATCGCCAATGCGCTAAGTGTTGTTAATACAGCACTATCATGGCGTTATAATCCAGTGATAGAAAAAAACGCGCTAAGCACGTTCAGCTATAATTATCGCTGCGTCTTGATAATATGCCCCTAAATCTCTCTGAAGAGCTATAATGACAGCGATACAAGTGTCAGGGGCTGCTTTTATTCATTTCAGGTTGGCTTGGATGGTATTTTACCAGTCCAAAGCTGTAATACTGTGCCTGGAGTGGTAAATGGCTTTTGTCATTTAACAGCTTGGCATGGATAGCACTGTGCTATTTCTATGTTTAAAGATTTTGCTGTACAAATGGCAAAAGACTTTGTCCCTTTCTATCTCGGCGTGGATAGCACTGTGCTAATCCCATGCTTAAAAACTTTGATAGAAAAGCAGACATTTGAGGTGAGCAAATCTAGAGTGTTCCTGGTGTTGAGGGTGCTCTATACAGAAACTGCCTTTCACCTAAACTTGAGAACTACCCAGAGTTCTCTTCTTATTTTTGCATAATTTATGCGTCACTCTATGCCTGCAAGTGTTTTCTTTTGACTTATACTGGGTGCTCCCTTGTGTCTGGACAAAGGTAAACCTCTCTGAAGAGCTGTATTGACAGGGAAACAAGTGTCAGGGGTTGCTTTTATTCAATTCAGGTTGGCTTGGATGGTATTTTACCAGTCCAAAGCTGTAATACTGTGCCTGGAGTGGTAAATGACTTTTGTCATTTAACAGCTTGGCATGGAAAGCACTGTGCTCTTCCTATGCTTAAAGACTTTGGGGTATATTCACAAGAACGTGCGCTAAACATCTCCAAAAAAGCTTAACGCAACTTTACACATCGCAGTCTATCGTGGGAAAATAACCCCGTGTTAACGTGGAATTCACAACACGGCGGTACCATGCAATAGAATCCCGAAAATGCAGCCAATGTCCGCGATACAACCACCGCGACGAAGATAAAAACACAAACCCCAACGCAAAAAAACGTGCGATGAGCCTATTCGCGATGAGGAAAGCAGCGATAAGCAGCGCCAGGCCCGCGATACACACACGACAGGCGGGAATAAGCACAACAAAAGCAGGAAAAAGAAAGACAAACCAAACAGAAAACAACAGCGAAGCACAATGGAGGCAGTCGGAGCTAGTACACAACCCCACAAGCACCATTGGCAACAAAACATTGTACATGGCAGGCCATCGTGGACAAGGTGAATGCAGCCGGAGTGCGGAGGACAATGGAAGACAACCAGAACAGCAGGAATGATGCGAAACGCTAAAACAAGCAGAAGCACGCCAACAACCAGAAGGCAGCAATGCACACCGGAGGTGGGAGTCCAGCGCCACACCAGGAGCTGGATGACATGGAGGAAATGGTGTCCACCACATAAGTCTGGAGATGGTGGCAGGAGTCGGGGACCGGAAACTGCTCAAAATCAACAGACACAACAGCAACAGGGAGAGGAACGACCAGGGACTGGGGGGGCGGGGGGAGATGGGCACAATGGCACACATGCACAATTAAGCACAGCACAACTGCAGACAAACCATGCCCAAGAGTAACAACATCAACCAAGAGCACAAGTCACACAAGTCGGCAATACCACACCACTGAACAAGCACAGAAGTGAAAACCACACTGCCTGAAAGGGAGAAGGGTGAGCCAAATCAGAGCTGAAGGGCCAACTCACACACAATGCAGCACACACACATAGGAAGACAGAGTACCCCAACATCGGACACAATGTGGTACAAACAGCAACATTTGCACAACCGAACACAGGACACAAGTGCACCCGCTTGTGGCCGGTAAATGGCCATACGCATCTGGCAAAGCACGAAACAGGGACATGATAATGCACAAGTACAAACCCACAGCCCTGATGGGGTAGCAATGCACGTATGGCAGGGACCCAGATAGGCCGTGACACACACATTGGCATACAAATCAAGACTCATCACAGTTGGACGCAAGTGAAGGTGCGGAAACTTTATCAACAATTGCGTGTCAGTATGGCCAAGAGAAGTGCCACGACATGCAGACCAATGCAGCAGCATTTCTGAATGAGGAACGTTGGAAAGCGCCCATGTCCACCCCAGGGGAGTCCATCACCCACACAAGTGAGTGCCAACCCGCGTTGGTTGTCTGCGCATGGATCCAGAGTCCAGGCCAATGCAGCCATGTCCACTGTCATCTTGGGACATGTGACCAGATCCTCAACATGCAACCAGGCGTCGGGACACGTGCAATGGGTCACATTCAGTTGTGGCTGCAGGTTCTTGTCACTCGTCCATGAACGCGAGTGAAAGCAGCGTAGGCCAACATTTCCAATATGACCTTGTTGTCGACTACATCTAACATGTCGGCGACGTAACCCATCAGCTGTCCCGGACAGATGTGCTGACTCCAACCCCTGGCCCCAATTGGCACCAAAGCCCAATAGGGGAGCGGCACAATGTGGTCACCGCACACAATGAGTCGTGCAATCTCCCAGGTCCAGTTGCCAGCATGCATGCCAATCATCCAGGCATGCCATAAACGGGCATCACGGTGACACTCCTGGTCATTGGCCAACAGGGGGCACACACACACGTCGAAATCCAGTTCAGCTACCGTTACGTTGGAGAGGCAGACATCCATGGTCCACTCGAATATGCACGAGCGACAATGCAACACTGGCTGAACGCAGGTGATGTTGGCAAGGCGGAAGCTGAGCCAGTAACTGATCTGCAGCACTGCCAATGGCAGTGCCCCAGTACATGCAGCAGACGTGCACGGTACGGGTCCACGTGACTGGAGTTGTGCATTTGTCCGGGATGGTCTGCCATTGCGTCAGTGGCTCTGCCTGAAGCGGCACTGTGCTGACCTGCGCCAGTCCTGTGGATGAAATGCCACAGCTCGGATCAATGAGCAGTGTCTGTGTGCAACGGGTGCAGGCCTGGGATGGGGTGAGAGTACGTGTGAAGGCCATTTCATGCACGCTAACTAAAACCAAGGACTTCTGTGTGTGGGATGTGTACACGTTGGTCTCACGTCGGGCAGTGCGTAGTGTGGGAGTCGTCAGCAAATGCTATTGTATCTGTCAGGGGGTGCTGGGCACATGCAAGTCCCAGCTCGGAGCTGCAGATGTGCTTCCGCCTGATAGTCCAGACAAAGGACCTTTCATCCCTACAGTCAGTTTACCATCTGCTTGCATACAGGAGATGTGCAGAGGCCTGTCGTGGGTGGGGTGGGATGTCTGCGACCCAGGGAATCATGGATGATATGCTGAGCACGTGGCACATGAGCGGCCTCACTGTGTGTTACATTGCCTCACAGCTGCTCCTCCCTCCCACGAGCCCTCACACTTGTGTGCACTGCGCGGTTGCATCACGTGCACTCCTACGGCACACCATTGTCATGCCTGTCTGCGCATGTCCAGCGGCATGCCAACAACACCGTGAAGCTGGCCGTTGAGGGTATGCGGCCATGTGAGTGTAGGCCAATGGTCTGGACAGGGAGGACACAGGTGTACAGTCCATGGCTGGCTGTGATCGCGCTGCGATGGAGGCTAGGCATCTGACTCATGCAGCCGCAGGACTGATACACACAACACTTGGCATGTATGAGCCAAGTCCCCGAGCGGTCTTGCGCTCCTACATTTCCCCGTACGTGCAGGCCCGCACTCCGGGTGCATGCTACATTGCAACATCGACTACTGTGGCCCTGGTGGCGACAACACTCCAACACAGAGACACGCTTACCGCACTTCCTGCTCAAGGCCAGACCAGAGCCACACCCTGATCCCCCTGCCGAATCAGCACACCCCGGCACTGACCTGACGTACGCCGGACCAGCACACGCCGCTTGTACATGCAGGGGTGGGGATGGACAAAGCTACATGTCCGAGGTCTTAGCCACTGCTGAGGTGACATGGTATCGCCCACTGAAGACAGCACACTGTGATGTTGCAGGGCTCGGGCCCATCATGCTGACATAATGACCACACGGACACACTTGCTTAGATGGTGTGAATGGCTTCGGGCACGTGCACCCGGCCACTTTTATTAGCAGGCTCACATGTCGAGTGACACCTGTGTTGGATGTGTGTGGGGTGTGTGTACACCAGCCGTCATGGAGTGCCTGGTGCAGTCAAAAAACGACAACAGTGTACATCGTAAAGGACACAACCATTCAACCATAAAGGCTTCATGACTTGAGCTGCACAGAGGCCCTGGATGAACAGCGTCCTGCAAGGTCCTACCGCCACGGGCCGCTGACTTGCGGTGCACTGGGGCAGGGTCACGAGAGCAGAGAAGGTTCTCCTAGATGTCAAAGAGGGTTTTCGTGGAGTGTCTTGGTGGACAGTGGAAGGTGTACCCCCAGGGCATGATGCAGAGGGTAGAACCACACAGAAACAGTCACTATGGTGGAGATGAATGGAACAGACACATGTCGAACACCAAGTCCGTCCCAGCCAGATGATGATGCAGACAACCCCCAGGCCATGGACTCAGACGCCACCAAAGTTCAACCAGAGAGGGCCCATGACTCATTGCGCACAGAGTTAGTGGCACCGGTGCTGATAGGGGATGCCGCCTGCGATGAGGCGTGTCCAATGGTGTGAACTCCTCCATAAGTTACCCAAGACACAGTTCCACATGTGTGACCTACTGGGCCGCAGTGTAGGCCTGAGGCAGCGGTCAGCAGGGGCCCTCATCCAAGTGTCGCCGGCTTACGTTGGATGGTCCCATCAGCCTGCGTAGTTCAGGTTCGGTGGCACCACGGGACGCGGACTTGCGGTGAACAGGGTTAGTGGCACCAGGTCAGTTGTTGCTAGTGTTCGGTCACCTCCGTGACGAGGATCCGGCTTTCATCCGGACTGAACCGCATCTTCCTCTTACTCCTCTCTGTGCATTCACTGGTATGGACTCTGCCATTCATGAATCACGACTAAGTGCTGGATGTGGAACCTACTGGACCGCAGTGTAGACCGGGGGCAGCGGTCAGCACGAGCCCACAGGCACGTGTCGTGTGCTTGCGAAGCAGAGTTTTGGACACTGATCGAAGGGAGTTCAGTGATATATACGTGGCAATTAACATTTGGTCACTGCCATTCTTAACTCAGGACCAGTTCCACATGTGGGACCTACTGGACCGCAGTGTAGGCCTGAGCCCTCATCCAAGTGTCGCAGGCTTGCGTTGAACAGGGTTAGTGGCACCACGTGTCGCCGGCTTGCGTTGAACAGGGTTAGTGGCACCACGTGTCGCCGGCTTGCGTTGAACAGGGTTAGTGGCACCACATGTCATGTGCTTGCGATGCAGACTTTGGCTTCACTGATCGGAGGGAGTTTAGTGATGTGGACGCTGCCACAGACTTTTGGTCACTGCCATTCAAAACTCACGACTCAGTACAACATGTGCCAACAACTGGGCCGAAGAGTACGCCGGTGGGGTAGGTCAACGAGAAAGGAGTACTGTGGGCCAGTGTCGTGGAGGCCAGCGATGGTCTGCGGAGGCTGCAAAGGTCACGGGACTGGGGCTTGCAGCTTGCATCGGCACGTGGTGGGCCCTCTTTGACACACGCCAATGTCGGCAGTTGAGCGGAGCCTCCTTGGTGCGCTGGGGCAGGCAAGACGGGTCTAGGGACCAGCGGCCTGGGGTGCAGCAGGCGTACAGGGTCGCAGGCCCTGCCGCTAACGGCGTCGGCCTCGTGGCAGTGTGAGACGCCCCGCCTGGCAGACACGTTGGCCATTCCGAAAGAGAACCACGCCCAGTGCGACGGGGTTTTTATTCACACCCCTACGCAGGCCTAGCATACGCAGGGCCAACCCACTCCGCCCGCGCCTACAGGGGGGGACGTAACGAGCGACATTTCCACGTTCTGCCCCACAGCCTGTGGTGACATGGTAGCGTCCACTGGCCACTACACTCCATGCACCAACAGTTGATGTCCACATGGCCATTTCCGTGGTTTGCACACTGAAGTCTGTCCGGCACATCCACGCCACACTTGGCATTGGGTAGGTTCTCATTCATTAGTCACTTGCCGCTCTCGCACATGCCTGCTCCAAGCCTCTCCTCACATTCTGCTATTGTGTGGCTGTGGTGCCATGCCGTGGCTGGGTTGTGTGCATGGCAAGCCCAGGTTCCCAATGGAGTCGTGTTGTCGTGTCTGGTCGGTTGGCATGTTGTGTGGCATGTTGCATGTGGTTTTGCTGCGTGCCCATTGCCAGTGTCGTGAGTTGCATGACTGTGGAGTGGAGGTGTGTGGTGTGTTCATTTGGTACTTACGAACGAGCAATGCATTTCCATAGGTGCCATCCTGGAAGTGCTGGTTGATGATGGACTGTCGGAAGATGTATGAATCATGCACACTGCCTGGGTAGTTGGCCACAACATTGTTGAGGAGTCCCCGGTGGTCCACTATTGCCTGCACATTTATGGAATGCATGTGCTTTCTGTTGAGGTAGTTGTGTGCAGTGTC
This sequence comes from Calotriton arnoldi, assembly GCA_963921515.1. Lineage (NCBI taxonomy): Eukaryota > Metazoa > Chordata > Amphibia > Caudata > Salamandridae > Calotriton > Calotriton arnoldi. The sequence continues at coordinate 202,025 of CAWUFW010014748.1, forward strand.
GGCAGGGGGCATGAGGAGTACATGTGTGCAGTCGATTGCCCCCAACATGTGAGGGAATCCAGCTATGGCGTAAAAGCCTTGCTTGGTCTCCAGCTGCTCCTGCGCAATGTGGGTGAAGTGGAGGTGCTGGGGGACCAGGCTGATGATGGCATCCAGGACAGGTGTGATGGACTTGGATAGGGCTGGCTAGGAGACTCCTCCGACTATGGCAGTTGTGGGTTGGAAGGTACCAGAGGCCAACATGTGCAGCACAGCCAGCAGCTTTGTCTGCGGAGGGATGTTGGTTGGCCGCTGTGTTGGTACCATCAGCCTGTGGGCGATGTGGGTCAGGATGCGGAGGATGGTTGTCCTTTTGGGCCTGTAGTGGGCAATGGCCTCCTCTGGCGTTAGGTCTGTGCGGCTGGTGCGTTTAAGGTGGGTCCACTGTCTTTGTCTACGCTGCCTCTGTGGTGGTCCGGGGGGGGGCGGGGCGGTGGCGGGCCTGGGGGTGGGGGTGGTGGCGGTGGGTGTTGTGGCCCTCATGGGTCTCGGAGCTGCATGATCATTGTCTCCATGGCATCTGTGGGTCTTCAGATGTGGCTCTGAGTTGGGCTCCCTTTCATACTGCAGGTAGTCGTCCTGCTTGACACCAGCAAAAGGCAGGTGTTAAATCCCTGCTGCTACCGCCGCTTATCGCCTGTTTTTGGTTCGCATCGCAGATCTGGCTGTTCGTTGTGAAAGTGGTGTAGTGGTATTTTCGTGAGTTTTTGCACAGGAACGCCTACTCTGCATCTCATTAGGGTTAGTTGGTGGTGTCACCCGTGGAGATACATTTTGCGGCAGTTATCGCGAGAATACTGGCGATGTCTGCAGTTTGCACCCGGTTGTGAATGGGGTGATACATTTTTCTTCTCTTTTGTTGCGCTAAAGTACCGATAACTCGGCGATAAGTCCTTGTGAATATGCCCCTTTATCCCTTTCTATCTCAGCGTGTATAACACTGTGCTAATCCCATGCTTAAAAACTTTGATAGAAAAGCAGACATTTGAGATGAGTAAATCTAGAGTGTCGCTGGTGTTTAGGGTGCTCTATACAGAAACTGCCTTCCACCTAAACTTGAGAACTACCCAGAGTTCGCTTCTTCTTTCTTGCATAATTTATGCATCACTCTATGCCTGCAAGGGTATTCCTTTGACTTATACTGGGTGCTCCCTTGTGTCTGGAGAAAGCTAAATCTCTCTAAAGAGCTGTGATGACAGCGAAACATGTGCCAGGGGTTGCTTTTATTCATTTCAGGTTGGCTTGGATGGTATTTTACCTGTCCAAAGCTGTAATACTGTCCCTGGAGTGGTAAATGGCTTTTGTCATTTAACAGCTTGGCCTGGATAGCACTGTGCTATTCCTATGCTTAAAGACTTTGCTGTACAAATGGCAAAAGACTTTGTACCTTTCTATCTCGGCGTGGATAACACTGTGCTAATCCCATGCTTAAAAACTTTGATAGAAAAGCACACATTTGAGGTGAGCAAATCTAGATTGTCGCTGGTGTTGAGGGTGCTCTATACAGAAGATGCCTTCCACCTACACTTGAGTACTACCCAGAGTTCTCCTCTTACTTTTGCATAATTCATGTGTCACTCTATGCCTGCAAGGGTATTCTTTTGACTTATACTGGGTGATCCATTGTGTCTGGACAAAGCTAAACCTCTCTGAAGAGCTGTATTGACAGCGAAACATATGTCAGGGGTTGCTTTTATTCATTTCAGATTGCCTTGGATTATATTTTATCAGTCCAAAGCTGTAATACTGTGCTTGGAGTGGTAAATGGCTTTTGCTGTACAAATGGCAAAAGACTTTGGGGCATATCAACAAGCGGCAGCGATAATTATCGCTGGTCGCTCTTAGCGTGAGGAATTTTATCGCCGGCTATCGCAGCTAATTATCGCCATGCTAGCGCTGTATTAACAACGCTTAGCGCAATGGCGATAATTATTCCAGTGATAGCGATGTTTTCCATGGAACATCGCTGGTTTTCCAGCGATGTTCCATGGAAAACTGTGATATCCTTGGTGATAGGGCCTGTGGTCTTAGCCACACAATCCACCCCCCATGTTAGGTATGCCTTAAACAGGAATTTAACAGACGTTAAATTCCTGCGTTAAGGCATACTTAACGTGATTTTAAATATCGCTAACCCTCGTTGTTAATATGAGGAAGCTGGGTTAGCGATATTTACCCAAGGGAGTCTGGTCAGGCACGCCTCCTTTGCATCTCATTAGCGATGCGATGGGAGGCGTGCTGAAAAGGGGCGCTAATGCAAGGATACACGCGCTAGCGTGTCCTTGTTGATAATGCGATAATATTATCGCCGCTTTTCGCCCGAAAACAGGCTCTAAAGCGGCGATAATATTATCGCCGCACCTTGTTAATATGCCCCTTTGTTCCTTTCTATCTCGGCGTGGATAGCACTGTGCTAATCCCATGCTTAAAAACTTTGATAGAAAAGCAGACATTTGAGGTGAGCAAATCTAGAGTGTTGCTGGTGTTGAGGGTGCTCTATACAGAAGCTGCCTTCCACCTAAACTTGAGAACTACCCAGAGTTCTCTTCTTCTTTTTTGCATAATTTATGCATCACTCTATGCCTGCAAGGGTATTCTTTTGACTTATATTGGGTTTCCCTTATGTCTGGACAAAGCTAAACCTCTCTGAAGAGTTGTAATGACAGCAAAACACATGTCAGGCGTTGCTTTTATTCTGTCCAGGTTGGCTTGGATGGTATTTTTTTCCAGTCCAAAGCTGTAATACTGTGCCAGGAGTGGTAAATAGCTTTTGTCATTTAACAGATTGGCATGGATAGCACTGTGCTATTCCTATGCTTAAAGACTTTGGGGTATATTATCAACGGTCAGCGATAATTATCGCTGGCCGTGCTTAGCGATGATAGTCCTATCGCAGGCTATCTCCGGAAATTATCGCCCTGGTAGCGCGTTATTAACAACGCGTTTCTCCAGGGCGATAAGAATTCCAGAGATAGCGAGGTTATCACTGTTTTGCAGGGAACATCGCTGGTTTTCCAGCGATGTTCCCTGCAAAACGGCGATAACCTTGCTGATACGACCCTGTGGTCGTATCAGCAGAATCCACCCCCTATGTTAGGGATGGCTAATTCAGGATTTTAGCAGACGTTAGATTTTGGCGAAAACGGCCGTTTTTGCCAAAATCTAACCTCTGCTAAAATCATGTGGGCTGCCTTGTAAATATCGCGATGTGAACATCAGCGATATTTGCAACGTAGTCCATCCGGAGTACGCCCAGTAACGCCCACTTTGCATCTCATTAGAGATGCAAAGATGGGCGTTGGGGAAAGAGGCGATAATGCAAGGATTCACGTGATAGCGTGACCTTGCTGTTTAGGCGATAGAATTATCGCCGCTTTTCGTCCGAAAACGGACGCAAAAGCGGCGTTAATTGTTTAGCGCCTCGTTGATAATATGCCCCTTTGTCCCTTTCTATCTCGGCGTTGATAGCACTGTGCTAATCCCATGCTTAAAAAAGTTGATAGAAAAGCAGACATTTGAGGCGACCAAATCTAGAGTGTCGCTGGTGTTGAGGGTGCTCTATACAGAAGTTGCCTTCCACCTAAACTTGAGATCTACCCAGAGTTCTCTTCTTTTTTGCATGATTTATGCATCAATCTATGCATGCAAGGGTATTCTTTTGACTTATACTGGGTACTCCTTTGGGTCTGGGCAAAGCTAAACCTCTCTGAAAAGCTGTAATGACAGCGAAACACGTGTCAGGGGTTGCTTTTATTTATTTCAGGTTGGCTTGGATGGTATTTTACCAGTCGAAAGCTGTAATACTGTGCCTGGAGTGGTAAATGGTTTTTGTCATTTAACAGCTTGGCATGGATAGCACTGTGCTATTCCTATGCTTAAAGACTTTGCTGTAAATGGCAAAAGACTTTGGGGCATATTAACAACGAGGCGATAAACAATTATCGCCGCTTTAGCGTCCGTTTTCGGACGAAAAGCGGCGATAATCTTATCGCCTAATCAGCAAGGTCACGCTATCGCGTGAATCCTTGCACTATCGCTCCTTTCCCCCAACGCCCATCTTTGCATCTCTAATGAGATGCAAAGTGGGCGTTACTAGGCGTACTCCGGATGGGCTACGTTGCAAATATCGCCGATGTGCACATCGCGATATTTACAAGGCAGCCCACAGGATTATAGCAGACGTTAAATTTTGGCGAAAACGGACGTTTTCGCCAAAATCTAACGTCTGCTATAATCCTGACTTACCTATGCTAGACATAGGAGATGGATTCTGCTGATACGACCACAGGGTCGTATCAGCAAGGTTATCGCCGTTTTGAAGGGAACATCGCTGGAAAACCAGCGATGTTCCCTGCAAAAGGGCGATAACCTCGCTATCTCTGGAATCTTTATCGCCCTGGAGTAACGCGCTGTTAATAACGCGCTACCAGGGCGATAAATACCAGAGATAGCCTGCGATAATATAATTATAGCTAAGCACGGCCAGCGATAATTATCGCTGGCCGTTGTTAATATGCCCCTTTGTCCCTTTCTATCTCGGCATGGATAGCACTGTGCTAATCCCATGCTTAAAAACTTTGATAGAAAAGCAGACATTTGAGGTGAGCAAATCTAGAGTGTTGCTGGTGTTGAGGGTGCCCCTTACAGAAACTGCCTTTCACCTAAACTTGAGAACTACCCAGAGTTCTCTTCTTCTTTTTTGCATAATTTATGCGTCACTCTACGCCTGCAAGGGTATTCTTTTGACTTATACTGGGTGCTCCTTTGTGTCTGGACAAAGCTAAACCTCTCTGAAGAGCTGTAATGACAGCAAAACACTTGTCAGCGGTTGCTTTTATTAATTTCAGGTTGGCTTGGATGGTATTTTACCAGTCCAAAGCTGTAATACTGTGCAGGAGAGGTAAATGACTTTTGTCATTTAACAGCTTGGCATGGATAGCACTGTGCTATTCGAATGCTTAAAGACTTTGCTGTACAAATGGCAAAAGACTTTGGGGCATATTATCAAGGGCTTTATCGCTGCTTTAGCGGCAATTTTTGCCGCTAAAGCGGCGATATTTTTAACGCCCTATTAGCAAGCTGTCGCTAACAGGCGTTAGCGACAGCTTTCCGGCGTTAGCGGCCGGGTTTACATCGCCTTGCATGTCAGCGATAATTATCGCTAATGACATGCAAGGTAGGCGTTCCCCACTAAAGCGACTGTAAACAGTCGCTAACACAACTAACCCCTATTAACAAGGCAGGCGAAGCGATAAAATAAATCGCGCTAAGCGCGTTTATCGCTAGATTTTAACACCTGCTACTGAGAATGACTTACCTGTTTAAGGTATAGGAGGTGGATTGTCAGGCTGAATCCATCCTTGCGTTAATGCGAGAATATCGCTGCTTATCCAGCGATATTCTCACATTTTGCTGCTATCGCTGGAAATGTTATCGCTATGGAGATAAACCTTGTTAATAGGGTGTTATCTCAGCGATATTTTCCAGCGATAGGCGGCGTTAAAAGAATTCGCGCTAAGCGCGGTTAGCGATAAATATCGCTATTCCTTGATAATATGCCCCTTTGTTCTTTTCTATCTCGGCGTGGATAGCACTGTGCTAATCCCATGCTTAAAAACTTTGATAGAAAAGCAGACATTTGAGGTGAGCAAATCTAGATTGTCGCTGGTGTTGAGGGTGCTCTATACAGAAGATTCCTTCCACCTATACTTGAGAACTACCCAGAGTTCTCTTCTTCTTTTTTGCATAATTTATGCGTCTCTCTCTATGCCTGCAAGGGTATTCTTTTGACTTATACAGGGTGCTCCCTTGTGTCTGGACAAAGCTAAATCTCTCTCAAGAGCTGTAATGACAGCAAAACATGTGTTAGGAGTTGTTTTTATTCATTTCAGGTTTGCTTGGATGGTATTTTACCAGTCCAAAGCGATAATAATGTTCCTGGAGTGGTAAATGGCTTTTATCATTTAACAGCTTGGCATGGATAGCACTGTGCTATTCCTATGCTTAAAGACTTTGCTGTACAAATGGCAAAAGACTTTATCCTTTTCTATCTCGGCGTGGCTAGCACTATGCTAATCCCATGCTTAAAAACTTTGATAGAAAAGCGGACATTTGAGGTGAGCAAATCTAGAGTGTCGCTGGTGTTAAGGGTGCTCTATACAGAAGCTCCCTTCCACCTAAACTTGAGAACTACCAAAAGTTCTCTTCTTTTTTTGCATAATTTATGCGTCACTCTATGCCTGCAAGGGTATTCTTTTGACTTATACTGGGTGCTCCCTTGTGTCTGGACAAAGCTAAACCTCTCTGAAGAGCTGTAATGACAGCAAAACACGTGTCAGGGGTTGCTTTTATTCATTTCAGGTTGGCTTGGGTGGTATTTTACCAGTCAAAAGCTGTAATACTGTGCCTGGAGTGATAAATGGCTTTTGTCTTTTAACGGCATGGATAGCACTGTGCTATTCCTATGCTTAAAGACTTTGCTGTACAAATGGTAAAAGACTTTTGGGCATATTCACAAGGACTTATCGCCAAGTTATCGGCACTTTAGCGCATCAAAAGAGGAGATCAATTTATCGCCCCATTCACAAGCGGGTGCAAACTGCAGACATCGCCAGTATTCCCGCGATAACTGCGGCAAAATTTATCTCCACGGGTGACACCACCAACTAACCCTAATGAGATGCAGGGTAGGCGTTCCCGTGCAAAAACTCACGAAAATACCACTACACCACTTTCACAACGAACAGCCAGATCTGCGATGCGAACCAAAAACAGGCAACAAGCCACGGTAGCTGCAGGGATTTAACACCTGCCTTTTGCTGGTGTTAAAGCAAAAGACACACAATTGATGGACGGAATGCAGAACAAATCAAAACATTCACCCCCAGTCAAGAGATCTGGGTTAAATCCATCATTCTTTTGCTCACCATGCCACCCCAGTTTAGACCTGGCCATATGCAAATCAGTCTTGACCCGGTGCCTCATGGGAACAGTCCAGCCCGAACTGCCAAGCCAGGTCCTCCCTGGACTAGAAACAAGCATCCTAGGACCGGTTTCGGGGTTTCACCCCTCTTCAGCCAGGATAGCTTGATTTCAGTGGCACAGTGAGCCCAGGACCCACGTCTGGGCATACCTAGCGCACTTAGGGCGAGAAAGCAAAAGACACACAATTGATGGACGGAATGCAGAACAAATCAAAACATTCACCCCCAGTCAAGAGATCTGGGTTAAATCCATCATTCTTTTGCTCACCATGCCACCTCAGTTTAGACCTGGCCATATGCAAATCAGTCTTGACCCTGTGCCTCATAGGAGCAGTCCAGCCCGAACTGCCAAGCCAGGTCCTCCCTGGACCGAAAACAAGCATCCTAGGACCGGTTTCGTGGTTTCACCCCTCTTCAGCCAGGATAGCTTGATTCCAGTGGCACAGTGAGCCCAGGACCCACGTCTAGGCATACCTGGCGCACTTAGGGCGAGAAAGCAAAAGACACACAATTGATGGACAGAATGCAGAACAAATCAAAACATTCACCCCCAGTCAAGAGATCTGGGTAAAATCCATCATTCTTTTGTTCTCCATGCCACCCCAGTTTAGACCTGGCCCTATGCAAATCAGTCCTGGCCCTGTGCCTTATGGGAACAGTCCAGCCCGAACTGCCAAGCCAGGTCCTCCCTGGACCGGAAACAAGCATTCTAGGACCGGTTTCGGGATTTTCACTCCTCTTCAACCAGAATAGCTTGATTCCAGCGGCACAGTGAGCCCAGGACCCACGTCTGGGCATACCTGGCGCACTTAGAGCGAGAAAGCAAAAGACACACAATTGATGGACGGAATGCAGAACAAATCAAAGCATTCACCCCGAATCAAGAGATCTGGGTTATATCCATTATTCTTTTTCTCACCATGCCACCCCAGTTTAGACTTGGCCATATGCAAATCAGTCTTGACCCTGTGCCTCATGGGAACAGTCCAGCCCGAACTGCCAAGCCAGGTCCTCCATGGATCGGAAACAAGCATCCTAGGACCGGTTTCAGGGTTTCACCCCTTTTCAGCCAGAATAGCTTGATTTCAGTGCCACAGTGAGCCCAGGACCCACGTCTGGGCATACCTGGCGCACTTAGAGCGAGAAAGCAAAAGACACACAATTGATGGACGGAATGCAGAACAAATCAAAGCATTCACCCCGAATCAAGAGATCTGGGTTCTATCCATTATTCTTTTTCTCACCATGCCACCCCAGTTTAGACTTGGCCATCTGCAAATCAGTCTTGACCCTGTGCCTCATGGGAACAGTCCAGCCCGAACTGCCAAGCCAGGTCCTCCATGGATCGGAAACAAGCATCCTAGGACCGGTTTCAGGGTTTCACCCCTTTTCAGCCAGAATAGCTTGATTTCAGTGGCACAGTGAGCCCAGGACCCACGTCTGGGCATACCTGGCGCACTTAGGGCGAGAAAGCAAAAGACACACAATTGATGGACGGAATGCTGAACAAATCAAAACATTCAACCCCAGTCAAGAGATCTGGGTTAAATCCATCATTCTTTTGCTCACCATGCCACCCCAGTTTAGACATGGCCTTATGCAAATCAGTCTTGACAGGGAGGGCCTGGCCTGGCAGGTCGGGCTGGACTGTTCCCATTGGGCGCAGGGTCAAGACTGATTTGCATATGGCATAGTGAGCAAAAAAACAATGGATTTAGGCCCAGATCTCTGTACTGGGGTGAATGTATGACATTGTTCTGCATTCTGTCCATCAATTGTTCTTTTTTCATTTGTCACCCCGAGTGGGACAGGTATGCTCAGACGTGGGTCCCGTGCTCTCCATGCCTCTGGAGTCAAGCTATCCTGGCTGATGAGGGCTGAAAGCCCGAAATCAGTCCTAGGATGCTTGTTTCCAGTCCAGGGAGGACCTGGCCTGGCAGTTCGGGCTGGACTTTTGTCATTGGGTGCAGGGTCAAGACTGACTTGCATATGGCTGGGTCCAAACTGGAATGGCATGGTGAACAAAAAAACAATGGATTTAGGCCCAGATTTCTGTACTGGGGTGAATGTATGACATTGTTCTGCATTCTGTCCATCAATTGTTCTTTTTGCATTTGTCACTCCGAGTGGGACGTGCATACCCAGACGTAGGTCCCGTGCTCAGTGAAGAAGTGTGGCTCAATGGTTAGAGCGGCAGACCCTGATGCAGAGATCTGGCCCGGGACCAGGGTTCAATTCCCGCCTCGGCGGGTCTTGGGCTCAATTTCCTCGGACCTGATAATTCTCGCCTCGGTGCCTATTCTAATCATGGGTCCCACTCTGCAACTCTGGGCAATAGCTTGCTTAATCTCCACAACGGCCCCAACAGCGCTGGGATGCCTGGCTTCACCCTGGGGGTGCCCAGGAGTGGACATTTCACAGGGAAAAGCCAGGAAGGGTTCCACAGCGGTATGCGTACAGCGCCAGGACACCCCTTTGGGGGTATAAGTGCGCTTTACAAGTACAAATTTCATTTCATTTTCATTTCATTTCATTTTCATTTCATTTCATTTCATTCATTTAATTTCATTTCATTTCTATGCCCCTGGAGCCCGAAACCGGTCCTAGGATGCTTATTTCCAGTCCAGGGAGGACCTGGCCTGGCCTGGCAGTTCGGGCTGGACTGTTCCCATTGTGCGCAGGGTCAAGACTGATTTGCATATGGCTGGGTCCAAACTGGAATGGCATGGTGAGCAAAAAAACGATGGATTTAGGCCCAGATCTCTGTACTGGGGTGAATGTATGGCATTGTTCTGCATTCTGTCCATCAATTGTTCTTTTTGCATTTGTCACCCCGAGTGGGACGGGTATGCCCAGACGTGGGTCCCGTGCTCTCCATGCCCCTGGAGTCAAGCTATCCTGGCTGATGAGGGCTGAAAGCCCGAAACCGGTCCTAGGATGCTTGTTTCCAGTCCAGGGAGGACCTGGCCCGGCTGTTCAGGCTGGACTGTTCCCATTGTGCGCAGGGTCAAGACTGATTTGCCTATGGCTGGGTCCAAACTGGAATGGCATGGTGAGAAAAAAAATGATGGATTTAGGCCCAGATCTCTGTACTGGGGTGAATGTATGACATTGTTCTGCATTCTGTCCATCAATTGTTCTTTTTGCATTTGTCACCCCGAGTGGGACAGGTATGACCCGACGTGGGTCCCGTGCTCTCCATGCCACTGGAGTCAAGGTATCGTGGCTGATGAGGGCTGAAAGCCCGAAACCGGTCCTAGGATGCTTGTTTCCAGTCCAGGGAGGACCTGGCCTGGCAGTTCGGGCTGGACTGTTCCCATTGGGCGCAGGGTCAAGACTGATTTGCATATGGCTGGGTCCAAACTGGAATGGCATGGTGAGCAAAAAAACGATGGATTTAGGCCCAGATCTCTGTACTGGGGTGAATGTATGACATTGTTCTGCATTCTGTCCATCAATTGTTCTTTTTTAGGTCTCGCCTACGCAGCGCACATGCGCCGCTTAGGAAAGACCTTTAGTAATCGGCACAGCTTTCCCTGCAAAAACGTGCACGCGTTGCATTGCTTCCAATGGCAACGCGTGCACGTCTGGCGATTCACTTGTGGGAGCGAGCAGCTGGTGCCATATGTTACTAATTATCGCGCCTTGCCGCTCGCTCCCGCAAGGGAATCGCGCAGGCCCCCCTCCCTCTGCTTACGCGCGAGGCGCGACTGCGGGAAAAGTAAAGCTGGCGACCCGGACTACTGTTGGAGGATTCTCGTCAGAAGTGGGTCACGTCTTTCTTTCACTGCTGTCCTCTCCTGCGTTATCTGTCTCAGTGCTCACAGGTTCGTTTCCATCAGCAAGCACGCTGCTCCCTTTTGCCACCACATTTAGTTCGCCATATTTTGGATAGAATAGTTTTTTTCCTCTAGACAGAATCTGGGAGCTACTATCCATTCAAACTTAGCATGCCGATGAAATATATAATGTAAACTTTGGGAGACCTCGTTAGGTCTCCCTCCCTCTGGTTTACCTATGGCGTGTAAAAATGTGCCACATTTAACACACTTTTTAAGTTGTTCCAAACACAAGTGGTGACGTGGGTGCCCAAAGTGACCGTTGCAGGGATTGCCATTTAAAAACGGTAGTTTTTAAAGTTTATTTCAGGAATGCTAACGTATTTCCAGTATCTAAGCGTCTCAAATAACAGGGTGGACACATATTCCATTACACAAAGAGCTGTATGGGGTTGTTACCTAAATAGTGCAACATGTGCTACTAAAAAACACTTTTGGATCCTTTGGCATGCACTTTTTTCGTGTCTTTTAACGTGCACGTTAAATTGCACGAGAATGTTATGGCCACTTTGTTCTACACACTACTTCTGGCGTCGACATTACAAAAATACTAATTTAAAAACGCGCTTCGAGGAACTAAGTTTACCCCTGTGACTTCACTTCTGAAACTCGCCTTTAATACTCGACAATAGACATTATAGCATGTCCTAGCCCTGCGGATGTGGCATGCTTGCGAAAAAAGCACACATGATTGTGATTATTACGATGATGATTATTATAATGATGATGATTATTATTATGATGATTATGAGTATGATGATTATCATTATTATTATATTATTGGTATGATTGTTGTTATTAATATTTTTATTATTATTATACATAATGATAACAATACTAATAATAATATAAAGGGGGCAGATGTTATACAGTACAGAGTATGGCCTTTTCCTTATGTTTTTTCTTTTCAGGAGCAAGCAGTAAGGGATAGTACTTTTCTCCACGTGTACAAACAGAATCCCGGTGTCGCCGCGGGGAGACTGTGCGCCAGGCTGCACACATAAAACCTCCATTATTTAAGTGCAGTGTGAGGGAGACCATTTTAATCAGTAATCCCCTGCTGACCGTTTGACCCGGGGAGAGTTCAGATTAAAAATAATGTGCCCGTCTGAACCTTACTGTAAATTGGCGAGGGTGTGGGGGGCCGGATGGGGGGAGGCTGAGCCGGGGTGGGGGTGAACGTACTTCAAAATGCAGGTGGAAAGATGGACCTTTAATTCAGCATCCTGCTTAGTTCGGTTGATGTACTTTGCAGCAGTGCCATTCCCCTTTCATTGTCATTGTTTTGCGGATTTGGTTTGCGTAGGTTTGCTAGCGCTGTGCTTCGTACTTGATTGGTCTGTTCTCTGCGACTGATGCAGTGATTGATTTGCGGATCTCCAGCAATCTGCACTTTGTTCTCCGGCGCTATTGTAACTGTATGTTTGATTGTTGAATTGTTTTAGAGTGTGTGTTGCTGCATATTGTGTAGATTGTTTCCGTAAGCTGTTTGGCTTTGTTTCGGCATGCTTCTTGGTTTGTGCCGTTCTTTCTTGTTTGTTTGTTTTTGTTTTGGATACGGATGCATGCATTAATTTGGAGACTTCCTCGACCCACCGAATGTACTCATGACGGGTATACATGGTGGTATGCTTTTGTTTGTTTGATTGCTTATTTGTTTGCTTGTTTCTCCATTTCACTACCTCCCCACTCTTTCCTTCCCTGTTTATTTTCACTTCCTTTCTTTTCTCTCCTCTTTGCCTTAAAGTGCACAGCCATCCACCCGTTCCTTCTGGCACTCTGATTCATAGATGACATCTATGTTTTATAAATGTGCAATAAATATAGCGGGTCATTTAGACGCAGTATTTAGTGATAAGCTGGGTGCAAATGCTAGTTGCTCCCCTTTCAGCACTCACTCACATTATGAGTTGAGTGCAAATTGCAGGCGACTGCCATATACTTGTGGCCGGCAGTAATCGCCTGTTTTAACAAGTACGCAGATGGTGATAACACAGATGGCATTCTCCACATGTGTACACTTCAGCCTGGCACTCATTTTATTTGCACCGGGAGGGATTGGGGATTTACTGCCAACGTTTGAACGTAAATAAGAGTATTATGGGCGGGCTTAAGGAGGGAGGCAGATATATTGGCGTGTCCTAGCCTTCCTCAGGCAGGAACATTCACTAAAACAAGCATTGCAATAGCCAATAGGTTTCGCCTTTGGAACCTTATAAGTATTTAGTTATTCAGTACAATATCCTTGGTGCAACAACATCAACTGTTGCATGGCTAAACACTTATAAGGTCCCAAAGGCGAGACCTATTGGCTATGCCAATGCTTGTTGCTTTTGCTGGTGTTAAGCAGGACGACTACCTGCAGTATGAAAGGGAGCCCAGCCCAGAGCCACATCTGAAGACCCACAGATGCCATGGAAACAATGATCATGCAGCTCGGAGACCCATGAGGGCCACAACACCCACTGCCACCACCCCCAGGCCCGCCACTACCCCCAGGACCCGCCCCGCCCCCCCACCAGACCACCACAGAGGCAGCGTAGACAAAGACAGCGGACCCACCGTAAACGCACCAGCCACACAGACCTAACGCCAGAGGAGGCCATTGCCCACTACAGGCCCAAAAGGACAACCATCCTCCGCATCCTGACCCACATCGCCCACAGGCTGATGGTACCAACACAGCGGCCAACCAACATCCCTCCGCAGACAAAGCTGCTGGCTGTGCTGCACATGTTGGCCTCTGGTACCTTCCAACCTACAACTGCCAGAGTCGGATGAGTCTCCCAGCCAGCCCTATCCAAGTTCATCACACCTGTCCTGGATGCCATCATCAGCCTGGTCCCCCAGCACCTCCACTTCACCCACACACTGCGAAGGAGCAGCTGGAGACCAAGCAAGGCTTCTACGCCATAGCTGGATTCCCTCACGTGTTGGGGGCAATCGACTGCACACATGTACTCCTCGTACCCCCTGCCGACACTGCAAACAACTACCTCAACAGAAAGCACACGCATTCCATCAATGTGCAGGCAATAGTGGACCACCGGGGACTCCTCAACAATGTTGTGGCCAACTACCCAGGCAGTGTGCATGATTCATACATCTTCCGACAGTCCATCATCAACCAGCGCTTCCAGGATGGCACCTATGGAAATGCATTGCTCGTTCGTAAGTACCAAATGAACGCACCACACACCTCCACTCCACAGTCATGCAACTCACGACACTGGCAATGGGCACGCAGCAAAACTACATGCAACATGCCACACAACATGCCAACCGACCAGACACGACAACACGACTCCATTGGGAACCTGGGCTTGCCATGCACACAACCCAGCCACGGCATGGCACCACAGCCACACAATAGCAGAATGTGAGGAGAGGCTTGGAGCAGGCATGTGCGAGAGCAGCAAGTGACTAATGAATGAGAACCTACCCAATGCCAAGTGTGGCGTGGATGTGCGGGACAGACTTCAGTGTGCAAAACACGGAAATGGCCATGTGGACATTAACTGCTGGTGCATGGAGTGTAGTGGCCAGTGGACGCTACCATGTTACCACAGGCTGTGGGGCAGAACGTGGAAAAGTCGCTTGTTACATCCCCCCTGTAGGCGCGGGCGGAGTGGGTTGGCCCTGCGTACGCCAGGCCTGCGTAGGGGTGTGAATAAAAACCCTGTCGCACTGGGCGTGGTTCTCTTTCGGAATGGCCAATGTGTCTGCCAGAGTGGCGCCTCTCAGCCCACCACGAGGCCTACGCCTGCGACCCTGTGCGCCTGCTGCACCCCAGGCCGCTGGTCCCCAGACCCGTCTTGCCTGCCCCAGCACACCAAGGAGGCTCCGCTCACCTGCCGACACTGGCGTGTGTCAAAGAGGGCCTACCATGTGCCGGTGCAAGCTCCAAGCCCCAGTCCCGCGACCTTTGCAGCCTCCGCAGACCATCGCTGGCCTCCACGATGCTGGCCCACAGTACTCCTTTTTTGTTTACATACCCCACCGGCGTACTCTTCGGCCCAGTTGTTGGCACATGTTGTACTGAGTCGTGAGTTTTGAATGGCAGTGACCAAAAGTCTGTGGCAGCATCCACATCACTATAGTCCCTCCGATCAGTGAAGCCAAAGTCTGCATCGCAAGCACACGACACGTGGTGCCACTAACCCTGTTCAACGCAAGCCAGCGACACGTGGTGCCACTAACCCTGTTCAACTCAAGCTGGCGACAAGTGGTGCCAGTAACCCTGTTCAACGCAAGCCGGCGACACGTGGTGCCACTAACCTTGTTCAACGCAAGCCGGCGACACGTGGTGCCACTAACCCTGTTCAACGCAAGCCGGCAACACTTGGATGAGGGCTCAGGCCTACACTGCGGTCCAGTAGGTCCCACATGTGGAACTGTGTCCTGAGTTTAGAATGGAAGTGACCAAATGTTAATTGCCGCGTATATATCACTGAACTCCCTTCGATCAGTGTCCCAAACTCTGCATCGCAAGCATACGACACGTGTCTGTGGGCCCGTTCTGACCGCTGCCCCCGGCCTACACTGCGGTCCAGTAGGTCCCACATCCAGCACTTAGTTGTGATTCATGAATGGCAGAGTCCATACCAGTGAACGCACGGAGAGGAGTAAGAGGAAGATGCGGTTCACTCCGGATGAAAACCGGATCCTCGTCACGGAGGTGACCGAACACTAGCAAAAACTGACCTGGTGCCACTAACCCTGTTCACCGCAAGTCCGCGTCCCGTGGTGCCACCGAACCTGAACTACGCAGGCCGGTGTGACCATCCAACGTAAGCCGGCGACACTTGGATGAGGGCCCCTGCTGACCGCTGCCTCAGTCCTACACTGCGGTCCAGTAGGTCCCACATGTGGAACTGTGTCTTGGGTAACTTATGGAGGAGTTCACACCATTGGACACGCCTCATCGCAGGCGGCATCCCCTATCAGCACCGGTGCCACTAACTCTGTGCGCAATGAGTCATGGGCACTCTCTGGTTGAATTTTGGTGGCGTCTGAGTCCATGGCCTGGGGGTTGTCTGCATCATCATCTGGCTGGGACGAACTTGGTGTTCGACATGTGTCTGTTCCATTCATCTCCACCATAGTGACTGTTTCTGCGTGGTTCTGCCCTCTGCATCATGCCCTGTGGGTACACCTTCCACTGTCCACCAAGACACTCCACGACAACCCCCTTTGACATCTACGAGAACCTGCTCTGCTCTTGTGACCCTGCCCCAGTGCACCGCAAGTCAGCGGCCCGTGGCGGTAGGCTCGTGCAGGACGCTGTGCATCCGGGGCCACTAACTCTGTGCAGCTCAAGTCATGGAGCCTTTATGGTTGAATGGTTGTGTCCTTTACAATGTACACTGTTGTCATTTTTTGAGTGCACCAGGCACTCCATGACGGCTGGTGTACACACACCCCACACACATCCAACACAGGTGTCACTCAACATGTGAGCCTGCTAATAAAAGTGTCCGGGCGCACGTGCCCGTAGCCATTCACACCATCTAAGCAAGTGTGTCCGTGTGGTCATTATGTCAGCATGATGGGCCCGAGCCCTGCAACATCACAGTGTGCTGTCTTCAGCGGACGATACCATGTCACCTCAGCAGTGGCTAAGACCTTGGACATGTAGCTTCGTCGGCCCCCCCTGCATGCACAAGCGGCGTGTGCTGGTCCGGCGTACGTCAGGTCAGCACCGGGGTGTGCTGATTCAGCAGGGGGATCAGGGCGTGGCTCTGGTCTGGCCTTGAGCAGGAAGTGCGGTAAGCGTGTCTCTGTGTTGGAGTGTTGTCGCCACCAGGGCCACAGTAGTCGATGTTGCAATGTAGCATGCACCCGGAGTGCGGGCCCGCACGTACGGGGAAATGTAGGAGCACAAGACCGCTCGGGGTCTTAGCTCATACATGCCAAGTGTTGTGTGTATCAGTCCTGCGGCTGCATGAGTCAGATGCCTAGCCTCAATCGCAGCACGATCACAGCCAGCCATGGACTGTACACCTATGTCTGCCCTGTCCAGACCATTGGCCTACACTCACGTGGCCGCACACCCTCAACGGCCAGCATAACGGTGTTGTTGGCATGCCGCTGGACATGCGCAGACAGGCATGACAATGGTGTGCCGTAGGAGTGCACGTGATGCAACCGCGCAGCGCACACAAGTGTGAGGGCTCGTGGGAGGGAGGAGCAGCTGTGAGGCAACGTAACATACAGTGAGGCCGCTCATGTGCCACGTGCTCGGCATATCATCCATGATTCCCTGGGTCGCAGACATCCCACCCCACCCACGACAGGCCTCTGCACATCTCCTGTATGCAAGCAAATGGTAAACTGACTGTAGGGATGAAAGGTCCTTAGTCCGGAATATCAGGCGGAAGCACATCTGCAGCTCCGAGCTGGGACTTGCATGTGCCCAGCACCCCCTGACAGATATGATAGCATTTGCTGACGACTCCCACACTACGCACTGACCGACGTGAGACCAACGTGTACACATCCCACACACAGAAGTCCTTGGTCGTAGTTAGCGTGCGTGAAATGGCCTTCACACGTACTCCCACCCCATCCCAGGCCTGCACCCGTTGCACACAGACACTGCTCATTGATCCGAGCTGTGGCATTTCATCCACAGTACTGGCGCAGGTCAGCACAGTGCCGCTTCAGGCAGAGCCACTGACGCAATGGCAGACCATCCCGGACAAATGCACAACTCCAGTCACGTGGACCCGTACCATGCACGTCTGCTGCATGTACTGGGGCACTGCCATTGGCAGTGCTGCGGATCAGTTACCGGCTAAGCTTCCGCCTTGCTAATGTCTCCTGCGTTCAGCCTGTGTTGCATTGTCGCTCGTGCATATTTGAGTGGACCATGGATGTCTGCCTCTCCAACGTAACGGTAGCTGAACTGGATTTCGACGTGTGTGTGCGCCCCCTGTTGGCCCATGACCAGGAGTGTCACCGTGATGCCCGTTTATGGCATGCCTGGATGATTGGCATGCATGCTGGCAACTGGACCTGGGAGATTGCACGACTCGTCGTGTGCGGTGACCACATTGAGCCGCTCCCCTATTGGGCTTTGGTGCCAATTGGGGCCAGGGGTTGGAGTCAGCACATCTGTCCGGGACAGCTGATGGATTACGTTGCCGACATGTTAGATGTAGTCGACAACGAGCTCATATTGGATATGTTGGCCTACGCTGCTGCACTCGCGTTCATGGACGAGTGACAACGTACCTGCAGCCACAACTGAATGCGACCCATTGCACGTGTCCCGACGCCTGGTTGCATGTTGGGGATCTGGTCACATATCCCAAGACGACACTGGACATGGCTGCATTGGCCTGGACTCCGGATACATGCGCGGACAACCAACGCAGGTTGGCACTCACTTGTGTGGGTGATGGACTCCCCTGGGGTGGACATGGGCGCTTTCCAACGTTCCTCATTCAGACATGCTGCTGCATTGGTCTGCATGTTGTGGCACTTCTCTTGGCCATACTGACACGCAATTGTTGATGAAGTTTCCGCACCTTCACTTGTCTCCAACTGTGATGAGTGTTGATTTGTATGCCAATGTGTGTGTCACGGCCTATCTGGGTCCCTGCCATACATGCATTGCTACCCCATCAGGGCTGTGGGTTTGTACTTGTGCATTATCATGTCCCTGTTTCGTGCTTTGCCAGATGCGTATGGCCATTTACCGGCCACAAGCGGGTGCACTTGTGTCCTGTGTTCGGTTGTGCAAATGTTGCTGTTTGTACCACATTGTGTCCGATGTTGGGGTACTCTGCTTCCTATGTGTGTGTGCTGCATTGTGTGTGAGTTGGCCCTTCAGCTCTGATTTGGCTCACCCTTCTCCCTTTCAGGCAGTGTGGTTTTCACTTCTGTGCTTGTTCAGTGGTGTGGTATTGCCGACTTGTGTGACTTGTGCTCTTGGTTGGTGTTGTTACTCTTGGGCATGGTTTGTCTGCAGTTGTGCTGTGCTTAATTGTGCATGTGTGCCATTGTGCCCATCTCCCCCCCGTCCCCCCAGTCCCTGGTCGTTCCTCTCCCTGTTCCTGTTATGTCTGTTGATTTTGAGCAGTTTCCGGTCCCCGACTCCTGCCACCATCTCCAGACTGATGTGGTGGACACCATTTCCTCCATGTCATCCAGCTCCTGGTGTGGCGCTGGACTCCCACCTCCGGTGTGCATTGCTGCCTTGTGGTTGTTGCCGTGTTTCTGCTTGTTTTAGCATTTCGCATCATTCCTGCTGTTCTGGTTGTCTTCCATTGTCCTCCTCCGCACTCCAGCTGCATTCACCTTGTCCACGATGGACTGCCATGTACAATGTTTTGTTGCCAATGGTGCTTGTGAGGGTGTGTACTAGCTCCGACTGCCCAAGACACAAGAAAGGGAGAAACCCTGTAAGTATGATAATAGGGACGGGGTAACTACAAGAAACAAAAAAACAGTCCCTAATGTGGTTGTCCGGATCATGTGTTGTATCAAAAAACTCCAGTAGCATAACTCATTACATATATACACATTCAATCAATACAAAATCCACACCAATAAAATGAGTAAAATACAAGATATCCAATTTATTCAAAATCGTTTTTGTGTAGTTTTCGTTAAGACTTTGCACCTTGACATTGATTATTATATTTAATATTATGTTTTTATGCTTTGTACATTCAATTCATGAAATGTTTTTAACAAAAATTTTAAATAACGATTTTGAATAAATTGGATATCTTGAATTTTACTCATTTTATTGGTGTGGATTTTGTATTGATTGAATGTGTATATATGTAATGAGTTATGCTACTGGAGTTTTTGATACAACACATGATCCGGACAACCACATTAGGGACTGTTTTTTTGTTTCTAGCTCCGACTGCCTCCATTGTGCTTCGCTGTTGTTTTCTGTTTGGTTTGTCTTTCTTTTTCCTGCTTTTGTTGTGCTTATTCCCGCCTGCCGTGTGTGTATCGCGGGCCTGGATCTGCTTATCGCTGCTTTCCTCATCGCGAACGGGCTCATCGCACATTTTTTTGCGTTGGGGTTTGTGTTTTTATCTCCGTCGCGGTGGTTGTATCGCGGACATTCGCCACGTTTTCAGGAATCTAACGCATGGTACCGCCGTGTTGTGAATTCCACTTTAACAAGGGATTATTTTCCCGCGATAGACTGCGATGTGTAAAGTTGCGTTAAGCTTTTTTGGAGATGTTTAGCGCACGTTCTTGTGAATATACCCCTTTGTCCCTTTCTATCTCGGGGTGGGTAGCACTGTGCTAATCCCATGCTTAGAAACTTTGATAGAAAAGCAGACATTTGAGGTGAGCAAATCTAGAGTGTCGCTGGTGTTGAGGGTGCTCTATACAGAAGCTGTCTTCCACCTAAACTTGAAAGCAACCCAGAGTTCTCTTCTTCTTTTTTGCATAATTTATGCAACACTCTATGCCTGCAAGGGTATTCTTTTGACTTATACTGGGTGCTCCCTTGAGTCTGGACAAAGCTAAACTTCTTTGAAGAGCTGTAATGACAGCGAAACACGTGCCAGGGGTTGCTTTTATTCATTTCAGGTTGACTTGGATGGTATTTTACCAGTTCAAAGCTGTAATACTGTGCCTGGAGTGGTAAATGGCTTTTGTCATTTATCAGCTTGGCATGGATAGCACTGTGCTATTCCTATGCTTAAACACTTTGGGGGGACATTCACAAGAACATGTGATAATCATCGCAAATGTAGCTTAACACAGTCTTGCACATTGCAGTCCATCGTGAGAAAATAACACCATCCTAACGTCCAATTCCCAACCCTCTGCACCATGCAATAGCAGCATGACAACCCGCCAAATGCCCACGTAAAAACCAACGTGAAAAACAAAAAATGCGAAACATGACCGCCCAAAAAGTTGCGACGCCACAAAGCGCGATACCAAAATCTGCGAAAACCAGCGACAGGCCTGCAATACCCACGCGTCATGCGTGTAAATGCACTATAAAAGCAAACAAAAAAACAACCCCAAAACCAATCCAAACTGCGTAGCACCCTGGATGCACCCGGACCTAGTGCAGAGGACAAGCCGAACTCCACAAACCCCACGGAGGACCAGCATGGAACCCCCTGTTCGGGGGAGGGCAAGGAGAAGAGGAAGAGGAAGACGGGGTTCAGTCCGCAGGAAGACCAGATCACCGTCACGGAGGTGATAGAACACCACCAACAACTGTTCGTCACCTCCACTGCGTCATTAGCAACACAAACGGAAATATGGCAGTCCATCGTCACCAAAGTGAATGCAGTCGGAGTGTCGAGGAGGTCAATGGAGGATGTCAAGAGGCGCTGGCATGAAGTGCACAGCCAAACCAAACAGAAACTCACTGCCAACATGAAGGCATCAAAGGCGACTGGAGGTGGGAGTCCTGCGCCACAGGAGGAGCTGGATGAGCTGGAGGAAATGGTGGCCACAGTCATCAGTGTGGAGACGGTGCAAGGAGTTGGGGGCCTGGACACATCCTGAAATGACCTGACCCAACAGCAACAGGGTGAGTAACGACCAGGGACTGGGGGGACGGGGGCAGATGGGCACAATGGCACACATGCACAATCATGTGCAGCACACTGCACACCCACAATGAGTGTGGAACATGTCCCTGATACCCTTGGCACACTGCAGCACACATAGAAACACCAAGTAGGCCCCGTCCACAATGTGCACAAATGGGCCCCCCTCCATATCACCAATGCCACAAACTACCCATGCACATGTGCTGAATCCAGAAAAGCAGCGGCTCTGTGAGCCACACTGACAATGCAAGTGACACTGCATGACAGATGGCATGGCTGAAGTCACAATACATGACATGGTGCACGAGACGACACTGAGGTGGCTGAGTGTGGACCACATCCGTAAAGGAGCAGGTCACACTCTGACACATCCACGTGCACCTACGACCCATGACGTCAAGAACACATCTGCAGACAAACAATGCACAAGAGTACCAAATATCTCCAGTAGCACAAATGACCCAAGTCGCAAACATCCCAGCCCCCAAAAAGCACACAAGTCAAATGCAGACCGACTCAAAGGGATAAGGGTCCACCAATGCAGAGCTGCGGGGGCGAATCGCCAACAATGCAGCACACACACATAGCAATCACAGTACATCAACATTGACGACAATGTGGGACAGAGTGCAACCCCTACACCACAGGACAGAGGACACAACTGGTGCCTCTCGTGCGTAGAAACTGGCCAATCACATCTGGCAATGCATGACACTGTGAGATGATAATGTACGAGTACAACCACACATCCGTCATGTAGTCGAAATGTCCACTGACTCCCATCAAATAGCCAGCTACACCAAAACAGTCACAATGTACACCGTCATGCAGTCTGAATGTAAACATCCACAATGCGTCAACATACATGGAACACACTGTTAACCTGCATCTCCCCTTACATTGCAGGGGACAACCAACACCTCCTGCAGAGCAGACCACACATCTCTTCAGTGATGATGAAGAGGACACCCTGCCCATTTGCCCAGACACACTCCAACGGCTTGTGGACAGCCTCCTCACCCCACCTCCAGGAGCAGGGCAGCCCAGCTGCATCGCGGTGAGCCCACACCCTGCACAGACCACACAGCAGGAAGCACACACCACCACGGCTGCCTCCCAGGACCCCCACGACCAACACATGGATTTCAAATGCCGTGTGTTAGGGTGCCAGGAGAAGATGGCAGATCAGCTCTGGGTTTCGACCTCATGGCAGCCAAACTCAATGCCTTACGTTGGGTGTCTAAGTCCCATCAGGGAGCACCTACAGTCCCTAACGGATACCCACTGTCCGCACCATTCCCACCAACAATCCTTGGCTGACATCGCTGGTTCCATTACTCAGAGACAAGAACTGTATAGGCAGACAGGCTCCAGCGATGACAGCACAGAGTTGGCACAGATGCGGAGGACAATGGAGACCATGGATCCGATGCAGGCTGGAAGTATGGCTGCCACTGCTGAACACCAGCGAGATGTAGCTGCGATCTTCCATGCCTTGCAGATCCTCATCTTGCCACTGCTGCCACTGAGCCTGTACCAGATGACTGCTGCAGGAACCTCGACACACACATCTCCGACCCCTGATGTGTCAGTGGCACACAGTGTTGCAGCCCCATCGCCTTCGCACCCTGATGTGTCAGTGGCACACAGTGATGCAGCCATTACACCGCCACACACACCGGACACACCAGACACAGAAGAAGTATCAGAGGAGTAAGATGTGGATGGTAACTACTGTGTGAGGAAGGAGGCAGTAGCATCCATCACCTCCATATGGCTTGCCCTGCCTGGCTCTGCCCCATGCATCATGCCCTGGGACAACCCCTTCCACTGACCCCCAGAACACTCTGCGACATTCACCCGGACCCCGACACGGACTGCCATATCTCCACTGCTTGACAATTACACAGCAATCCTGCTGCGGACTGCACTCCCCCTCTTCCAAATCAATTTTCAATGCCCAAAGGTCTCTGGTTGGCCCACCACTGGGCTTCCAAGTTATGTGGGCTTGGATGGCCATGTACAGCTCCCTCTCCGTCATTCGCCAGAATGTGAATAAAACATTCGAAATCATGCAGATGTGTCATGACTATGTTCACTCACGCATGGAAGTATGGCTGGATGTAGGGACAATGATTGCACAAGAAGGTACACCCTGGTAAATGGCATCAATGCGCATGTTCATCCCCAAGACACATGGCCAATTGGATGACTGTGAAGGTGGGTACTGGCTGTGTCCCCATTGCACATTAGCAACAAACTCACAACCCCCCAATGTAGGCACAGGTCCATGTCTTGAATAGGGCTGTGTGTAGGAATGACCAAATCGGTAGCAGGCCAGAAGTGGTGTCCTAAATCACATGTGACGACAGAACTTCACGTTTCATACCTACTCACACACATCTGTGTGGACACATTCTGTAATGATTCATGACATTGCTCAACATGGTCAGAGGTTGGACACCATACTCACATTGCTGAAGACACGTAAGAGCACAGGTCTACCAGCAACTCTCCCAAAACAATGACGGGCTGACAGAGGTGGAGCTGTCAGAAGGGACCCACCCCCATTGTACATGCGTCAGTCAGTTCCTCCATGTGTAGGGACGATGCTCATTGTGGCACACGAGTGGTCAACCTAATCAACACTCATCACAGTTAGACACCAGTGGTGTTGCGTAGACTTTATTGGCATGTGCGTGCCAGTACGGACAAGGCAACGGCCACAACAGGCAGGAACATGCTTAAGACACTTACACGCAGCATGGGTACATGTCAAGGTGCAGGAAATGGGGGTGGAAAAATGAACCCCAATCATCACAGATGGCAACGGTCTCAGCCCACCTTGCCTTGCTGGACGAGTCATGTGTTGTTTGGCGTATGCACATTGCCCCGTGTGAGGGGGCACGACTTGCAGCCCATGGGGTCTGCATAGTGCTCTGCCACCCGACTGCGCCGACTGTCTGCTCTGCTGACAGTGATCAGGTGGAAGGGTCCGACAAGTTCACATGTCGTGCTACATTGCCATGTGTGTACTCTCCCCCCAGCAGTGTGTCCGACTTGGTAACGTTGCCAGACGACGCTGTGCTGCTCCGACCATGGAACTGCATCACCTTGCACAGGTGTGTGTACACACGCGTAGTTCCACGCACATGCATACAGAGTCCAGACGAAGGCAGACATGTCCTCTGTTGTGGTGGGATGAGGGTACATTCCCCACGATGCTACAAGGTGTTGGGAGCAGTGCTGTGTGTGACAATCAGATGTGGCTGCAGGGACGTAGTTACTCGTCCATGAAGGCCAGCGCAGCTTCATGGGCAATGTGTTCCAATAGTACGTCGTTGTCGGGTTCAAGGAACACCAGGGTGAGCCAATCCATTAACTGGTCCGGGCAGATGTGCTCAGTCCACGCCGTTTCCCCAATCCGCAACACAGCCCAATAGGGGAGCGCCTGGATGTGGTCACTGCGATACCAAAGGGGATGATGGACGGAGCGTTAGAGCAAATCAAACACTCACCCCCAGTCAACTGATCTGGGTTTAATCCATCATCATTCTTTAGCTCACTGCACACGAGGAGTTGTGCATTCTCCTATGCGCAACTGCCAGCACATACGCCAAGGATCAGTGCATCCCATGCACGGCTATCCAGGTGACACTCCTGTTGGTGGGCCAACAGGGGGCGCACTGTCAGGTCATAATTCAATTCAGCTACGTTTGCGTTGGATAGGCAGACCTCCATGGGCCACTCGAATGTGCATGATCGACAGTGGAACCAGGGCTGAACGCAGGTGACGTAGGCAAGACGGAAACTCAGACGGAAACTGATTCGCAACACTGCCATTAGCAGGGATCCCAACAGATGCAGCATTCGAGCACGGTACAGTTCCACGTGACAGGGGTTGTGCATGTGCCCGGGAATGCCGGCCATTGTGTTTGTTAGTCTCGTGGCACTGGCACTCGTCTGACCGGCGGGTGTTCGGTGGACGATATGCCACAGCTCTGGGCAATGAGTTGTATGTGTGTGCGACGTTTGTACGTATGGGTAGTTCTTGACAATGTGTCAAGGGCATCCCTTGCAGGTGTCGGTCGTGCAGGGACAAGTATGTGTGGGGTGTAGGCACGTTGGTGTTTCATTAGCGCAGTTCGTGGTGTGGGAGTCGTCGGAGGCTGGTATGGTATCTCATGCAGGGTGTGCCAGCCGCATTCAGGACCAAGGTCGGGTGTTTGGTTGGCCTTGGGCCTTGTGTGTTGAGACAAAGGTGCTTTCATTCCTGATTTTCGTCTGACTACTGCTTGCATGTCTTAATAGTGATGTGGAGTTTGCGCTGACTTTGATGCCAGGCCTGTGATTTGTGGTGCGCAGAGTTCGAGACACACGCAGCTGTTGGCATGTTTGCATGAGCCAAGGGCCCGATTGGCCTTGCGCTCCTTGTTCAGTCTCTCTCTTTGTGTCTGTTTCTTTCTCTCTCGCTCTCTTTCTCTCTCTCCCTGTCCTTTGATGGGTGCCTGACACACCTTCTTATCTTGGGTATTGTCTTGCAGGCTGTGAGTCACAGTTTGTCCAGCGATGCCCCGCCATGACTCCTCAGGATAGTTGTTTGGTGACGAATTAGAATGTGACATTTTGTTTGGTCTGTCAATGGTGTATGTATGAATCAGGATCTCAGTGCGCACATGTATGTTGATTGTTGCAATTGTGGGACATCAGGTGGGTGCTTGTGGTCATGTTTACGTGCAGTTGATGTGCTGTGCCTTGGTCCGGGGGAGGTGCCCATGGTGGGGCTGGGGGGGGGTGTGGTCCTGGGGGTGTTGGAGGTGGATGTTGTGGCCCTCTTGGGTGTCCGGCACGCATGTTCAGTGGCTCCATGGCATCTGTTGCTCTTCAGGTGTGGCTCTGGGCTGGGCTCCATTTTGTGGTGCAGGCTGTGCTCCGACTTTGCACCAGGTCAGGGCAGGTGTTAGTTTCCTGCTGCTAACGCGCCTTATCGCCTGTTTTGTGGTTTTATCGCTGATCGGGCTGGTCGTTGAGAATGTTGAGGTGTGGTGTTGTCGCAGGTTTTTGCTCGGGAACGCCTACTCTGCATCTCATTAGCAATAGTTGCGGGGGTCATCTGTGGCGATGTTTTTTGCGGATGCTATCGCGGGTAAAATGGTGTTCTGGGCTGTTAACACCAGCTTGTGAATGGTGCAATGGATTTATCACCACTTTGGCTGCGATAAAGAGCCACTAACTCGGCAATGAGTCCTTGAGAATATGCCCCTTTGCTGTACAAATGGTAAAAGACTTTGTCCCTTTCTATCTCGGCATGGATAGCACTGTGCTATTCGTATGCTTAAAGACTTTGCTGTACAAATGGCAAAAGTCTTTGTCCCTTTCTATCTCGGCGTGGATAGCACTATGCTGATCCCCTGCTTAAAAACTTTGATAGAAAAGCAGACATTTGAGGCGAGCAAATCTAGAGTGTCGCTGGTGTTGAGGGTGCTGTACACAGAAGCTGCCTTCCACCTAAACTTGAGAACTACCCAGAGTTCTCTTCTTCTTTTTTGCATAATTTATGCGTCACTCTATGCCTGCAAGGGTATTCTTTTGACTTATACTGGGTGCTCCCTTGTGTCTGGACAAAGCTAAATCTCTCTGAAGAGCTGTAATGTCAGCGAAACATGTGTCAGGGGTTGCTTTTATTCATTTCAGGTTGGCTTGGATGGTATTTTACCAGTCCAAAGCTGTAATACTGTGCAGGAGTGGTAAATGGCTTTTGTCATTTAACAGCTTGGCATGGATAGCACTGTGCTATTCCTATGCTTAAAGACTTTGCTGTACAAATGGCAAAAGACTTTGGGGTATATTCATAAAAACGTGTGCTAAACATCTCCAAAATGTTAACGCAACTTTACACATCGCAGCCTATCGCGTGAAAATAACTCTTTGTCAACCAGGAATTCACAACACAGCGGTACCATGCGATAGTCCGCCGAAAACGCGGCCAATGTCCGCGATACAACCACCTCGACGGAGATAAAAACACAATCCACAACACAAAAAAACATGCGATGAGCCCATTCGCGATGAGGAAAGCTGCGAAAAGCACCTCCAGGCCCGCGACACACCCAAGGCAGGCGGGAATAAGCACAACAAAAGCAGGAAAAAATAGACAAACCAAACAGAAAATAACAGCCAAGCACAATGGAGGCAACCTGAGCCAGTATACAACCCCACAAGTCCCATTGGCAACAAAACATTGTACATGGCAGGCCATCATGGGCAAGGTCAATGCAGCCGGAGAGCGGAGGAGGACAATGGAAGAAAACCCGAACAGCCGGAATGATGCGAAACGCACAAACAAGCAGAAATACGCCAACAACAAGAAGGCAGCAATGCACACCCGAGGTGGGAGTCCAGCGCCACACCAGGAGCTGGATGACATGGAGGAAATGGTGTCCACCACATCAGTCTGGAGATGGTGGCAGGAGTCGGGGACCGGAAACTGCCCAAAACAACAGACACCACAGCAACAGGGAGAGGAATGACCAGGGACTGGGGGGACGGGGGGAGATGGGCACAATGGCACACATGCACAATTAAGCACAGCACAACTGCAGACAAACCATGCTCAAGAGTAACAACACCAACCAAGAGCACAAGTCACACAACCCGGCAATATCACACCACTGAACAAGCAGAGAAGTGAAAACCACACTGCCTGAAAGGGTGAAGGGTGAGCCAAAGCAGAGCTGAAGGGACATCTCACACACAATGCAGCACACACACATAGGAAGCAGAGCACCCCAACATCCAACACAATGTGGTACGACCAGCAACATTTGCACAACCTAACACAGGACACAAGTGCACCCGCCTGTGGCCGCTAAATGGCCATACGCATCTGGCAAAGCACGAAACAGGGACATGACAATGCACAAGTACAAACCCACAGCCCTGATGTGCTAGCAATGCACGTATGGCAGGGATCCAGAGAGTCCGTGACACACACATTGGCATACAAATCAAGACACAACACAGTTGGAGACAAGTGAAACTGCGGAAACTTTATCAACAAGTGCGTGTCAGTACGGCCAAGAGAAGTGCCACGAAATGCAGACCAATGCAGCCGCATGTCTGAATGAGGAACTTAGGAAAGCACCCATGTCCACCCCGGGGGAGTCAATCACCAACACAAGTCAGTGCCAACCCTCGTTGGTTGTACGCGCATGGATCCGGAGTCCAGGCCAATGCAGCCATGTCCAGTGTCGTCTTGGGATATGTGACCAGATTCCCAACATGCAACCAGGCGTCGGGACACGTGCAATGGGTCACATCCAGTTGTGGCTGCAGGTACCTTGTCCATGAACGCCAGTGCAGCAGCGTAGGCCAACATCTCCAATGAGAGATCGTTGTCCACCACATCTGACATGTCGTCGACGTAATCCATCAGCTGACCCGGACAGATGTGCTGACTCCAACCCCTGGCCCCAATGTGCACCAAAGCCCAATCGGGTAGCGGCTCAATGTGCTCACTGCACACGACGACTCGTGCAATCTCCCAGGTCCAGTTGCCAGCATGCATGCCAAACATCCATGCATGCCATACACGGGCATCACGGTGACACTCCTGGTCGTGTGCCAACAGGGGGCGCACACACACATCGAAATCCAGGTCAGCTACAGTCACGTTGGAGAGGCAGACATCCATGGTCCACTCTAATATGCACGAGCGACAATGCAACACAGGCTGAACGCAGGTGACGTTCGCAAGGCGGAAGCTCAGCCGGTAACTGATCCGGCAGTGCCCCCAGTTAATGCAGCAGACATGCACGGTACAGGTCCACGTGACTGGAGTCGAGCATGTGTCCGGGATGGTCTGCCATTGCGTCAGTGGCTCTGCTTGAAGCGGCACTGGCTTGCCCTGCGCCAGTCCTGTGGATGAAATGGCACAGCTCGGAGCAATGAGCAGTGTCTGTGTGCAACGGGTGCAGGCCTGGGGTGGGGTGGGAGTACATGTGAAGGCCATCTCACGCACGCTAACTACGACCAAGGACTTCTGCGTGTGGGATGTGTACACGTTGGTCTCACGTCGGGCAGTGCGTAGTGTGGGAGTCGCAAGTAAATGCTATCGTATCTGTCAGGGGGTGCTGGCCACATGCAAGTCCCAGCTCGGAGCTGCAGATGTGCCACTGCCTGATAGTACAGACAAAGGACCCTTCATCCCTACAGTAACTTCACCATCTGCATGCATTCAGGAGACGTACAGAGGCCTGCCGTGGGTGTGGTGGGATGTCTGCGACCCTGGGAATCATGGATGATCTGCCCAGCACGTGACACATGTGCGGCCTCACTGTGTGTTACGTTGCCTCACAGCTGCTCCACCCTCCCACGAGCCCCCACACTTGTGTGCCCTGTGCGGTTGTATCACATGCACTCCTACGGCACACCATTGTCATGCCTGTCCGCGCATGTCCAGCGGCATGCCAACAACACCTTGACCCTGGCCTTTGAAGGTGTGTGGCCACGTGAGTGTAGGCCGATGGTCCGGACAGGGCGGACACAGGTGTACAGTCCATGGCTGGCTGTGATCATGCTGCGAATGAGGCTAGGCAACTGACTCATGCAGCTGCAGGACTGATACACATAACACTTGGCATGCATGTGCCAAGACCCCGAGCGGTCTTGCGCTCCTACATTTCCCCGTCCGTGCGGGCCCGCCCTCCTGGTGCATGCTACATTGCAACATCGTCTACTGTGGCTCTGGTGGTGACAACACCCCAACACAGAGACACACTTACCGCACATCCTGCCCAAGGCCAGGTACGAGCCATGCCCTGCTCCCCCTGCCGATTCAGCACACCCCTGCGCTGAACTGAGGTACGCCGGACCAGCACACGCCGCTTGTGCATGCAGGGGGGGCTGGGCGAAGCTACATGTCCAAGGTCACTGCCAACGCTGAGGTGACATGGTATCGTCCGCTGAGGATAGCACACTGTGATGTTGCAGTCCCGTGCCCATCATGCTGACACAATGACCACACGGACACACTTGCTCAGTAGGTGTGAATGGCTATGGGCACGTGCGCCCGGCCACATTTATTAGCAGGCACACATATCGAGTGACACCTGTGTTGGATGTGTGTGTGCACACCAGCCAGCAAGGGCTGCCTGGTGCAGTCAGAAATCGACAACAGTGTACATCGTAAAGGACACAACCATTCAACCATAAAGGCCCCATGACTTGTGCTGAACAGAGTTAGTGGCCTCGGATGCACAGCATCCTGCACGGGACTACCACCACGGGCCGCTGACTTGCGGGGCACTGGGGCAGGGTCACGAGAGCAGAGCGGGTTTCCGTAGATGACAAAGGGGCTTGTCGCAGAGTGTCTCGGTGGACAGTGGAAGGTGTGCCCCCAGGGCATGATGCAGAGGGCAGAACCACGCTGAAACAGTCACTATGGTGGAGATGAATGGACCAGACACATGTCGGACACCAAGTCCGGTCCAGCCAGATGAAGATGCAGAAAACCACCAGGCCATGGACTCAGACGCCACCAAGGTCCAACCAGATAGTGCCCATGACTCATTGCGCACAGAGTTAGTGGCACCAGTGCTGTTAGGGGATGCCGCCTGCGATGAGGCATGTCCAATGGTGTGGACTCCTCCACATCTTACCCAAGACACAGTTCCACATGTGTGACCTACTGGACCGCAGTGTTGGCCTGAGGCAGCGGTCAGCACGGGCCATTCACCGAGTGTCGCTGGCTTAGGTTGGATGGTCCCACCGGCCTGCATAGTTCAGGTTCAGTGGCACCACGAGACGCAGACTTGCGGTGAACAGGGTTGATGGCACCAGGTCAGTTGTTGATAGTGTTCGATCACCTCCGTGACTCTGATCTGGCTTTCCTCCGGACTGAGCTGCATCTTCCTCTTACTCCTCTCCGTGCGTTCACTGGTGTGGACTCTGCCATTCGTGATTGGCGACTAAGTGCTGGATGTGGGACCTACTGGTCCGCAGGGTAGGCCTGAGCCCTCATCCACGTGTCGCCGGCTTGCGTTGAACAGGGTTAATGGCACCACGTGTCGACCGGCTGGCGTTGAACAGGATTAGTGGCACCATGTGTCGCCGGCTGGCATTGAACAGGGTTAGTGGCACCACGTGTCGCCGGCTGGCGTTGAACAGGGTTAGTGGCACCGCGTGTCGCCGGCTTGCGTTGAACAGGGTTAGTGGCACCACGTGTCGCCGGCTGGCGTTGAACAGGGTTAGTGGCACCACGTGTCGCCGGCTGGCATTGAACAGGGTTAGTGGCACCACATGTCGCCGGCTGGCATTGAACAGGGTTAGTGGCACCACGTGTCGCCGGCTTGCGATATGGAATTATGCCTCACTGATCGAAGGGAGTCTGGTGCTGTGGCCGCTGCCACGGACTTGGGGTCACTGCCATTCAAGACTCAGGACACAGTTCTACATGTTGGACCTACTGGGCCCAGGAGGACGCAGGTGGAGTATATAAATGGGAAAGGAGTAATGTGGGCCAGCGTCGGGGGGGCCAGCGATGGTCTGCAGAGGCTGCAGAGGTCGCGGGACTGGTGCTTGGAGCTTGCACCAGCACGTGGTGGGCCCTCATCGACACACGCCGGTGTAGGCAGGTGAGCGGAGCCCGTTGGTGCGCTGTGGCCGGCATGACGGGTCGGGGGACCAGCGGCCCAGGGTGCAGCAGGCGCACAGGGACGCAGGCCCCGCTGTGCTCGGCGCAGGACTTGTGGCGGGCCGAGAGCCGCCGCACTGGCAGACGCGTTGTCCATTCTGAATGAGGACCACACCCAGTGCGACGGGGTTTTTGTTCACACCCCTACGCAGGCCTGGGGTACACAGGTCCAACCCACTACGCACGCGCATGCAGGGGGGACGTAACATGCAACATTTCCGCGTTCTGCCCCACAGCCTGTGGGGTCATGGTAGCGTCCACTGGCCACTGCACTCCATGCACCAGCAGTTGATCTCCACATGGCCATTTCCGTGGTTTGCACTCTGTGGTCTATCCGCAACCTCCACGCCACACCTGGCATTGGTTGGGTTCACATTCCTTGATCACTTGCAGCTCTCGCACATTCCTGCTCATTGCCTCTCTTCGCATCCTGCTATTGTGTGTCTGTGGTGCCATGCCGTGGCTGGGTTGTGGGCATGGCAAGGCCAGCTTCACAATGGAGTTGTGTTGTCGTGTCTGGTCGGTTGGCATGTTGTGTGTCATGTTGAATGTAGTTGTGCTGCGTGCCCATTGCCAGTGTCGTGAGTTGCATGACTGTGGGCTGGAGGTGTGTGGTGTGTTCATTTTGGTCTTACCAACGGGCACTGCATTTCCATGGGTGCCATCCTGGGAGCGCTGGGTGATGCTGGACTGTCCGGAGATGTGAGAATCATGCACTCTGCCTGGGGAGTTGGCCACATTCAAAAATATGTAGGGGTTTACCCAAATTACCCTCCTATACCTGGGTAAAAATACTACACAACGGTAAAGAAGAAAAAATGGCAAGGAGGAAAAGATATATTTATATCTACTTACATAGGGAACTTCATATTCCCCTATTAACAGTACCTAGTCCTGTCGTTAATTCATGTTCCTTATTCCAAACAACAAATCACATACCACAGATAAAAAAAATTCGAAATTTTACTTATTGTTGATTGATTTTTTATAGTCATCGTTATTTTGAAAGTATCTTTTCGAACATACAGACATATATATAAACAGCGAATATATACAAATCACAAAACAACACAATTCTTAAATTCCTTCTACCCACTTGATAGAAAAAACAGTGTTTGCCTATTAAATAAAGGAAATACACTTTGAGGTCGTCTTCTAAGCACACGAGGTTATTACCCCTCTCAAGACCTTAATTACAGAAATGTGCATTCAATCGTCAAGAAATTTATCAATTACAGTCGGACTCCTCTTGTCAAAACCTGTTGACGCGGACGCGTTTCGGCCTTCATATATATCTTGGCCTCCTCAGGACAAGGGTGAGGAAACAAACTTGATGAGCAAAGTCCAGATGCCCTGAGGTCAGAACTCAGTATAAATCACACGTCAATTTCCAGGGTTTATCGCTTCACTACTTGCTTTCAAAAAATGACTGATGGAACGCAAATTCCTTTCTTGATACCCACTCCGGGGCCTCTTCGACTTTCCCCGCTCTATATGCTTCCACACGCGTGTGGTCATCAATCTCCTTCCGTTCTGCCGGGGAGTTGGCACGACATTGTTGAGGAGTCCCGGGCGGTCCACTGTTGCCTGCACATTCATGATATGCGTGTGCTGTCTGTTGTGGTAGTTGTGTGCAGTGTCGGCAGGGGGCACGAGGGGTACATGTGTGCAGTTGATTGGCCCTGACATGTGAGGGAATCCAGCTATGGCGTAGGGGCCTTGCTTGGTCTCCAGCAGCTCCTGCGCAGTGTGGGTGAAGTGGAGATGCTGGGGTACCAGGCTGTTGTTGGCATCCAGGACAGGTGTGATGACCTTGTATGGGGCTGGCTGTGTGACTCCTCCGACTCTGGCAGTTGTGTGTTGGATGGTACCAGAGGCCGACATGTGCTGCGCAGCCGGCAGCTTTGTCTGCGGAGGGATGTTGGTAGTCTGCTGGGTTGGTACCGTCAGCAGGTGGGGGATGTAGGTCAGGATGCAGGGGATGGTTGTCCTTTTGGGCCTATAGTGGGCAATGTCCTCCTCTGGCGTTGGGTCTGGGTGGCAGGTGCGTTTCAGGTGGGTCCGCTGTCTTTGTGTACGCTGCCTCTGTGGTGTTCCCGGGGGGGCGGGACGGGTCCTGGGGGTGGTGGCGGGCCTGGGGTGGGTGGGGGTGGGTGTTGTGTCCCTCATGGGTCTCGGAGCTGCATGGTCATTGTTTCCATGGCATCTGTGGGTCTTCGTGAGTGGCTCTTGGCTGGGCTCCCTTTCATGCTGCAGGTAGTCGTCCTGCTTAACACGAGCAAAAGGCAGGTGTTAAATCACTGGTGCTACCGCGGCTTATCGCCTGTTTTTGGTTCGCTTTGCAGATCTGGCAGTTTGTTGTGAAAGTGGTGGTGTGGTTTTTTCGTGTGTTTTTGCACGGGAACGCCTACTCTGCATCTCATTAGGGTTAGTTGGTGGTGTCCACCGTGGTGTTAAATTTTGGGGCAGTTATCGCGGGAATACTGGCGATGTCTGCAGTTTGCACCCGCTTGTGAATGGGGTGTTAAATCTATCTCCACTTTTGATGGGTTAAGGTGGGGATAAAGCGGCGGTAGGTCCTTGTGAATATGCCCCTTTGTCCTTTTCCTTCTCGGCGTGGATAGCACTGTGCTAATCCCATGCTTAAAAACTTTGATAGAAAAGCATACATTCGAGGTGAACAAATCTAGAGTGTCGTTGGTATTGAGGGTGCTCTATACAGAAGCTGCCTTCCACCTAAACTTGAGAACTACCCAGAGTTCTCTTCTTCTTTTTTGTATAATTTATGCGTCACTCTATGCCTGCAAGGGTATTCCTTTGGCTTATACTGGGTGCTTCCTTGTGTCTGGACAAAGCTAAACCTCTCTGTAGAGCTGTAATGACAGTGAAACACATGTCAGGGATTGCTTTTATTAATTTCAGGTTGGCTTGGATGGTATTTTACCAGTCCAAAGCTGTAATACTGTGCCTGACGTGATAAATGGCTTTTGCCATTTAACAGCTTGGCATGGATAGCACTGCGCTATTCCTATGATTAAAGACTTTACTGTACAAATGGCAAAAGACTTTGTCCCTTTCTATCTCGCCGTGGATAGCACTGTGCTAATCCCATACTTAAAAACTTTGATAGAAAAGCAGACATTTGTGGTGAGCAAATCTAGAGTGGCGCTGTTGTTGAGGGTGCTCTATACAGAAGCTGCCTTCCACCTAAACTTGAGAACTACCCAGAGTTCTCATATTCTTTTTTGCATAATTTATGCGTCACTCTATGCCTGCAAGGGTATTCTTTTGACTTATACTGGGTGCTCGGTTGTGTCTGGACAAAGCTAAACCTCTCTGAAGAGCTGTAATGACAGCAAAACACGTGTCAGGGGTTGCTTTTATTCATTTCAGGTTGGCTTGGATGGTATTTTACCAGTCCAAAGCTGTAATACTGTTTCTGGAGTGGTAAATGGCTTTTGTCGTTTAACAGCTTGGCATGGATAGCACTGTGCTATTCCTATGCTTAAAGACTTTGAGGTACAAATGCAAAAGACTTTGGGGCATATTCTCAAGGACTTATCGCCGAGTTAACGGCACTTGATCGCAGCCAAAGTGGCGATAAATTTATCACCCCATTCACAAGCTGGTGTTAACAGCCCATAACACCAGTTTACCCGCGATAGCAGCCGCAAAAAACATCGCCACAGATGACCCCCGCAACTATCGCTAATGAGATGCAGAGTAGGCGTTCCCGTGCAAAAAGCCGTGTCAACACCACACCGCAACATTCCCAACGACCAGCCAGATCGGCGATAAGTCCACAAAACATGCGATATGGCGCGTTAGCAGCAGGAAACTAACACCTGCTCTGACCTGGTGTAAAGTCGGACGGCAGCCGGCACCAGAAAAGGGAGCCCAGCCCACAGCCACACCTGAAGGACAACAGATGCCATGGAGCTACTCATCATGCAGCTCGGAGCCCCAACAGGGCCACAACACCCACTGCCACCACCCCCGGACCGCCACCCCCCGGACCCCACCTGCACCACCCCCCGGACCACCACAGAGGCAGCGCAGACACAGACCGCGGACCTTCAGAAAATGCACCAGCCTCACAGACATGACACCAGAGTATGTCATTGCCCACTACAGGGTCAAAAGGACAACCATCCCCCACATCCTGACCCATCAACGCCCACCTGCTGATGGTACCAACACAGCGGACAACCAACATCCCTCCGCAGACAAAGCTGCTGGCTGTGCTGTACCTGTTAGCCTCTGGGACATTCCAACCAACAACCACCAGAGTCGGCGGAGTCTCACAGCCAGCCCTATCAAAGTTCCTCACACCTGTCTTGGATGCCATCATCAGCTTGGTACCCCAGTACCTATACTTCCCCCACACTGTGCAGGAACAGCTGGAGACCAAGCAAGGATTCTACGCCATAGCTGGATTCCCGCACGTGTTGGGGGCAATAGACTGCACACATGTCCTGCTTGTGCCCCCTGCCCACACTGCACACAATTACCGCAACAGAAAGCACACGCATTCCATCAATGTGCAGGCAATAGTGGACCACCTGGGACTCTTCACCAATGTCGTCGCCAACTACCCAGGCAGTGTGCATGATTCCCGGATGGCACATACGGAAATGCAGTGCTCGTTGGTAAGTACCAAATGAACACACCACACACCGCAACTCCACAATCATACAACTCACAACTCTGGGAATGCACACGTCACAACCCACATACAACATGCCAAACAATATGCCCACCCACCAGACACGACAGCACAACTCACCGTGGGAACCTGGCCTAGCCATGTACATGAGCCATCAAGAGCATGGCACCTCAGCCACACATTAGCAGAATGTGGGAAGAGGAGGGAACCAGGCATGTGCGAAGGAGGCGATGTGACTGATGAATGGGACTGCACACAATGCCACGTGTGGCGAGGATGTGTTGGACAGACTGCAGTATGCAGACCACACACATATCCATGTCCACATACACCGCTGGTGTGTGGTGTAGTGGACAGTGGACGCAACCATGTCACCCCAGCCAGTGGGGGAGATCAAGGAAATGTAGCTTGTGACGTCCCCCCCCCTGTAAGCGTGAGAGGAGTGGGCTGGCCCGGCGTATGCCAGGTCAGCGTATGGGTGTGAATAAAAAGCACGTAGCCCTGGGCGTGGTCCTCTTCTGGAATGCCCAACATCCCTGCCAGGGCGGTGCCTCTCACCCCGCCACGAGGCCTACGCCGTGAGCGGTGTTGCCTGGGATCCTGTGCACCTGCTGCACCACGAACCGCTGGTCCCCGAAGCCGTCATGGCCGCCCCTGCGCATCCAGGCATCACTGCTCACCTGCCAACACTGGCATGTGTCAAAGAGGGCCCACCACGTGCCGGTGCAAGCTCCAAGCCCGAGGACCCCGACCTTGGCAGACTCCTCGGACCATCACGGCCTCCGCGTCACAGGCCCGCGGACCTCCTTTCTCGTTGACGTACTCCACCGGCATGCACAGCGAACAAGTAGGTCACACATTTGGAACCGAGTCTTGATTACACCATGGCAGAGTACATGATTGAAGGCTGAGTTCATGTCACTATACTCCCTCCGATGTGGTGCCACAAAGTCTGTGCATAGGACTCCCACCAAACGTGTCTGTGGGCCCTTGCTGACTCCGAGCTTGTGCCTGCACTGCGGTCCTGCAGGCCTCACACCAATCCAATGCAGTCCGTCACAGGCAGGATACGGCCTCCTCGCCGGCTGCACACCCGCTCAGCTCTGGTGCCACTACCTATGTCAGCCACAAAAGTAATACAAATGCCATTCCAACATCATGTGTGACAGATCCAGGAGGAGATGGCTGGACAGCGGTTGGCCCGTGCTGACCGCTGCCTCCGGCCGACACTTCGGCTAACTAGGTCGCACTCTTGGAACTGAGCATGATTTCTTCATGGCAGTGTTCATGTCACAGTACGCAAGGAGAGGAGTAAGAGGAAGACGCCCTTCAGTCCGGAGGAGAAAAGGCTCACCTTTACGGAGGTGATGGGACACTACCAACAACTGCACTGGTGCCACTGACTCTGTGCCGCGCATGCCTACCACACGTGGCTGTGGGTCCCTGCTGACCGCTGCCTCCGGCACACACTGCAGTGGAGTAGGTCACACAATTAGAACTGAGTCTTGCTCTCTACTTAACAGAGTCCATGTCATTGTACAGGCCTCATCGCAGACTGCATCCCCTTCCAGCTCTGGTGCCACTGAGTGTGTGCCCTGAAATCCATGGGCAATCTCTATTTGGACGTCAGTGGCGTCTGAGCCCATGGGCTGGAGGCTGTCTTCATCTACATGTAGCTGATACTGACAAGGTGGAAAAGTGGGGTCTGTAGCATTCAACTCCGCCATCTGCCTGTTCCTGCTTGCTTCTGCCCTCTGCATCATGCCCTGGAAGGACACCTGCCACTGTCCTCCCCAACCCCCCGCGAAAGTCCTCTTGGACATCTACGAGTACACGCTCAGCTCGCGTGGCACTACCTCAGTGCACCGCAAGTCACCGTCCCGTGGCGGTGTGCCTGTGCCGGCCGCTGTGCATCCGGGGCCTCAAACTCTGTGCTGCTCAAGTCAGGGACCCATGATGTACATACCTTGTACTGCTGATTGTCTGCTCACTGTTGTTGTCTTTGCCAGCACCAACCAACCCCTGAGTGGTGGCTTACACTACCCAACACCCATCCAGCACAGGCGTCACTGGAGATGTGAGCCTGGCAATAAAAGGGGCCGGGCGCACGTGCCCGTGGCCAGTCCCACGAACTCACTCAGTGTGTCCGTGTGGTTATTATGTATGCATGGGGGACCGGGGTCATTCCACATAACATTGTGCTGTGTACAGCGTGCGCATCCATGTCACCGCAGGCAGTGGTGTAGACCTGGGACATGAAACCGTGTCGTACCGCCCTGTGAGCGTAAGCAGGGTGGACTGGCATATGTCGGTACTGCGTAGGGGTGTGGCTACTCCACACGTGGATCTGGGTGTGGTGCAGTGTAGGCCTTGCCAAGGATGTGGCTGATGCGTGTGTCTCTGTTGTAGTGGCTGCGCCACCCGTCCCACAATCGGCAATGTTGCCATGTGGCATACCCCCGGTGTGCGTGCTCGGCCACAGGGGTACATGGGGGAGGGCATGCCCGCTCGGGGTCAGGGATCACACATGCCAACTGTTGTGTGTGTCGCTATTATCTCTGCATGAGCCAAAGATGTACCCTCAACTGCATGTCAGGTTCAGCCACGCAGGTGCTCTACATCTGTGTCAGCCCTGTCCCTGCAATGGGCCGACACACACGTGGCCGGCCACATTCTGCGCAGCATTATCACTGTGTCGTAGTCAGGCTTGTTGACATGCACAGACAGGCATGACAATGGTGTACCGTAAGGGTGCATGTGACGCAATCGCCCTGCGCACAATAGTGAATGTGCTCGGGGGTGAGGTGCAGCAGTGAGGCTACGTACTACACAGTGATGCCGCTCATTAGCAACACGCAGTACATGTCATACGGGAATCACTAACTCACACATATCACACACCAATGAACCAGTGGGCCTGCCAACACATCATGCAGTACGTAGTCTTGACTCATGTCTCTCTGCACTGTCACAGGTGACCAAGGATATGCACTCTGCGCTTGGATGATGACACCCCTCCGAGCCCCGAACACACAGCCCCAGAGGCAGTACAATTTGGTCCACAGACGCACCAGGGGCATCGTGGAGCGCACATTTGGTGTGTTGAAGTCACGTTTCAGGTGCCTGGACGTCACAGGTGGAAGGCTCCTGTACAGCCCAGGCCTCGTGTGCAAGATGATCGTTGATTGTTGTGTGTTGCACAACATATGTGTACGCAGCAGAGCCCCATGGATACGTGTGCCAGATGCACCGGACGATGATGATGGAGATGAGGCAGGTGGACCACACCCCACTGCAGCCGCAGCAGGAATTGCCCGTAGGGACTACATCATTGGCAATTTCTTCTCTGGTTGACGTCACATTGTGAGGGTCCTTAGCAGTAATGGCACAGTACGTTGACTGACCACAGGCACAGCATGTGCTAATAAATGCATTCCGAAACACATTCCCTGCGTGCATGTCACTCATCTGTACAGGCACTTCACTCAGACTTGTGTGGGTGCGACATGTTGTGCTGACAACTTAGGAATATGTTGATGGATGGTGGGTGTGTCACCTCTGTGCAGTGAGGCTGTTTAGGGTGTCACGTACTCGAAATGCCAGTTCTGTGTGTCACAGTTGTTACGGTATCCCACTCTTCGGCGTTTCACATGTGTCCCAGTTCATTCCATTTTGGCTGTCATTTGTGGCCTTCAAGTGACAAGAGGGCTTCTTTTGGGCTCTGATATGTGCCGCCATGATGCAGGGATGCACCCTGTTACTCAAGTCCCGTGACATGGGAGACATGTACGTGGGGGGAGTCACTGCCCCTACATTGGTCCATGCTTTCATTATTCTTTGGTCATGGACATGGCACGTCGGTGTGCATGGGGTGTTGTTTGTCCCTCTGCAATGTGAAGAGGAGATGCGGTTTCACAGTGTGTTCCATGTTTGTTTCCGCATTGGCGCAGGTTACCTACTGAATGCATGTCAGTGTACATTGTGGCTGTTTGTGGGGAACTGCCTGTCTGATTTGGACAATGGTCATTTGTTCTGCATCACAGCTGTGGGGTTGTGCTCATACGTTGTCATCTCACAGTTTGTTTGGTCTGCTTTTATGGTGATTGTTCCCGCCTGACGCGTGGGACTTGCAGGCCTGTAGCTGGTTTTCGCTGCTTTTTGTATCGCGCTTGGCTTCATCGCAGCTTTTTTTGCGTTCGTGTTTCGCATTTTTGAGGCATGGCATTGATTTTAACGCGGTCAGTTGACAGGTTATCTGGGGACTATCGCATGGTACCGCCGTGTTGTGAATACTTGGTTAACACGGCGTAAATTTCCCGCGATGGACTGCGTTGTTGAGGGTAGCGTTAAGTAACTTTTGCGATGGTTATCGCACGTTCTTGGGAATATGCCCCTTTGTCCCTTTCCATCTCGGCGTGGATAGCACTGTGCTAATCCCATGCTTAAAAACTTTGATAGAAAAGCAGACATTTGAGGTGAGCAAATCTAGAGTATCGCTGGTGTTGAGTGTGCTTTATACAGAAGCTGCCTTCCACCTAAACTTGAGAACTACCCAGAGTTCTCGTCTTCTTTTTTGCATAATTTATAAGTCACTCTATGCCAGCAAGGGTATTCCTTTGACTTATACTGGGTGCTCCCTTGTGTCTGGACAAAGCTAAATCTCTCTGAAGAGCTGTAATTACAGCAAAACGTGTCAGGGGTTGCTTTTATTCATTTGAGGTGGGCTTGGATGGTATTTTACCAGTCCAAAGCTGAAATACTGTGCCTGGGGTGGTAAATGGCTTTTGTCATTTAACAGCTTGACATGGATAGTACTGTGCTATTTCTATGTTTAAAGACTTTGTCCCTTTCTATCTTGGCGTGGATAGCACTGTGCTAATCTCATGCTTAAAAACTTTGATAGAAAAGCAGACATTTGAGGTGAGCAAATCTAGAGTGTCGCTGGTGTTGAGGGTGCTCTATACAGGAGCTGCCTTCCACCTAAACTTGAGAACTACCCAGAATTCTCTTCTTCTTTTTTGCATAATTTATGCATCACTCCATGCCTGCAAGGGTATTTTTTTGACTTATACTGGGTGCTCCCTTGTGTCTGGACAAAGCTAATCCTCTCTGAAGAGCTGTAATGACAGCAAAACACATGTCAGGGGTTGCTTTTATTCATTTCAGGTTGGCTTGGATGGTATTTTACCAGTCCAAAGCTGAAATACTGTGCCTGGGGTGGTAAATGGCTTTTGTCATTTAACAGCTTGGCATGGATAGTACTGTGCTATTTCTATGTTTAAAGACTTTGCTGTACAAATGGCAAAAGATTTTGGGGCATATTCTCAAGGACTCATCGCCGAATTAGCGGCACTTTTCCGCCACGAAAGTGGCGATAGATTTATCGCCCTATTCACAAGCCTGCGCTAACAGCCGACATAGTCAGTTTACCTGCGATAGCTGCCGCCAAAAACATTGCCAAGGCTGACAGCGACAACTAACGCTAATCATATGCAGAGTAGGCGTTCCCATGCAAAAACTCACGATAACACTACTTCGCGATATTCTCAACGACCAGCCAGATCAGCGATGCGGTCCAAAAACAGGCGATAAGGCACGTTAGCAGCAGGGACTTAAGACATGATTTTTTCTGGTCTTAAGTAGGACGAAAACCTGCAGTATAAAGGGAGCCCAGCCCAGAGCCACATCTGAAGACCAACAGATGCCATGGAGCTACTAATCATGCAGCTTGGAGACCCAAGAGGGCCACAACATCCACCGCCACCACCCCCAGGACCACTCCCACCCCCAGGACCCCCCCTCCCCGGACTGCCATTGAGGCAGCGCAGAACAAGACACCGGACCTTCCGAAAATGCACCAGCCTCAGAGACTTAACGCCAGAGGATGTCATTGCCCACTACAGGCTCAAAAGGACAACCATCCTCCGCATCCTGACCCACATTGCCCACAGGCTGACGGTACCAAAACAGCGGACAACCAACATCCCTCCGCAGACAAAGCTGCTGGCTGTGCTGCACTTGTTGGCCTCTGGTACCTTCCAACCAACAACTGCCAGAGTCAGAGGAGTCTCACAGCCAGCCCTATCAAAGTTCCTCACACCTGTCTTGGATGCCATCATCAGCTTGATACCCCAGCACCTTCACTTCCCCCACACTGCGCAGGAACAGCTGGAGACCAAGCAAGGCTTCTACGCCATAGCTTGCTTTCCGCACGTGTTGGGGGCAATGTCGAGGGCCAAGATGAGTGTCGCAGAGTGTATCGGGGGACCGTGGAAGGTGTTATTCCAGGGCATGATGCAGAGGGCAGGACCAAGCTGAAACAGGCCATATGGCAGAGATGAATGCTACCGCTAACTTCTTACCACAAAGGCAGAATCATCCACATCATCGTCCTCTGATGTGTGATGTGCCTCACATGTGGGTGGTGGTGTTTTGTCTGCAGCACTGTGTGGCAC
Source organism: Calotriton arnoldi (assembly GCA_963921515.1). Taxonomy (NCBI): domain Eukaryota; kingdom Metazoa; phylum Chordata; class Amphibia; order Caudata; family Salamandridae; genus Calotriton; species Calotriton arnoldi. The sequence goes on from CAWUFW010014748.1 coordinate 245,253, forward strand.
TGACACATCAGGGGCCGGAGGTGGAATGTCTGCCGCACTGTGTGGCAGTGACACATCAGGGGCCGGAGGTGGATTGTCTGCCGCACTGTGAGGCACTGACACGTCAGGGGGCGGAGATGTGGATGGAGTAGTAGCAGCAGCATTCATCTGCGCCAGGCCTTGTGGCAGCAATGCCATGATGAGGATCTGCAGGGCATGGAAGATCCCAGCTACATCTCGCTGGTGTGAAGCCGTGGCAGCAATTCTTTCCGCCTGTATCCGCTCCATGTTCTCCATGATCCTCCGCATATGTCCCAACTCCCGGGTGTCATCGCTGGAGCCACTCTGACCAGACAGTTGTTCTTGTCTCAGAGTCATGACTCCAGCGATGTCAGCCACGGCTTGTTGGAGAGCATGGAGCGGACTGTGGGTGTCCGTTAGGGACTGTAAGTGGTCCCTGATGGGACTTAGACACCCATGTATGGCATCTAGATTGGCTGCCATGAGGTCGAACCCCACCCGCACCAGATCAGCAATCTCCTTCTGGCCCTCTAACACACAGCGTTGGAATGCCATGTGTTGGTCGTGGGGGTCCTGGGAGACAGCCGTGGTGGTGGGTGCTTCCTGCTGTGTGGTCTGTGCAGGGGGTGGGGTCTCCTCGATGCAGCTGGGCTGCCCTGCTCCTGGGGGTGGGGTGCTGAGGGTGTCCATGAGCTGTTGGAGGGCGTCGGTGTCGATGGTATGGAGGTCCTCTTCATCATCAGTGAAGAGATGTACGGTCTGCTCTGCAGGAGGTGTTGATTCTCGCTCTGCAATGTGAAGGGGAGATGCAGTTTAACAGTGTGTTCCATGTATGTTCACGCATTGGACAAGTTTACAAATAGACTGCATGACAATGTACATTGTGACTGTTTGGGAGGAGATGCCTATTTGATGCGGGACAGTGGACATTTCTACACCATCAGGGATGTGGGGTTGTACTTGTACATTATCATCTCACAGTTTCCTGCTATCCCAAATGTTATTGGCCAGTTTCTACACACAAGCGGCAGCAGTTGTGTCCTCTGTTCTGTTGTGAAAGTGTTGCAGTTTGTACCACATTGTTGTCAATGTTGATGTGCTCTGTTTCTTATGTGTGTGTGCTGCATTGTGGGAGAGTCGCCCCTGCAGCTCTGATTTTGCTGGCCCTTATCCCTTTCAGGCGGTGTGCCTTTCACTTCTGTGCTTATACAGTGCTGAGATGTTGCAGACTTGGGTAAATTGGGCTCTTGGTGGGAGCTGGGACTCTTGGGCATGGTTTGTCCGCAGATGTCTTGTTGACGTCAGGGGTTGTTTGTGCACGTGGATGTGTCAGAGTGTGACCTGCTCCTTTACGGATGTGGTCCACACTCAGCCACCTCAGTGTCGTGGCGTGCACCATGTCATGATAATTGGACTGCAGCCATGCTAATCATCATGCAGTGTCACTTGCATTGTCAGTGTGGCTCACGGACCCGCAGCTTTGCTGGGTTCAACACATGTGCATGGGTTTGTTGTGAGATTAGTGATGTGTGGGGAGGGCCCCCTCTGGGCACATTGTCGACGGGGGCCTACTTGCTGTTTCTATGTGTGCTGCAGTATGCCAAGGAGATCAGGGAAATGATCCAGAGTCATTGTGGGTGTGCACTGTGCTATACTTAATTGTGCATGTGTACCATTGTGCCCATCTCCCCCCGTCCCCCCAGTCCCTGGTCGTTACTCACCCTGTTGCTGTTGGGTCAGGTCATGTTGAGCAGTGTCCGGTCCCCCAACTCCTGCCACCGTCTCCCCACTGATGACTGTGGACACCATTTCCTCCATCTCATCCAGCTCTTGCTGTGGTGCTGGACTCCCACCTCCAGTCTGCATTGCGGCTTTCCGGTTGTTAGCGAGTTTCAGCTTCGTTTTGCGCGTCACATCATTCCAGCGCTTCTCGCAGTCGTCCACTTCCCTTCTCTTCACGCCGACTGCATTCACCTTGGCCAAGATGGACTGCCATATTGCATTTTTAGTTGCCAATGACACAGTGGAGGTGATGAACAGTTGTTGGTGGTGTTCTATCACCTCCGTAATATGGATCTTGTTTTCCTGCGGACTGAATCGCGGGTTCCCCTTCTTCTTCTCCTTGCCCTTCTCCTTCCCCGAGGTCCCTGGCTGGTCCTCTGGGGGGTTTGTGGGGTTCTGCTTGGCCTCTGTAGTCGCTCCAACTTCCTCCATGGTGCTTCTCAGTAGTTTGTGGGGTTTTTTTGCAGCTTTTATGGTGATTTTGCCAGCCTGACGTGGGAATAGCAGTCCTGGCGCTGCTTATCACTGATGTTTTTGTCGCTGTTGGGCCCATCGCCACATTTTTCACGTTCGGGTTTCCTTTTTTATCGGCGTCCCGGTAATTTTAACGCAGACATTTGACACGCTATCGGGATACTTTCGCCTGTTGCCGGCGTGTTGAGAATACGCCGTTAACATGGCATTAATTTCCCGCGATAAACGACATTATGTAAAATTGCATTAACCTAGGTTGGTGATAATTATCGCCCGTTCTTGAGAATATCCCCCTTTGTCCCTTTCTATCTCGGCGTGGATAGCACTGGGCTAATCCCATGCTTAAAAACTTTGATAGAAAAGCAGACATTTGAGGTGAGCAAATCTAGAGTGTCACTGATGTTGAGGGTGCTCTATTCAGAAGCTGCCTTCCAACTAAACTTGAGAGCTACCCAGAGTTTGCTTCTTCTTTTTTGCATAATTTATGCGTCACTCTATGCCTGCAAGGGTATTCCTTTGACTTATACTGGGTGCTCCCTTGTGTCTGGACAAAGCTAAATCTCTCTAAAGAGCTGTTATGACAGTGAAACACGTGTCAGGGGTTGCTTTTATTCATTTCAGGTTGGCTTGGATGGTATTTTACCAGTCCAAAGCTGTAATACTGTGCCCGGAGTGGTAAATGGCTTTTGTCATTTAACAGCTTGGCAAGGATAGCACTGTGCTATTCCTATGCTTAAAGAATTTGCTGTACAAATGGCAAAAGACTTTGTTCTTTTCTATCTCGGCGTGGATAGCACTGTGCTAATCCCATGCTTAAAAACTTTGATAGAAAAGCAGACATTTGAGGTGAGCAAATCTAGTGTGTCGCTGGCGTTGAGGGTGCTCTATACAGAAGCTGCCTTCCACCTAAACTTGAGAACTACCCAGAGTTCTCGTCTTCTTTTTTGCATAATTTATAAGTCACTCTATGCCAGTAAGGGTATTCCTTTGACTTATACTGGGTGCTCCCTTGTGTCTGGACAAAGCTAAATCTCTCTGAAGAGCTGTAATTACAGCAAAACGTGTCAGGGGTTGCTTTTATTCATTTGAGGTGGGCTTGGATGGTATTTTACCAGTCAAAAGCTGTAATACTGTACCTGGAGTGGTAAATGGCTTTTGTCATTTAACAGCTTGGCATGGATAGCACTGTGCTATTCCTATGCATAAAGACTTTGGGGCATATTAGCAAGACCCACGTTAAAATTATCGCCGTTTTAGCGGCGATAATGGGCTTGCTAATATGCGTTATAGAATTCCAATAGAAGCCCAGGTTAGATGTGCAGGACATCTAACCTGGGCTTCTATTGGAATTCCATAACGCATATTAGCAAGCCCATTATCGCCGTTATAGCGGCAGTTTCCTGCCGCTAAAACGGCGATAATTTTAACGTGGGCCTTGCTAATATGCCCCTTTGTCCCTTTCTATCTCGGCGTGGATAGCACTGTGCTAATCCCATGCTTAAAAACTTTGATAGAAAAGCAGATATTCGAGGTGAGCAAATCTAGAGTGTCGCTGGCATTGAGGGTGCTCTATACAGAAGCTTCCTTCCACCGAAACTTGAGAACTACCCAGAGTTCTTTTCTTCTTTTTTGCATGATTTATGCATCACTCTATGCCTGCAAGGGTAATCTTTTGACTTATACTGGGTGCCCCCCCCCCCTTGTGTCTGGACGAAGCTAAATCTCTCTGAAGAGCTGTAATGACAGGGAAACACGTCAGGGGTTGCTTTTATTCATTTCAGGTTGGCTTGGATGGTATTTTACCAGTCCAAAGCTGTAATACTGTTCCTGGAGTGGTAAATGGCTTTTGTCATTTAACAGCTTGGCATGGATAGCACTGTGCTATTACTATGCTTAAAGACTTTGGGGTATATTCACAAGAACGTGTGATAACTACCGCAAGAGTAGCGTAACGCAACTTTCAATATCGCAGCCTAGCGTGGGAAAATAACCCCGTGTCAACGTGAAATTCACAACAAGGCGGTAGCATGCGATAGTCACCAGATAACGCGTCAAATGTCAGCGTGAAAATCAACGCCACGCCGAAAAAATGCGAAACGCGAACGCAAGAAAACATGCGATGAGGCCAATCGCGGTACAGAAATCAGCGAACACCAGCCACAGGCCTGCAAATCCCACGCGTCCGGCGGGAAAAAGCACCATAAAAGAAAGAAAAAAATAAAGCCCAAAAACAATTCAAACTGCGTAGCAACATGGATGCACCCGGACCGAGTGCAGAGGACAAGCCGAACACCACAAGCCTCACGGAGGACCAGCCAGGAACCCCGCGTTCGGGGAAGGGCAAGGACAAGAGGAAGAGGAAGACGGGGTTCAGTCCGCAGGAAGACCGGATCATCGTCACGGAGGTGACCGAACACCATCAACAACTGTTCGGCACCTCCACTGCGGCACTGGCAAACCAAACCAAAATATGGCAGGCCATCGTTACCAACGTCAATGCAGTCGGAGTGTCGAGGAGGTCACTGGAGGAGGTCAAGAGGCGCTGGCATGATCTGAAAAGGCAGACCAAACATAAGCTCGCCGCCAACAGGGAGGCAGCAACGGCGACTGGAGGTGGGAGTCCTCCGACACAGGAGGAGCTGGATGAGCTGGAGCAAATGGTGGCCACAGTCAGCAGTGAGGAGACGGTGGCAGGATTGGGGGGCCTGGACACAGCACAATACGACCTGACCCACCAGCAACAGGGTGAGTAACGACTAGGGATGGGGGGGACGGGGGGAGATGGGCACAATGGCACACATGCACAATTACGTGTAGCACACAGCACACCCACAATGACTGTGGAACATGTCCCTGATTGCCTTGGCACACTGCAGCACACATAGAAATGCCAAGTAGGCCCCCATCCACAATGTGCACAGAGGGGCCCCCCCATCACCAATATCACAACCGACCCATGCACATGTGCTGAATCCAGCAAAGCAGCGGCTCTGTGACCCACACTGACTATGCAAGTAACACTGCATGTCCGATAGCATGGCAGCAGCCAAAAAAAATAACATGGCCCACGAATCGACATGGAGGTAGCCCAGTGCAGATCACATCCGTAAAGGAGCAGGTCACACTCCGACATGTCCACGTGCACCCACAACCCATGCCGTACAATACACGCAGCAGACGAACAATGCACCAGGCCACAAAATCTGTCCGAGAGCACATATGACCCAAGTCAAAAGCAAATCAGCCCCAAAAAGCACACAATTCAAAGGCACCCCGCCTCAAAGGGAGAAGGCTACACGAAATCAGAGCTGCAGGGGCAACTCCCCCACAATGCAGCACACACACAGAGCAATCACAGGACATCAGCAATGACGGCAATGTGGTACAAAGTGCAACACCAGCACCACAGGACAGAGGTCACAACAGGTTCTGCTCGTGCGTAGTAACTGTCCACTCACATCTGGCATTGCCTGACACTGTGTGATGATAATGTACGGGTACTACCACACATCCGTCATGTAGTCGAAAAACACACTGACTGCCATCAAATAGCCAGCTCCCCCAAAACAGTCACAATGTACATTGGCATGCAGTCTGAATGTAAACATCTGAAAATCAACAACATACATGTGAAACTCTGTTAACCTGCATCTCCCCTTTACATTGCAGAGGGACAAACAACACCTCCTGCAGAGCACACCACACTTCCCATCATTGATGATGAAGAGGACAACCTGCACATATGTCAAGACACCCTCCAACGGATAATGGACAGCCTCTGCACCCCACCCCCAGGAGCAGGGCAGGCCAGCTGCCTCGAGGTGACCCCACCACCTGCACAGACCACACAGCAGGAAACACACACCACCACGGCTGTCACCCAGGACCCCCCCGACCAATACATGGAATTCCAATGGCATGTGTTGGGTTGCCAGGTGGAGTTGGCTGATCAGCTGCGGGTGGGTTTCGAGCTTGTGGCAGCCAAACTAGATGCCATACGTGGGTGTCTGAGTCCCATCAGGGACCACGTACAGTCCCTATCGGACACCCCCTGTACGCACCATGCTCCGCCACAGACCTTGGCTGACCTCGCTGGTGCCATGAATCGAATACAAGAACTGTCAGGTCAGACAGGCACCAGCCATGACAGCACAGAGTTGGCACAGATGCGGAGGTCAATGGAGACCATGGAGCAGATGCAGGCTGGAAGTATGTCTGCCACGGCTGGACACCAGCGAGTAGTAGCTGTGAACTTCAATGCCCTGCAGTACTTCATCTTGCCATTGCTGCCACTGAGCCGTTCCCAGATGACTGCAGCGGGAACATCGACACACACAGCTCCGACCCCTGATGTGTCCGTGGCACACTGTGATGCTGCCCCATCACCTACGCAGTCTGATGTGTCAGTGGCACACAGCGATGCAGCCATCAACCCGCCACACACACCGGACACACCGGACACAGAACCCGTATCTGGGGAGTGAGAAGGGGATGGGAACTACTGTGTGAGGAAGGAGGCAGTAGCATCCATGACCGCCATATGGCCTGTCCCTGCCTGGTTATGACCTATGCATCATGCCCTGGGAAATACCTCCTACTGACCCCCGGAACACTCTGCGACATTCACCCGGACCCCGACACGGACTGCCATTTCTTCACAGCTGGCCAATTACACAGCAATCCAGCTGCGGACTGCACTCTCCCTCTTCCTAATCACTGTGCAATCCCCAAAGGACTCTGGTTGGCCCACCACAGGGCTTCCATGTGACGTGGGCTTGGATGGCCATGTACAGCTCCAGCTCCGTCAATCACCTGAATGTGAATAAAACATTCTAAATCACACAGATGTGTCATCACTATGTTCACTCACGTATGGAAGTATGGATGGATGTGGGGACAATGATTGCACATGAAGGTATACCCTGGTAACTGACATCTATGTGCATGTGTATCCCTGAGACACATGGCCAATTGGATGACTGTGAAGGTGAGTACTAGCTGTGTCCCCATTGCACATCAACAACAATCACACAACCCCCCAACGTAGGCACACGTCCATGTGTTGAATAGGGCTGTGTGTAGGACTGACCCAAACGAAAGCAGGCCAGGAGTGGTATCCTACACCACATGTGACAACAGAACTTCACGTCGCATACCTACTCACACACATATGTGTGGACACATTCTGTAGTGAGATATGACATTGCTCCACATGATCAGTGGTTGGACACCATACTCACATTGCTGACGTCACATAAGTGCACATGTCGTTCAGCACATATCCAAAAACAATGTCTGGTTGACAGAGGTGGAGCTTGCCAAAGGGACACACCCACATTGCACATGCGTCAGTCAGTTCCTCCCTGTGTAGGGACGATGCTCATTGTGGCACAAGAGTGGACAATCTAAACAACACACCTCACAGTTAGACACCAGTGGAGTGGCATAGACTTTATTGTCATGTGCGTGTCAGTACGGACGAGGCAACGGCCACAGCAGGCAGGGACATGCTTAAGACACTTATACGCAGCCTGGGTACATGTCGAGGTTCAGAAAATGTCGGGGCTAAAATGGACAACATTCATCACGGATGGCAACGCTCACAGCCCACCTTGCCTTGCTGGATGAGTCATGTGTTGTTTGGCGTCTGCCCATTGCCCCGTGTGAGGGGGCACGACTCACTGCACATGGGATCTGCATAGTGCTCTGCCTCCAGAGTGCGCCGATTGTCTGCTCTGCTGACAGTGATCAGGTGTGAGGGTCCGACAGGTTCACATGTCGTGCTACATTGCCATGTGTGTGCTCTCCCCCAGCAGCGTGTCCGAATTGGCAACGTTGCCAAACGACACTGTGTTGCTCCGACCATGGACCTGCGTCACCTTGCACAGGTGTGTGTACACATGCGTTGTTCCACGCACATGCATCCAGAGCCCGAACGAAGGCAGACGTGTCCTCTGTTGTGGTGGGATATGTGAGCAATCCCCACGGTGCAACAAGTTGTTGGGCCATGTGCTGTGGGTGGCAATCGGATGTGGCTGCAGGAACGTAGTTGTTCGTCCATGAATGCCCGTGCAGCTTCATGTGCAATGTGTTCCAATAGTACGTCGTTGTCGTGTTCAAGGAACACCAGGGTGAGCCAATCCATTAGGTGGTCCGGGCAGGTGTGCTCAGCCCACGCCATCTCACCGATCCGCAACACAGCCCAATAGGGGAGCGCCTCGATGTGGTCACTGCACACGAGAAATTGTGCAATCTCCCATGCACAACTACCAATACATATGCAGTATGTCAAGGCATCCCATGCACGGCTGTCTCGGTTACACTCCTGTTCGTGATCCAACAGGGGGCGCAGACACAGGTCATAGTCCAATTCATCAACAGCTGTGTTGGATAGGCAGACATCCATGGGACACTCGAATGTGCATGTTCAGCAGTGGAACCAGGGCTGGACGCAGGTGACGTGGGCAATGCGGAAGCTGAGCCTGTAACTGATCCGCAGCACTGCCAGTGGCAGTGCGCCCAGTAAAAGCAGCATACGTGCACGGTACTGTTCCACGTGACGGGGGTTGTGCATGTGCCCGGTTTGGCCTGCCATTGCGTTGGTGCGTCTCGTGAACCGGCACTCTTCTGAACTGCGGCAGTTGTGTGGAGGATATGCCACAGCTCTGAGCGATGATTCGAATGTGTGTGCAACGTTGTGGGTAATGGGTTGCTGTTTCCGTGAGTGTCAAGGGCATCCCATGCGGGGGTACCACAGGCAGGGGCTTCTGTGTGTGGGCTGTGGATAAGTTGGATGGTTCATTTGCGGAATGCATGGTGTGGGAGTCATCCCCATCTGCCATTGCATCTCTATCAGGGTGTTCCAGGCGCGTTCTGGACCAAGGTCAGAGGTGCAGGTGTCCTCCCGCCTTCTGCATTGGGACAATGGTGCTTTCATCCCTGATGTTTGTCTGACTACTACTTACGTTTTCGGAATGTGATGTGGCTTTGGCGCTGAGATTGGGACACGGCCTTGGGCTCATGGTGTACGGATGGCGATGCACACACACATGTTGGCATGTGGAGCCAGGTGCCCGAGCGGCCTTGCGTTGCTTGTGCTATCTCACTCTGTCTCTCTCCCTCGCTCTCTCCCTCTCTTTCCTTTGTTGGGCGCATGGCACACCTTCTTCTCTTGGATTTGGTCTTCCAGGCTGTGTGCTACGGATTGTCCAGTGAGGAGCCGCTAGGACTCACTCTAAGGGTTGTTTCTGCTTTTGTTTGTATGGTGTTTTGTGTTGGTGATTGCATTGCTGTATGACTGATTCTCCATTTTCTGGCCACGCATGTATGTTTATTTTCCTGCTTGTGCGACATCAGGCAAAATGTTTGTTTTGGGATTCGTGGTGTTGGTGTGCAGTTTCTTAGTCCGGGGTTGGGGGTGGTCCGGTGGGGGGGGGTGTTGCGGGCCTGGGTGTGGTGTCGGTGGGTGTTGTGGCCCACTTGGGTGTCTGTGCTGCATGTTCAGTTGCTCGTGGGCATCTGTTGTCCTTCATGTGTGGCTCTGGGCTCTGCTCCCTTTTTTGGTGCAGGCTGATGTCGGACTTTACACCAGGTCAGGGCAGGTGTAGATTTCCTGGTGCTAACGCGGCTTATCGCCGGTTTGGTGTTTTTATCGCCGATGTGGCTGGTCGTTGTGAATGTTGAGGTGTGATGTTGTCGCGCCTTTTGGCACGGGAACGCCGACTCTGCATCTCATTAGCGATAGTTGCGCGGGTACTCTGTGGCGATGTTTTTTGAGGTTGCTATCGCGGGTAAACTGGTGCTGTGGGCTGTTTACACCAGCTTGCGAATGGGGAGGTATATTTATCACGACATTGGCTGCAATAAAGTGCCGTTAATTCGGCGATAGCTCCTTGTGAATATGCCCTTTTGCCCCTTTCTATCTCGGATTGGATAGCACAGTGCTAATCCCATGCTTAAAAACTTTGATAGAAAAGCAGACATTTGAGGTGAGCAAATCTAGAGTGTCGCTGGTGCTGAGTGTGCTCAATACAGAAGCTGCCTTCCAACTAAACTTGAGAACTACCCAGAGTTCTCTTCTTCTTTTTTGCATAATTTATGCATCACTCTATGCCTGCAAGGGTATTCTTTTGACTTATACTGGGTGCTCACTTGTGTCTGGACAAAGCTAAACCTCTCTGAAGAGCTGTAATGACAGCGAAACACGTGTCAAGGGTTGCTTTTATTCATTTCAGGTTGACTTGGATGATATTTTACCAGTCCAAAACTGCAATACTGTGCATGGAGTGATAAATGGCTTTTGTCATTTAACAGCTTGGCATGGATAGCACTGTGCAATTTCTATGCTTAAAGACTTTGCTGCACAAATGGCAAAAGATTTTGTTCCTCTCGATCTCAGCGTGGATAGCACTGTGCTAATCCCATGTTTAAAAACTTTGATAGAAAAACAGACATTCGAGGTAAGCAAATTTATAGTGTCGCTGGCATTGAGGATGCTCTATACAGAAGCTGCCTTCCCCCTAAACTTGAGAACTACCCAGAGATCTCTTCTTCTTTTTTGCATAATTTATGCATCACTCTATGCCTGCAAGGGTATTCTTTTGACTTATACTGGGTGCTCACTTGTGTCTGGACAAAGCTAAACCTCTCTGAAGAGCTGTAATGACAGCGAAACACGTGTTAGGGGTTGCTTTTATTCATTTCAGGTTGGCTTGGATGGTATTTTACAAGTCCAAAGCTATAATACTGTGCCTTTAGTGGTAAATATCTTTTGTCATTTAACAGCTTGGCATGGATAGCACTGTGCTATTCCTATGCTTAAAAACTTTGCTGTACAAATGGCAAAAGACTTTGGGGCATATTAGCAAGACCGGCGATAAAATTATCGCCGTTTTAGCGGCAGGAAACTGCCACTAAAACGGCGATAATGGGCTTGCTAATATGCGTTATGGAATTCCAATAGAAGCCCAGGTTAGATGTGCAGGACATCTAACCTGGGCTTCTATTGGAATTCCATAACGCATATTAGCAAGCCCATTATCGCCGTTTTAGCGGCAGTTTCCTGCCGCTAAAACGGCGATAATTTTATCGCTGGTCTTGCTAATATGCCCTTTGTCCCTTTCTATCTTGGAGTGGATAGCACTGTGCTAATCCCATGCTCAAAAACCTTGATAGAAAAACAGACATTTGAGGTAAGCAAATTTAGAGTGTCGCTGGCATTGAGGATGCTCTATACAGAAGCTGCCTTCCCCCTAAACTTGAGAACTACCCAGAGATCTCTTCTTCTTTTTTGCATAATTTATGCATCACTCTATGCCTGCAAGGGTATTCTTTTGACTTATACTGGGTGCTCCCTTGTGTCTAGACAGAGCTAAACCTCTCTGAAGAGCTCTAATGACAGCGAAACACATGTCAGGGGTTGCTTTTAATCATTTCAGGTTGGCTTGGATGGTATTTTACCAGTCCAAAGCTGTAATTCGGTGCCTGGAGTGATAAATGGCTTTTGTCATTTAGCAGCTTGGCATGGATAGCACTGTGCTATTCCTATGCTCAAAGACTTTGCTGTACAAATGGCAAAAGACTTTGTTCCTTTCTATCTCGGCGTGGATAGCACTGTGCTATTCCTATGCTTAAAGACTTTGCTGTACAAATGGCAAAAGACTTTGTTCCTTTCTATCTCGGCATATATAGCAGGGTGCTAATCCGATGCTTAAAAACTTAGATAGAAAAGCAGACATTTGAGGTGAGCAAATCTAGAATGTTGTTGGTGTTGAGGGTGCTCTATACAGAAACTGCCTTCCACCTAAACTTGAGAACTACCCAGAGTTCTCTTCTTTTTTTTGCATAATTTATGCGTCTATGCCTGCAAGGGTATTCTTTTGACTTATACTGGGTGCTCCCTTGTGTCTGGACAAAGCTAAACCTCTCTGAAGAGCTGTATTGACAGCAAAACACGTGTCAGGGGTTGCTTTTATTCATTTCAGGTTGGCTTGGATGGTATTTTACCAGTCCAAAGCTGTAATACTGTGCCTGGAGTGATAAATGGCTCTTGTCATTTAACAGCTTGGCATGGATAGCACTGCACTATTCCTATGCTTAAAGACTTTGCTGTACAAATGGCAAAAGACTTTGTCCCTTTCTATCTCGGCGTGGATAGCACTGTGCTAATCCCATGCTTAAAAACTTTGATAGAAAAGCAGACATTTGAGGTGAGCAAATCTAGAGTGTCGCTGGTGTTGAGGATGCTCTATACAGAAGCTGCCTTCCACCTAAACTTGAGAACTACCCAGAGCTTTCTTCTTCTTTTTTGCATAATTTATGCGTCACTCTATCCCTGCAAGGGTATTCTTTTGACTTATACTGGGTGCTCCCTTGTGTCTGGACAAAGCTAAACCTCTCTGAAGAGCTGTAATGACAGCGAAACACGTGTCAGGGGTTGCCTTTATTCATTTCATGTTGGCTTGGATGATATTTTACCAGTCCAAAGCTGTAATATTGTGCCTGGAGTGGTAAATGGCTTTTGTCATTTAACAGCTTGGTATGGATAGCACTGTGCTATTCCTTTGCTTAAAGACTTTGCTGTACAAATGGCAAAACACTTTGTCTCTTTCTATCTTGGCGTAGATAGCACTGTGCTAATCCGATGCTCAAAAACTTTGATAGAAAAGCAGACATTCGAGGTGAGCAAATTTAGAGTGTCGCTGGTATTGAGGATGCTCTATACAGAAGTTGCCTTCCCCCTAAACTTGAGAACTACCCAGAGATCTCTTCTTCTTTTTTGCATAATTTATGCATCACTCTATGCCTGCAAGGGTATTCTTTTGACTTATACTGGGTGCTCCCTTGTGTCTGGACAAAGCTAAACCTCTCTGAAGAGCTCTAATGACAGCGAAACACATGTCAGGGGTTGCTTTTAATCATTTCAGGTTGGCTTGGATGGTATTTTACCAGTCCAAAGCTGTAATAAGGTGCCTGGAGTTGTAAATGGCTGTTGTCATTTAGCAGCTTGGCATGGATAGCACTGTGCTATTCCTATGCTTAAAGACTTTGCTGTACAAATGGCAAAAGACTTGGGGGCTGATTCCGATTCGGGCCGGAAAACGTACCGACCGACCGACTCGGAGCCGGAATTAATTCTGACCGACACGTACCGGTGCAGCCCGACCCGCAAAGTACGATGAAAAGCGTGCAAAATCCGATCGACTCGTACGGAACACAAGCCGAACGACCGAACCGCGCGGAAAACAGCTATCCGGCCGGAAAGGCACGCGAATCGAACCGACCGACACGCACCAGGAAGAATCCCGAACGAAACGTACCCGCGAACTCCGACTAGCCAAGTACGATGCAACGCGTGGAAAACACGACCGAGTCGCACGGAGCTCAAGCCGTACGACCGACACGCATACAAAACAGCGAGCCGAAGCAACCCAATACACCGCGACCGACGCGTACGCAGCACAGGAAACAGCACAAACACAGCGTGAACGACTCGGAGAAGCTCGCACGAGACAACTGCAGGGTCCGACTTGGTCAGAAGAACGTCTCCTACCTGCACAAAAAGTACAAAGGGAAAAACACAAAAAAAAAGGCCAAACAAGCAATTACAAAGCCAATAAATACTGGGGGGGAACAGGGAACAAAGACACACCCACAACTCCACCCATATAAAGGACACAAATCCCTACCATGATCCTTTGCAAATTCAAATGACCTGCCAGCACAGAACACCAACAGACAGCAACCACACACACACTCACAGCTCATCCATCACACAAGCCACACACCATCAGCACCTCAACAAATAGCACCCTCACATACACCCAGCAAAACACACACTCACACACCCTCACTTGCACACCAACACACACATCACTCACCACCACCACCCATCACCATGCCCCCCAAGAAGAATCCAAAGTTCCTAGATAGTGAATTGGAAGTCCTGGTAGATGAGATCCTCAGGGTAGAGCCACAGCTGTTTGGTACACTGGTCCAACAGACCCCCATGTCGCAGAAAACCAAGATGTGGGCGAGGATCGTTGACAGGGTGAACGCACAATCACCATGTTTGCGCACAAAGGAAGACATCCAGAACAGGTGGTATGATGTGCGCAGGAGGGTCAGGGACCTACTGAAGAAGGATTACATCTTGAGCCAACACACCGGCAGTGGCCCTCCTGCCAAACCACTATACCTCAGGCCCTGGGAGGAGAAGGTGCGGGCCATCCTACCACCAGTGAGCGTCTATGGACTAGAAGACATCCCAGAGCCTGGTGAGTACACAACCAATATACCCAATATCGTGTGACAATACACACACATCACTGTCAAGGGGATAGTCAAACCATGCACCCTTAGCAAATCCACAGCAACAAAACCAGAATCATCCCAAGATGTGTATGTCAGTCAGATAAACACAATACATGCCATCTCATAGTGATATGTAACTGTGTCATGACATGTACAAACCCTACAACAAATAAAGCTAGGCAGTGGCACAAATCTAACCAACAAACACTGTCAGATATGTAGCCACCACTACAACACCACCACACAGGGAATCCCACAGAAAGGAAGGAATTCTGTGTATGCTGGTCAAGTCAGTGTAGCCAATAGCATCATGGGAGTCGTAGTCACAGATATTGCCCACCATCACAATACGCCCATCAACACCACTCTGAACCATGCTCACATCACAGGGAGTGGAAAACAACTGACAAGATGGCTGACACTGGCTACTGCTGTGGGGAGCACAAGGCCCTGCTGGGAACTGTGCACCAACCAACAGCAGGACACCACTGTCTGACATCCTGAAAGACAACTTGCACTCCCTGCAATGGAAGCACGTTCCGTGGTGGGATATCTGGCTGGGTGGGAAGGCGGACTGACAGCTATGACCATAGTTACCAGCAGCTCTTCCCACACACACCCCTAACCCAAACTACACACAACTCACCTGGGAAAATGCATTGCCTCACACTAAAAATATTTATCCCACAAAGAACCACCACCCTGGGTCATGCTGTGGGAAGCACAGGTACACACATGGGACTTGTAGCCAAACAAGGGCCAGGACAACACTGTCAGCCATCCATTCAGCACAGGCACACTACCCCACAGGGAAGCAGACTCAGAAGGAAGGAAGTATGGGCAAGCTGGGAAGGGGGGTGGAGGCAATAGCATGATGGGAGTGGTAGTCACGGCTCAACATCCCCCCCACATGGCCCAGCAAGCTCACACTGAAGCATGCACACCTCACAGAGAGTGGAAAGCCCCATCAAAGATGTCTGACACTGCTGCTCTGTTGTGGGGAGCACAAGGCCATGCTGGGAACTGGCCACCAACCAACAGCAGGACACCACTGTCAGCCATCTTGCCATTGCTGTCACACCCACACACAGTGAAGTACACTCAAAAGGAAGGAAGTATGGGCATGCTGGGAAGGGGGTGGAGGCAATAGCATGATGGGAGTGGTAGTCACAGCTCAACATCCCCCCCACATGGCCCAGCAAGCTCACACTGAAGCATGCACACCTCACAGAGAGTGGAAAGCCCCATCAAAGATGTCTGACACTGCTGCTCTGTTGTGGGGAGCACAAGGCCATGCTGGGAACTGGCCACCAACCAACAGCAGGACACCACTGTCAGCCATCTTGCCATTGCTGTCACACCCACACACAGTGAAGTACACTCAAAAGGAAGGAAGTATGGGCATGCTGGGAAGGGGGTGGAGGCAATAGCATGATGGGAGTGGTAGTCACAGCTCAACATCCCCCCCACATGGCCCAGCAAGCTCACACTGAAGCATGCACACCTCACAGAGAGTGGAAAGCCCCATCAAAGATGTCTGACACTGCTGCTCTGTTGTGGGGAGCACAAGGCCATGCTGGGAACTGGCCACCAACCAACAGCAGGACACCACTGTCAGCCATCTTGCCATTGCTGTCACACCCACACACAGTGAAGTACACTCAAAAGGAAGGAAGTATGGGCATGCTGGGAAGGGGGTGGAGGCAATAGCATGATGGGAGTGGTAGTCACAGCTCAACATCCCCCCCACATGGCCCAGCAAGCTCACACTGAAGCATGCACACCTCACAGAGAGTGGAAAGCCCCATCAAAGATGTCTGACACTGCTGCTCTGTTGTGGGGAGCACAAGGCCATGCTGGGAACTGGCCACCAACCAACAGCAGGACACCACTGACTGACATCCTGAGAGTCAACCTGCACCCACTGCAAGGGTGGCATGCTTCATGGTGGGATAACTGGGCTGGAGGGAGAAGGATGTCCGGATGTCAACCAAATACCACCAATGCTGGCTATGCACACACCTCAACATTCACATTGAAATGCTTCATGTTGTCAGGACAATGCGCTACACCAATATCAACAGCTGACTGTGACAACTTAGGACAATGCAATGTACAGGCCCGCATCCAGAGGTACAGTCACAACTGTCAGGTGTTTGAACCATTGATGCCTGTAGAAACATTACATACATTGTGTGTCTCTTCCAAATACAGGTGATGATGGGGACACAGCAGCAGACGCTGAGGAGTCCCTGTCCCAGGCTCCGGGGGACACTGAGCTCACTGGTGTGGAACAGCCTCTGCCCACCTCGGATGACGAAGACCTACCTGGCACCTCCGCAGTGAGTCATCATGCAGCACCAGCAGGACCACCAGCTGCACCCCCTGCACCCACCCCTCCAACAACTGCCAACACACAGACCACCCCTGCCGACACGGACAGACCAAGGACCACCACCACCAACAGCACACGGACCCCGGCCCAACGTGGAGCTACGGACACCAACACCAGCAACAACCCCCAAGGGGGCCCAGGGTCACCTGTGCGTGCCAACGCAGGTCCTTCACGTGTCGCCAGGGGTGGTGGGAGGGGTGGTAGACATAGGTCGCTGCTTGCAGAGGGGTCTGGACTGCATGATGACCCACAACTGGTACGCATAGCTGATGCGTACCAGACTAGCACCGGAGAGTTCAGCCAGGTAGTGGGGATCCTCAGGGACATTCAACAGCAGCAGGCTGCCCATCATGCCCGCTTGGACTTACACATGTCCCGCATGGAGTCCAAGTGGGACACATTGCAAGAACAGACGGCGGTGCATAGGGACATATTACAATGCCTCCGCCAGATGTGCACCAACATGTCAACACCTCCCTGTGTGCCCACAACATCTGGTGCTGCAACAACTGCAACTGCCACAGGGAGGGAGGATGACTCTGGCGGAGAGTCCCCTGCACCGCAGCAGCCTGCACTTGAGGGTCCCCCCCAAAGAAGAGGGGTCGTCCGAGGAAGGACAACTGAGAGGCTGATGGCCATGCACAACCCCCAGGAAGCCAACACCTGTTCCGGAAAATCACCTTTGTGCGCAAACTCTTCACCCTGTCGAATGCAACACAACTCTCCCACATGACATGGGGAGCTCAAGTTGGACCAATGTATCAGATGACTGTGGACTTTACTCAGGACATTTCTGCTATCAGGACTTCCAAATCATCTAGGAACTTTGGATTACAATCACAATGTACAGCACCCACCATCCTGTGCACTATACTCACACATGTATGTCAATAAACTCACTAATACACCATACTTGCCTCTGTTGTGATTACAACGTTGTTTCTGAAGTGGAGATGATGATCTGTGAAATGACACTGTGCATGCTAACTGCTACAGCAAGTACAACACCGGCATGTGAGTCATGGCGACGTGACACATATGAGGGAGACACACCACCAGGGCTACACAACACATACACACCAGGGCCATCTGACTCATCGCCTACACTGATGTTGCCAGGAAATACGGTGCAATGCACAGACACAACACCTATTCACAGTCTGTGTTAACTAGCCCACTGGTGCAGGAAGCAAATGTCAGTCAGATGTGTGACCACAGACAACGCACATCACAAAGTGAAGCACAGGTTTATTACACATTTGCAACATGTTGTAACCACTACAGATGCAAGGTAATCCCACCTGGCAGTGGGCACACAGTCAACAAGTGTAGAAGAAAGGAAGTCCATGGGTGTGGCGCACATCACCTGTAGGGAAACGACAGCTACCACCCTGGAAGTTGATTCACGGTGTCGGGGGATCACAGTTGACCAAACAACTCTGAAAGTACCCTGTGAAGGACAGAAATGACACACAGTCAAAAGCACTGAAGAACAGGACAGAACTGCAATACTCATGCCCAATACATGTCACAAGATACCCACCCAGGACCAAGTTAGCATGTCAACACTGTTGTGGAGTACAGACTACCTGTAAGGACACATTGCTGCACGCATCCAGTCAAGTAGCACATGGACACACTCAAACAGCACCAGAGCACCACCAACACATATCATGCAAACTCACATCATTGACATAACATCCCTGGATACTCACATTCAGCTGAAGAAGTTGGTGATGAGCTGTGTGCGGACATCACCCTCATCATCATCATCACCACTGGCATCGTGGTCCAGCCCAGGATCCTCCACAGGTGGCGGATGTTGGTCATCGTCATCCAGGATGAGAGGCAACTCCTTCCGCACTGCCAGGTTGTGTAGCATGCAGCAGACGATGACAATCTTGCACACCTTTGCTGGGGCATATGGGAGGGCCCCTCCTGTCTTATCTAGGCAGCGGAAGCGGCTCTTCAGGAGACCAAATGTCCGCTCAATCACTCTCCTGGTCCGACCATGTGCCTCATTGTAGCGCATCTGGGCTGGTGTCACAGGGTTCCTGAGGGGCGTCAGCAACCACGGCATGTTGGGGTATCCGGAGTCACCTACATACAGACAATTGCACATTAGCTGAGTTGGAAAAGAGGGTGGAACACTACATTGCAGAACACACACAATGCTACAAAGTCAGTACACACCAACAAGCCAGGCACGCTGGTTCCGCATCTGTGACATCATCCTCGGGATGCGACTACTCCTCATCACGTAGGCATCGTGTGCAGAACCGGGGAAACGGGCACAGACGTGTGTGATGCTCATATCTGCAAGACATACCACCAGTGCATTGACCGAATGGTAGTGTTTGCGGTTCCTGTATGCCTGCTCTTGGGCCTGTGGTGGTACCAAAGCCACATGTGTCCCATCAATGGAGCCAATGACATGCGGCATCCTCCCCAGGGCATAGAAGTCACTCTTCACGTCAGTGAGTTGTTGAAGTCTAGGGAAATAGATGTACTGGTTCAGGTACCTCAACATAGCCTCCAAAACGTCGCGGAGCACACGGCTGAACATGGTCTGTGACATCCCACCAGCAGACGCCACAGTGTGTTGAAAGGTACCGGTGGCAAAGAAGTGTAGGGCTGCCATCACCTTCACCTTGGGGGTCAGCGCTGTAGGGTATGTCCGGCCAGGTTGCAAATGTGGGGCCAACCGCACCGTCAATTCCTCAATCAGTGGCCTGGTGAAGCGGTACCGTCGGATGCAGTCCCGTTCAACCACCATTGCAAGGTCAGGGAATGGCCGATGGACAGCTGGTGCCCTGCAGTGCATAGGTGAGGAAAGAAAGATTGTCAGTCACCCCACATATGTGGCATAGACCAGACTCAATATCACATGATACATCATTACGAGACACAAGTACATGATGCGTGTGCCGTTCCGTAAGGACATGTATGGCACCTACATGGCTAACATCTAACATCACAGTTCAACATGTGTCCTCAACAAGTCCCAGGTTGTGCTATGGGATATCATTAGGCTGTGTCACAGTACCCATGTACTGCTGTCACGTTCCAAACACACACCACAGTGACATGTGAGGACAGATGTGCCCCAGGCATCACAGCTCATCGACAGGTAGATTCCCAGGGACCCTGTATTGACACATGGACACTGGCATGACATGGTGCATCATGAATACACCACAGCTAAACAACCATGACCCCCACAGGTAGTGGTCCCTGTTGCCTCGGCAGGACAGACATGGACGTCTGTGACACACACACGCACAACATCAAAGTCCATGCACAAACAACGTGGATGTGGAGACTGTCTCCCATTGTGCACATGGAATCAGAGACATTGTAAACACGACATGCACACAGACTGTGGAGGGCCATCACAATTGTGGCAATGGGTCACCCTGGGACGTACATACCGTCCCACATGGGACTCAGGGGGTATGTGACATGACATACACATACACAACCGTGAAATGTGACCATGCCACATGCCCTGAAATGAACAGTTGCACACCACAGTGTTCATGTGCACAACACACCAAGGATTCTGTCCCCATGAACACGTGCACAGCCTGGGAGTGGCTGCCCCCAAGTGCCACCCAAAAAACAACATGTTGACCCCCATACACGGAACATGTAATGCAGCCTTACATGCCTTAGGATACAGTGTGGACAGGCTGTGGTGTTGTAGGTGTGCCCCTCACTCCCTGGGAAGTATATGTGGCTGGCATATGTTCACCTGTGACAGGCATGGTGACATATGCCAGTGACTTGTACAGGGACGCGTTGTACAGCAATGGACCAATCGGTGCGCACACATTGGCCATTGCATTCAATGTGAGCGGATACTCGTTGTATCCCGGGTACGCGTTGTAGAGCAATGGACCGATCGGTGTGCCCGGCCGGCCCATTGCATTCAATGTGAGCGGGTACGCGTTGTATCGCGGGTACGCGTTGTAGAGCAATGGACCGATCGGTGTGCCCGGCCGGCCCATTGCATTCAATGTGAGCGGGTACGCGTTGTATCGCGGGTACGCGTTGAACTGCAATGGACCGATCGGTGTGCCCGGCCGGCCCATTGCATTCAATGTGAGCGGGTACGCGTTGTATCCCGGGTACGCGTCGTACAGCAATGGACCGATCGGTGCGCACACATTGGCTGGGGCCTGGCATGGCAACGGACGCGTTTTCGAAGCTCCAACGAGTCTGATGCAGTGAATTCAGTTGGCCAGCCACAACAATGTTGCAAAATCATGGGTGTCATGAAGTTGAAGATTTGAAGGATGCTGTGGGCGTGTATTAGTGCTGCTATACCATGGATTGGTCAGATTTAGAAGATGCAAACGACTTGGACCTATCACTTTGGACACATGGGACAGTATCTGCCTCTGCAGCACACATATAATGCTGGCTGTTCCCCTGAGAGCTCACTTGCCTGCACTACATGCTCCAGGACGACATCTGCCACCAACACTGCTGCTGTTTATGCATCCTCTGGCTCCTGCAATGGCACGTACTGTGGAGAGAGCCCCAGCCTTCAGCCTTGAGGAGAACCAGGCCCTGCTGGACAGCCTCCTTCCACAGTACAGCAAGCTGTATGGGAAACCAGGGGAGCAGGTGAGTGTGCTGTCCACTGCATCACTAATTGTGCATGTTGTCTGACTAGCAGGACTTTCACTGTGCACACCACTGGCTAGCATGCCCACTGAGTAGTTGTCACACCCCAAAGTGTGTAGTTACATGCACTGAACTGGTACAGTGCAGTAACAGTGCATTCCAACTAGGTTTACTTCCCATGCAATGATACCATGTAGTGACTGCTGGCAAACTGTTCATAGCCATTGTTGCACTGCCTGTGTACATCATATGCCCCTGTAATTGAGACATGTATATCCAACTGTGTGATGCACGTATATGTTGCATGTGTAGTAATGGCCTTTTCACTTTGTCATCCTCACAGGTTGATGCCCACCAGAAGCAGGACATCTGGCTGACCATCGCCCGGAAAGTAAGATCCGTGGGGGTCTACAGGCGCAGGATCCGCAACTGCCAAAAGAGGTGGCAGGACCTTCGTGGCTGGACCCGGAGGATCGCAAGGGTCCAGCTGAAGCTGTCGCCTCCTCGCAGGAGGGGCGGACACCGGACCCTGACCCCCCACATGCTCCGGATCCTGGCGGTGGTCTTCCCTGACCTGGATGGGCAGCTGAAGGACAGACAGCAGCAAGGAGGGGGTGAGTCCATGACTGCACTGTGCACTTTGTCTGCCATGCTATGTGCCCTCCTCTGGCCTGAGTTAAACTTCCACAGTACATCAGTCATGTGGTCCAGGACCCATGTCCCTCATTTGTTACATGCCCACTTCTCCTCTGATACGCATATGTGTGGCCCTTATAGTCAGGAAATTGTGTCATTTGGGGACTGTGTCATTGCATTTTGCTTTGCTCAAGGTGGGGGACAGCATTTGTTCCCGTGACTATGTTGTGCGATTCATGGGTGGGTCAATTGCTTACACAATGCCTAAGTTCTGACATGTGATCTGCGTGTAACTTTGATATGTGGTCCGCTTGCTGCTCTGACTCACCACATGTCCCTGGGGAATGTGGCACACACCCATGCTGCTGGTGGGAACAATATTTGGGCCTCAGGAGTATGTGTATCCAGTGTGTCACACATGCTTAGCCACCTGCCTACTGTCCAGGACTCATCCCTCTTACAGGTGGAGCTGGACAGTCATGCCTACTCCAGTGCATACAATACACTCTGTACTCCCACTCCCGTGTATCATCTGGCATGTTGTGATCAGTGAAATGTACCCTCAGGTGTCTGCCTCTGTCTCATTGTGCTGTGTCTTCGTTGTCAGGACTACTGGTATGTTCATCGTTTGGGGCTCAGCATGCCATCTGAGATGTGACCATGATAGACGATACTTCTGTGACTTATAGGTGTCTGATCACTTGACTGTGCACACAGGTGTTTGCGACTGTGACTTTCAGGCAGCTGTATTTTCATTCACAGCACACTGTGAGGTGCTCATGTTCAGAGAGTTGTGTTTCATGTCCCCCATATGTCCAGTTGGTATGACGTGGACAAATAGTAGTACAGATGATGTGGTTTTTGGGGGATGGACATGTGCACTTGTCAGTCACATAACTTGCATTCCCCATGCCCTCGGATTGTGACACAGTGCAGACTGTTGTTGTCTGGCTGCCATGGCCATGTGACTTGAGACAGTAATGTATGACTTTGCACGCATTCCTGTGTCATGGCATTCAACTTCCTGGGACTGATCCTGCAGGGGAGTGACATGTGCAACATGCACCCCATTGTGGCATTGACTATCCGGACATGGGTGCATCATGGTGTCTGGTGCTGGTATGCATCACATGCATTTCTAATTAGAATCTGGCCATCCCTTTATCCGGACACCTGCACTGACTCAGTGGCAAGAGATGTGATGTGTGCATGTTCACATGCTTCACCGTGTTCCCTGCAATGTCCAACAACTGTGTAGGTGGTGCATGTGTCCACACTGGGGTCTTACCATCAGACAGGCACCAGACAGATGGGTGCAAGGGCAGGAGGGGTGTGAGTCCCATGGTTGACCATCAGACTGACAATTGGCTTCCCCGAATCTGTGTGAGGACTTTAGGCAATGTTCAACTAAGGATGCCAGGGCTTGCTCTGTAATGTGCTGTACTTACTGTGGTGTGTGCGGTCAGTGCAGGTGACTGATGTTTGTCTGTTTCCCTAATTGTTTGCAGATACATCCACGGCCACAGGAGGGGACAGCTCCACGGACCAGGAGGAGCAGCGGAGCCAGACTGGGTCAGCATCGGACGAGTGGTCAGAGGGACCCAGTGGCACGGAGGGCGAGGGGAGCCACACCGAGGAGTCCTCAGCACCATCCACCTCAGCTGGGGACCACAGCAGCTCGGAGGATGACTCCCTTGTGGAGGCGCATCTCGGCAGCCACCAAAGGCCAGCTAGTCTGTCTGGCCCCACTACCACCACCACCGCCCTCCCATCGGCTCCCATTCCTGAGGTCCGTGGAGGCTCCTGTGCTCGGGAGCGTGTCTCCTTCGTGCCAGGCACCGCAGCCCCTGCCCCTGTGTCCCCTGCTGCCCTGAGTGAGGAGTCTGTGTACCTCCTTCGGCAGCTCCATGTAGGGCAGACAGCAATGCTGAGTGTCCTCCATGCACACACCACTCTGTTGACACAGCTGGTGTCGTTCATGGAGGGCATCTCGACGGGTATGTCTGCCCTACAGAGGAGCAATAGGTCCATGGACTCCTCCCTGACGGCAGCAGTGTCCCTCCTCCAACAGTCCCTCACCCCTCCCACCTCTGCCCCATCCACACTTCCTGCCCCCCTACCTGTCCAAAGCACATGCACACCTGCACAGTCATCCAAACACACAGACACGAGCAGCACAGACACACCCAAGAGTAAGGCAAGACGTGCACACAAGCATCCTCAGGGGACTGATACCACAGACACAGGGGATGGGGACACACACACACACAGGCATCCACATTCACTCCGCAGTCCTCCAAATCCTCTCCCTCCAAGACCCCTTCCCTTGCCTCGCCTGCTACCCCACATACACAGCAGGTCTTCCTGTGTGACCTCGGCCTCTTCCCCACCATTCCTGCTGACCCAGCACACCAGGGGAAGAGGAAGTCCACCCACACAGAGAGGAGTGCCCCTCGCCCCCGGACACCCTCCCCCAGGCGCAGGCAGACACAGGAGCCCATTCGGAAGTCCCCCGGAGCAGGAAGAGCAAGACCCCACCACCACCACCACGCAGCTCCAGCGCCCAGTCTCTCTCCTCCATCCCCCAGGCCACCACTGCACAGGTTCCCCGCCACACCCTGCCCCAGGTTCCCCCACACACCGATACCGCATCCCCAGACTGCTTAGGCCCTCCCCCCTGCCACTTGCTCTTCCACCCCCAACCCAGACGCTCTGCCTGTTAGTGGCACTGTTGTGGGGACCGGGTCCCCCCTCTGTCCTGCCCACCTCATCTGCCCACCCTTCCACTCCCTTGGAGTCATGCACTGCAGTGGAGTCCACAACCACCACGTCTGACTCGGGCACTGCAGTGGGTACCCAGTCCACTACATCAGTCCAGCCCACTGCAGTGGTTGCGGCACCCACACCAACTGACTTGTGTACCACGGTGGTGCCGGCCCCCCTGAGTCAGACACCTCCACTGCAGTTGCCGGTGACACTCCTGCACCCACCACCCCTTCACTGCCTCACTCTGCCATCCCCTGATCCTGTCCCTGCGGTGCCTGGCCTGCCCCTTGTATGCCCCTCCAAGGGTGATGTCCCCCAACCGTACCAGTGCAGGCAAGCAATGTGTGACCAGTTGTCACTTCTCACCCCGTTGGTACTGTGATTTTGGACTGGCCATTGGCCTTAGTTTCTTTTGGACTTCCGTTTTTACCCTGACATTTGCTGAATAAAGCCTCTTTTTGTTTACTTTTGGGTTTTCTTTTGATGTACATGATGTGGATGAGTAGCATCCTGCATTTGCAGTTGTAATAGTGTTCACATCAGGACGATGAAGTGTTGCAGTGATGGACTCCATGTGGTCCATGGGATATGTGTCCTGTTGTATTCTGGATCTATGGCATCCTTTGCTACAGTCTGAGGGTGTAATGTTCAGCATTTGACACAGGGATGTCCTTTTTGCATTTGTAAATGAACATCTTTGTCTTACACTGATGCACATCTGGTGGGCTTACCACTGTTCAATGTTCCGATTTCCCTGACTGTGTGCCCAGCTCCACTGGACATGCAGTTTTGCACATCAATGTCGAAGGACTCATCTGTGTATACAGTGCAACTTGCTTGACACGTGTTTGGTGTGTGTGCAGATGACTGACGTGACACCCCCGTACCCAGGCTGATGTGAGCAGAGCCTTCTGTGTGTTGTGGTTGTTGACTCACTGACGGAGTGTTCTGCTGACATGTTTGGGTCGTGCACAGACAAGGTTTGGCACAGCGGACCTTCCACAGGAGTGGTGTGCCCTCATGGCAGTGTGTAATCTGGTGACATTGCGTGGGCCTGTGTTGTGTAAGCATGTCTGTGCGTGTTCCCTTCCCTTTTCCTACACAGGCTGTGTCCCTAGGGATGTTCCTGTTTGTGATGCTTGCTGAGTTGTTCTGTGTTCATCCAGCATTTTGGACCTGGTTTCTCTGTGATGTGGGTGCATGGCAAACTAATGTTCATGAGGTTGTCATCCCAGGTTGTCTTTGTTGTCAGTGCTGGGGATGTGGGCAAACGCAGATGGGACACATTCAGGATTCCCCTTGGCACTTGTTGTTTACACGAGTAATGTGATTTACAGTTTGTGTTAGCTTACAGTGATTGTGACACGTTGTGTGTGTGACTGCTGCCACTCCTCAGGGTCAGAGCTGCAATGTTGGTAGTTGTGTACGTGTGTTCTTCGTGTGTCACCTTGGCTTCTTCATTGGTGTGTGACTATGGCCAGGATCCCATTGATTGTGGTGGATTTCACATCATGCCCATGTACAGCATACTGTGCTGTGTGTCAGACATTGACAAGTCTTGTTGACTGGCCATGTGTGATGGGTTTCTGCACCTTGGTTCCCACCACCACCCCTGGTATTGTCATGGGTGCATGTGCAATGTCACCAGTCCATGTGAGCTTCACTGCTGCACATTGGTGGAGATCAGGGTGTGTGGTGTTGAGTGTGTGCAAAAGTGAGTTGTTGCACGGCCAGACCCCTACCTCCATATTGGCCTTGGCTGGCAGGCCATGCTGATTGATTGGAGCTTGTGTAGGTGTGATGGTAGTTAGTTGCTCAGGACACATGGCTGGGGTTCACAGTGTGAACGACATCTGACATTGTCATCACAGTAGGATTATCATGCAGGCTAGTGTCAGCACAATATGGGGTCCCTGGGGGTAGTGCTGTGGTGGGTCTGTCTCTTGCTGTGTTAGTTGCTGTTCCTACAAGCTTGTGTGACATGTGTAATTTGTGCTCCCTCTCATCTAACAATGCCTGATTGCCCACATAGGGGATTTGGATCCATGAGTTACTTTTGTGTGGCACTGTATGTGCATCTGTGTAATTGGTATTCAGGCCTCATCATGTGTTGTGTGGTTGCCTGGGGACACTGGCACCCCCTCACCTGTTGTGTTTGATGTGCAGTGTGGGTCTGCCTGTTTGTGCATCTGCACCACTGCATTGGCATATCTTTAGTGTGCTATTGGCTGTATGTTGTTTGGTGGGTTTCACCTGCTGTCCCTGGGACTCCTAGGTCATCAGTCGGCACAATGATCATTGTTTGTGTGTCCCATTGCTGCCATGGTATGTTATTTGTTCACCTCACATCTACAGTCTCCACAGGGTATCTACATTTGTGTGCCCATTGGTGCAAATATGTGGGTCTGCATTATGATGGTCACTTCTGTCATTGTGTCATTGATGGATGTTGACAGTGTCAGCCCCCATGGGTGATGTTTGTCTGCACATGGCCAAAGGTATGTCTTATTTGCACTGCACTGTTTGCCTCACACAATGTATGTTGCTATGGGACACAAGCACTACTTTGCCACTGATGTGTTTGTTGTTCTGTGACCAGGAATCATCCATGCAGTTTGGCAGTTGCAGCTTTTTCAATGTCAACACTTACATTTTGGTCACTGTGATGATGGGGGTTGGACCCCATTGTCACAATGTTCAAAATGTGCTTCAGCTATGGACCCCACACTTACCTTTTGGTCACTGTGATGATGGGGGTTTAGACCCCATTGCCACAATGTTCAAAATGTGCTTCAGCTATGGACCCCACACTTACCTTTTGGTCACTGTGATGATGGGGGTTTAGACCCCATTGCCACAATGTGCAAAATGTGCTTCAGCTATGGACCCCACACTTACCTTTTGGTCACTGTGATAATGGGGGTTGGACCCCATTGCCACAATGTTCAAAATGTGCTTCAGCTATGGACCCCACACTTACCTTTTGGTCACTGTGATGATGGGGGTTTAGACCCCATTGCCACAATGTTCAAAATGTGCTTCAGCTATGGACCCCACACTTACCTTTTGGTCACTGTGATGATGGGGGTTTAGACCCCATTGCCACAATGTTCAAAATGTGCTTCTGCTATGGACCCCACACTTACCTTTTGGTCACTGTGATGATGGGGGTTTAGACCCCATTGCCACAATGTGCAAAATGTGCTTCAGCTATGGACCCCACACTTACCTTTTGGTCACTGTGATGATGGCGGTTGGACCCCATTGCCACAATGTTCAAAATGTGCTTCAGCTATGGACCCCACACTTACCTTTTGGTCACTGTGATGATGGGGTTGGACCCCATTGCCACAGTGGTCATGGTCTGCTTGCATTGTGGGGGCCACACACATTTATGTGTGACACATGTGATAGGGGGTCACATTGTATGTTCAAAGTCATGTTCAGTGTTGTAGGCATTTGACACAGTCTACACACGCTTGTCATGGTGTTGGGGGGATGTCTTTTTGTTGCATTCCTTATGTTGGTGTGTGCTTGTTGTGTCATGCATTAGCCATCCTGTGAGTGGGGGTGTTGTTGGTGGTAGGCATCCTGCCCCCCATGGGTAGAGGTGGTAGTAGTGGTAGGCATCTGGCACCCCCTGAGTAGGGGTGGTAGTGGTGGTGGGCATCCAGCCCCCCATGGGTAGAGGTGGTAGTAGTGGTAGGCATCCTGCCCCCCATGGGTAGAGGTGGTAGTAGTGGTAGGCATCTGGCACCCATGGGTAGAGGTGGTAGTGGTGGTAGGCATCCAGCCCCCCATGGGTAGAGGTGGTAGTAGTGACAGGCATCCTGCCCCCCATGGGTAGAGGTGGTAGTAGTGGTAGGCATCTGGCACCCATGGGTAGAGGTAGTAGTAGTGGTAGGCATCTGGCACCCCTGAGTAGGGGTGGTAGTGGTGGTAGGCATCCAGCCCCCATGGGTAGAGGTGGTAGTAGTGGTAGGCATCCAGCCCCCCATGGGTAGAGGTGGTAGTAGTGGTAGGCATCCAGCCCCCATGGGTAGAGGTGGTAGTAGTGGTAGGCATCCAGCCCCCCATGGGTAGAGGTGGTAGTAGTGACAGGCATCCAGCCCCCCATGGGTAGAGGTGGTAGTAGTGGTAGGCATCCAGCCCGCCATGGGTAGAGGTGGTAGTAGTGGTAGGCATCTGGCACCCCCTGAGTAGGGGTGGTAGTAGTGGTAGGCATCCAGCCCCCCATGGGTAGAGGTGGTAGTAGTGACAGGCATCCTGCCCCCCATGGGTAGAGGTGGTAGTAGTGGTAGGCATCTGGC
The DNA here is from genome assembly GCA_963921515.1 of Calotriton arnoldi. Classification (NCBI taxonomy): domain Eukaryota; kingdom Metazoa; phylum Chordata; class Amphibia; order Caudata; family Salamandridae; genus Calotriton; species Calotriton arnoldi. Next base: position 274,560 of record CAWUFW010014748.1, read on the forward strand.
ACCCCCTGAGTAGGGGTGGTAGTGGTGGTGGGCATCCAGCCCCCCGTGGGTAGAGGTGGTAGTAGTGGTAGGCATCCTGCCCCCATGGGTAGAGGTGGTAGTAGTGGTAGGCATCCAGCCCCCCATGGGTAGAGGTGGTAGTAGTGGTAGGCATCTGGCACCCCATGAGTAGGGGTGGTAGTAGTGGTAGGCATCGAGCCCCCCATGGGTAGAGGTGGTAGTAGTGATAGGCATCCAGCCCCCATGGGTAGAGGTGGTAGTAGTGGTAGGCATCCAGCCCCCATGGGTAGAGGTGGTAGTAGTGACAGGCATCCAGCCCCCATGGGTAGAGGTGGTAGTAGTGGTAGGCATCCAGCCCCCCATGGGTAGAGGTGGTAGTAGTGGTAGGCATCTGGCACCCCCTGAGTAGGGGTGGTAGTAGTGGTAGGCATCCAGCCCCCATGGGTAGAGGTGGTAGTAGTGGTAGGCATCTGGCACCCCTGAGTAGGGGTGGTAGTAGTGGTAGGCATCCAGCCCCCCATGGGTAGAGGTGGTAGTAGTGGTAGGCATCTGGCACCCCTGAGTAGGGGTGGTAGTAGTGGTAGGCATCCAGCCCCCATGGGTAGGGGTGGTAGTAGTGACAGGCATCCAGCCCCCATGGGTAGAGGTGGTAGTAGTGACAGGCATCCTGCCCCCATGGGTAGAGGTGGTAGTAGTGACAGGCATCCTGCCCCCATGGGTAGAGGTGGTAGTAGTGGTAGGCATCTGGCACCCCCTGAGTAGGGGTGGTAGTGGTGGTGGGCATCCAGCCCCCATGGGTAGAGGTGGTAGTAGTGGTAGGCATCCTGCCCCCCATGGGTAGAGGTGGTAGTAGCGGTAGGCATCTGGCACCCCTGAGTAGGGGTGGTAGTAGTGGTAGGCATCCAGCCCCCATGGGTAGAGGTGGTAGTAGTGACAGGCATCCTGCCCCCATGGGTAGAGGTGGTAGTAGTGGTAGGCATCTGGCACCCCCTGAGTAGGGGTGGTAGTGGTGGTGGGCATCCAGCCCCCATGGGTAGAGGTGGTAGTAGTGGTAGGCATCCTGCCCCCATGGGTAGAGGTGGTAGTAGTGGTAGGCATCTGGCACCCATGGGTAGAGGTGGTAGTGGTGGTAGGCATCCAGCCCCCATGGGTAGAGGTGGTAGTAGTGGTAGGCATCCAGCCCCCATGGGTAGAGGTGGTAGTAGTGGTAGGCATCTGGCACCCCCTGAGTAGGGGTGGTAGTAGTGGTAGGCATCCAGCCCCCCATGGGTAGAGGTGGTAGTAGTGGTAGGCATCCAGCCCCCATGGGTAGAGGTGGTAGTAGTGGTAGGCATCCAGCCCCCCATGGGTAGAGGTGGTAGTAGTGACAGGCATCCAGCCCCCCATGGGTAGAGGTGGTAGTAGTGGTAGGCATCCAGCCCCCCATGGGTAGAGGTGGTAGTAGTGGTAGGCATCTGGCACCCCCTGAGTAGGGGTGGTAGTAGTGGTAGGCATCCAGCCCCCCATGGGTAGAGGTGGTAGTAGTGGTAGGCATCTGGCACCCCCTGAGTAGGGGTGGTAGTAGTGGTAGGCATCCAGCCCCCATGGGTAGAAGTGGTAGTAGTGGTAGGCATCTGGCACCCCTGAGTAGGGGTGGTAGTAGTGGTAGGCATCCAGCCCCCATGGGTAGAGGTGGTAGTAGTGACAGGCATCCAGCCTCCCATGGGTAGAGGTGGTAGTAGTGACAGGCATCCTGCCCCCATGGGTAGAGGTGGTAGTAGTGACAGGCATCCTGCCCCCCATGGGTAGAGGTGGTAGTAGTGGTAGGCATCTGGCACCCCTGAGTAGGGGTGGTAGTGGTGGTGGGCATCCAGCCCCCCATGGGTAGAGGTGGTAGTAGTGGTAGGCATCCTGCCCCCATGGGTAGAGGTGGTAGTAGTGGTAGGCATCTGGCACCCATGGGTAGAGGTGGTAGTGGTGGTAGGCATCCAGCCCCCCATGGGTAGAGGTGGTAGTAGTGACAGGCATCCTGCCCTCCATGGGTAGAGGTGGTAGTAGTGGTAGGCATCCAGCCCCCGTGGGTAGAGGTGGTAGTAGTGGTAGGCATCTGGCACCCCCTGAGTAGGGGTGGTAGTAGTGGTAGGCATCCAGCCCCCATGGGTAGAGGTGGTAGTAGTGGTAGGCATCCAGCCCCCATGGGTAGAGGTGGTAGTAGTGGTAGGCATCCAGCCCCCCATGGGTAGAGGTGGTAGTAGTGACAGGCATCCAGCCCCCCATGGGTAGAGGTGGTAGTAGTGGTAGGCATCCAGCCCCCCATGGGTAGAGGTGGTAGTAGTGGTAGGCATCTGGCACCCCCTGAGTAGGGGTGGTAGTAGTGGTAGGCATCCAGCCCCCCATGGGTAGAGGTGGTAGTAGTGACAGGCATCCAGACCCCCATGGGTAGAGGTGGTAGTAGTGACAGGCATCCTGCCCCCCATGGGTAGAGGTGGTAGTAGTGGTAGGCATCTGGCACCCCCTGAGTAGGGGTGGTAGTGGTGGTGGGCATCCAGCTCCCCATGGGTGGAGGTGGTAGTAGTGACAGGCATCAAGCCCCCCATGGGTAGAGGTGGTAGCAGTGACAGGCATCCTGCCCCCCATGGGTAGAGGTGGTAGTAGTGGTAGGCATCCGGCACCCCCTGAGTAGGGGTGGTAGTGGTGGTGGGCATCCAGCCCCCCATGGGTAGCGGTGGTAGTAGTGACAGGCATCCAGCCCCCCATGGGTAGTGGTGGTAGTAGTGACTGGCATTCTGCCCCCCATGGGTAGAGGTGGTAGTAGTGACAGGCATCTAGCACCCCCTGGGTAGGGGTGGTGTTAGTTGTTGGCATCCAGGCCCCTATGTGTATATGTGGCATTGGTGATGGCCATCCCGCCCCTATGGTGCTGCTGTTGCTGGTGTAAGTAATTTCTGCATCCCTCTGTGTGTGTGTGATATGTCGGGTACATGTAGTTTGTTTTTGTGGTTGGTGTCTGACTTACCTTCTGCGCCGTACGCGTCCGTGCCTGTTCCGGTAATAGATGTAGAAAATTGGTAGGATCGGCACGATGGGATTCATGGTTGGTTCGTCTCGTTCATCTTTCTCTTTGCTTCGCCTCGTCCTCGTCGCTGGCGCGTTCGTCTCGTAGCCGTGGATTGTCTTGTGGCGCGAATCGGAGCTTATGTGCGCCTCTCCCGGATGCTTTGACGTGCCGTGCGTAGCGACGGGTTCGGCGTGTACGGAAGCGCATCGTACTTGTCCGGCCGGACGGGGCTGCATTTTGGCTTCCGTGCGACTCGATTCTGCGTTTCCGGATCCGCATCGGTCGGAGAACTGGACCTGTATTGGGTGAGTACGACTGGGTCGGGATTTGGGCAGTTGTGCGCATCGTACTTGCTCGTTCGGACGTATGTGCGAATCGGTCGGGAAACAGGCATTCGCCTGGCTTTTTTCCCTGCCGAATGGTATTAGGTGCGCCTCCGACCGGGATCGGAATCGAAGTCATGGTCCCTTTCTATCTCGGCGTGGATAGCACTGTGCTAATCCCATGCTTAAAAACTTTGATAGAAAAGCAGACATTTGAGGTGAGCAAATCTAGAGTGTCGCTGGTGTTGAGGGTGCTCTATACAGAAGCTGCCTTCAACCTAAACTTGAGAACCACCCAGAGTTTTCTTCTTCTTTTTTGCATAATTTATGCGTCACTATATGCCTGCAAGGGTATTCTCTTGACTCATACTGGGTGCTCTCTTGTGTCTGGACAAAGCTAAACATCTCTGAAGAGCTGCAATGACAACAAAACACGTGTCAGGGGTTGATTTTATTCATTTCAGGTTGGCTTGGATGATATTTTACCAGTCCAAAGCTGTAATATTGTGCCTGGAGTGGTAAATGGCTTTTGTCATTTAACAGCTTGGCATGGATAGCACTGTGCTATTCCTATGCTTAAAGACTTTGCTGTACAAATGGCGAAAGACTTTGTCCCTTTATATCTCGGCGTGGATAGCACAGTGCTAATCCCATGCTTAAAAACTTTGATAGAAAAGCAGACATTCCAGGTGAGCAAATCTAGAGTGTCGCTGGTATTGAGGGTGCTCTATACGGAAGCTGCCTTCCACCTAAACTTGAGAACTACCCAGAGTTCTCTTCTTCTTTTTTGCATAATTTATGCATCACTCTATGCCTGCAAGGGTATTCTTTTGACTTATACTGGGTGCTCCCTTGTGTCTGGACAAAGCTAAACCTCTCTGAAGAGCTGTAATGACAGCAAGAACCATGTCAGGGGTTGCTTTTAATCATTTCAGGTTGGCTTGGATGGTATTTTACCAGTCCAAAGCTGTAATACTGTGCCTGGGGTGGTAAATGGCTTTTGTCATTTAACAGCTTGACATGGATAGCACTGTGCTATTCTTATGCATAAAGACTTTGCTGTACAAATGGCAAAAGACTGTCCCTTTCTATCTCGGCGTGGATAGCACTGTGCTAATCCCATGCTTAAAAACTTTGATAGAAAAGCAAACATTTGAGGTGAGCAAATCTAGAGTGTCGCTGGTGTTGAGGGTGCTCTATACAGAAGCTGCCTTCCACCTAAACTTGAGAGCTACCCAGAGTTCTCCTCTTCTTTTTTGTATAATTCATGCGTCACTCTATGCCTGCAAGGGTATTCTTTTGTCTTATACTGAGTGCTCCCTTGTGTCTGGACAAAGCTAGACCTCTCTGAAGAGCTGTAATGACAACTAAACACATTTCAGGGGTTGCTTTTATTCATTTCAGGTTGGCTTGGATGGCATTTTACCAGTCCAAAGCTGTAATACTGTGCCTGGAGTGATAAATGGCTTTTGTCATTTAACAGCTTGGCATGGATAGCACTGTGCTATTTCTATGCTTAAAGACTTTGCAGTACAAATGGCAAAAGACTTTGGGGCATATTCACAAGGAGCTATCGCCGAATTAACTGCACTTTATCGCAGCCAAAGTCGTGATAAATTTACCTCCCCATTCACAAGCCGGTGTTAACAGCCCACAGCACCAGTTTACCCGTGATAGCAGCCGCAAAAAACATCGCCACAGAGGACCCCCGCAAATATCGCTAATGAGATGCAGAGTAGGCGTTCCTGTGCCAAAAGCCGACACAACATCACACCTCAACATTCACAACGACCAGCCACATCGGCGATAAGAACTCAAAACAGGCGATAAGGCGCGTTAGCACCAGGAAATTTACACCTGCTCTGACCTGGTGTAAAGTCGGACGGCAGCCAGCACCACAAAAGGGAGCACAGCCCAGGGCCACATCCGAAGGGCAACAGATGCCATGGAGCCACTCATCATGCGGCCCGGACACCCAAGAGGGCCACAACACCCACTGCCACCACCCCAGGACCCCAACCCACACCCTGAACACCCCCCCCAGACCACCACAGATGCAGCGCAAAGACAGCGGACACCCAGGAAGCGTACCAGCTGCACAGACCCAACATCTGACAATGTCACCGTCCACTACAGGCTGAAAGTGACAAACATCCTATGCATCCTGACCATCATCGCCTAACATGCCTACGGCACCAACACAGCGGACAACCAACATCCCACCCCACACAAAGCTGCTGGCTTGGCTGCACCTGTTGGCCCCTGGTACCCCCCAACCAACACCCACCAGAGTCGGATGAGTCTCACAGCCAGCCACATCCAAGTCCCCCACACCTGTCCTGGACATCACCATCACCCTGGTACCCCAGTCCCCATACGTACAACACAATGTGCAGGATCCGCTGGAGACCAAGCAAGGACCATACGCCCTAGCAGGATGCAAGCATGTGTTGGGGGCAATACACAGCACACATGTACTACCTGTGCCCCCTGGTGACACAGCACACAATCACCGCAACAGGAAGCACACGTCTCACATCAATGTGCAGGCAACAACAGAACACCGTGGAACCCCCAACAATGTCGCCTTCAAATACACAGCCAGTGTGCATGATACCTTCATCCTCCGACAGTCCATCATCAACCAGCGTTCCCAGGATGGCAACAAGGGAAATGCACAGCCCCTTGGCAATATCCAAATGAACACCCTACACACCTCAACTCCACAACCATGCAACTCACAACTCTGGCAATGCACACATCACAAAATCACATACAACAGGCACAACAACATGCCCACCCACCAGACACGACAGAACAACTTACAATGTTCACATGGGCAAGCCCTGAACATGAGCCAGCAACGGCATGGCACCTCAGCCACATAATAGCCGAATGTGGGGGGAGGTGGCAACCAGGCATGTGTGAAGGATGCAGTAGAACCATGATTGGGAAAGTACACAATGCCAAGAGTGGCGGAGATGTGCTGGACACACCGCAGTATGCAGAACACACCCATATCCATGGCGACATACACCGCTGGTGTATGGAGTGTAGTGGACAGTGGACGCCACCATGTCACCCCAGCCAGTGGGGGACCTCGCGGAAATGTTGCCTGTTACGCCCCCCCCTAAGCGTCACCGGAGTGGGATGGCCCGGTGTACGCCACGCCAGCATAGGAGTGTGAATAAAAAGCACGTAGGCCTGGGCATGGTCCTCTTCCGGAAAGACCCACATCTCTGCCAGGGTGGCGCCTCCCACCCCGCCACGAGGCTGACGCCGTCCTCGTGAACGGAGTTGCCTGCGATGCTGTGCGCCTGCCGGACCCCGGCACGCTGGACCACGAACCCGTCAGGCCCGCCCCTGCGCAGCCAGGCCACACTGATCACCTGCCGACACCGGCGTGTGTCAAGGAGGGCCCACCACATGCCGGCGCAAGCTCCAAGCCTGAGGCCCGCGACCTTGGCAGCCTCCTCAGACCATCACGGCCTCCACGACACAGGCCCGCCTTACTCCTTTCTCGTTGACGTACTCTACTGCTGCCTTCGGCCCACTCTTCGGACCAGTAGGTCCCATATGTGAAACTGTGTCCTGAGTCATGAATGGCAGTGACCCCAAATCTGGGCCAGCGGCCACAGCACCAGACCCCCCGATCAGTGAGGCATAGTTCCATATGGGCATCTTGCGACACGTGGTGCCACTAACCCTGTTCAACGTCAGCCGGCTACACGTGGTGCCACTAACCCTGTTCAATGCCAGCCGGCGACACGTGGTGCCACTAACCCTGTTCAACGCCAGCCAGCGACATGTGGTGCCACTAACCCTGTTCAACGCCAGCCGGCGACACGTGGATGAGGGACCAGGACTACCCTGCGGACCAGTAGGTCCCACATCCAGCACCTAGTCGCAAATCACGAATGGCAGAGTCCACACCAGTGGTCGCACGGAGAGGAGTAAAAGGGAGGTGCGGCTCAGTCCGGACGAAAGCCGGGTCACATACACGGAGGTGACCGAACACGTGGTGCCACTGAACCTAAACTACGCAGGCCGGTGGGGCCATTCAACCTATGCCGGCGACACTCGGTGAATGGGCCGTGCTGACCGCTGCCTCAGGCCTACACCACGGTCAGGTAGGTCACACATTTGGAACTGAGTCTTGATTACACCATGGCAGGGAACATCATTTAAGGCAGAGAACAATTCACTATACTCCCTTCGATGTGGTGCCAACAAGTCTGTGCATGGCATCACAACCACACGCGTCTGTGGGCCTACGCGGACTACTGCCCTCGGCCTACGTTGCGCACGAGTGGGATCACAGATTTGGAACTGAACATCGGTAATTCAAAAGGCAGAATACATATCATCGCACGCACGGAGAGGCGTAAGAGGATGACACATTGCAGTCCGGAGGGAACAGGATCATCGTTACGGAGGTGATCGAACACTACCGACAACTGCCCTTGTGTCACTAACTCTGTGCCTCGCGAGCCAACGACACGTGGCTGTAGGCCACTGCTGACCGCTGCCTCCGGCCTACACTGCGGTCCAGTAGGTCACAGAGTCTTGATTTGGCAATGGTGGAGTTCATATCAGTGTACCGGCATCACCGCAGACTGCATCCCCTCTCAGCACCTGTTCCACTAAGTGTGTCCCCCGACATTCATGGACACTCACTGGTCGTACATTGGTGGCGTTTGAGTCTATGGAATAGGGGCTAGTTTTCATCCTCATGTAGCTGATACCGAATTGTTGGTGAAAACGAGGGTTGCGCTTTCCACTCTTCCATTTGGTGCTTCCAGATAACATCAGACCTTCCGCATCATGCCCTGGAGGACACCTTCCACTGTCCCCCGCAACCCTCCGCAACATACACCTCGGACATTGATGGGGACCCGCTTAGGTCGCATGGCCCATCTGACTGCACCGCAAGTCACCGTCCCGTGGCTGGGTGCCTGTGCCGGCCGCAGTGCATCCGGGGCCACTAACTCTGTGCTGCTCAGGCCTGGGACCCCTTCTTCTGAGACATTGAATGGCCTCTGTAGCGATGGTCTTGGAGTCATCAACGCCATGTGTCTGTGGTCCTGCGCTGTCCACATCCTCCGGCCTCAACTGTGGGCCACCAGGGCCCACACATAGCATCGAGTCTTGACCGGCCCGGACGTCGCATCACCGCAGGAGGCACACGCCACCACCGCAAGGACCACCTCCAACCGCCATCTGCCAGAGTCGAAAGGGTGGTCCTGACAGACCTACGGAGTTGCTCAGACCTGTCGTGGATGCCATCATCGGCCTGATACCCTGCTCAGCACTCCAGGTGCCAGTGACTCAGTGCACAGCAAGCCATTGTCCGTTACTGATTGAGTTTTGTGCTGTTGTGAGGTTGCGCAGCAATGTCACCTCATGCAGTGTGGGAGACCTGGGACGTTGATGAGGAAGTTGATGCAGGTGTAACACACCCCACTGCATCTGCATCAGGACTAACCCGAAGGGACACAATCCTAGCAATTTCTTCACATGAGCGCGCTCTTCTCTAGTGCCCCTACCTCAGTGCACTGCAACTCACGGAACCTCCTGACTGAATATTGGGTGACCTCTGTCCTTACTCCGGATCCCTCCATGTTGCTCTGCAGTTGACTCTGTTATGCTGGTGTTTTCTGTTTCCATTACACTGGTGTCCACTGCTCAGGTTGTTGCCAGCACCAAGCACTCCATGCGGGCTGGCTTATACTCACCCCACACACATCCAGCACAGGCGTCACTGTACATGTGGCCCTGCCAATAAAGGGGCCGGGCGCACGTGCCCGTAGCCAGTTCGACATGATATGTGCATGTGTCCCTGTGGTCTTGTTGTATGCATGAGGGCCCTGGGCCCTACGACATTACATTGTGCTGTGTACAGCGGACGCAGACATGTCACCGCAGGCAGCGGGCTAGAACCTGGACATGTAGCTTTGTCATCACCCACTCAATTCGTAAGGGGAGTGGACTGTGCCATCGTACGCAGAGCCAACGTGGGTGTGTGACTGATATGTGCGTGCCCCTGGGTGTGGTTCTGTACTGGGTATGTGCATCTGTATGTGTCTCTATGGCAGTGTGGGCTGCTTTGTGGGGTGTAGGTGGTCCCTGAAGGGTATTGGACACCCACGTATGTGTTCTAGTTCGCATTCCATGGGTTCGGCAACACCCGCACCTGTTGGGCCACCTCCTTTTGGCGTTCTGACACCTGGCATTGGGGTGCCATGTGTGGGTCGGTGAAGTGTTGTGAGCCAGCCATGATTGCGGGTGCTCATGCTGTGTGGGCTGTTGCAGGGGCTGGGTTCTCCTCTGAGTAGCTTGTCTGCCCTGGTCCTGGTGGTGGGTTGTGTGGGATGTCCATGGGCTGTTGTAGGGCATCGGTGTCGAAGGTGTGGTGTTCGTCTCCGGCATCACTGATGGGTTGTCTGTTCTGACCTGCTGGAGGTGTTGTTTGTCCCTCTGCATTGTGAAGGGGAGATGCATGTTGGCATTGTGTTGGCGCCTTGTTCTTGTCGACATGCAGACTGTGTGACAATGTACATTGTGACTGTTTGGGCGGTGGTGGCTATTTGAGTTGGGACAGTGTACATTTGGCCTACATGGCTGATGTGGGGTTGTAGCCGTAGATATGCATCTCACAGTTCCCTGCTCTGTCCAATGTGATTGTTCTGTTTCTGCGCTTGGGCGGACCCAGTTGTGTCCCCTGTTCTGCAGTGTGGGTGTTGCACTTTGTGCCACATTGTTATGGTATGTGCTGTGATTGTGTGCTGCAGTGTGCCACGGGGATGGGGGACATTTCCCTGGGTAATTGTGGGTGTGCAGTGTGCGACACCTCGTTGTGCATGTGTGCCATTGTGCCCATCACCCCCCGTCCCCCCAGTCCCTGTTGGATCCTCACCCTGTTGTTGTTGTGTCGGCTCCTGTCGAGCTGTGTCCATACTCCCACCTCCTTGCACCGTCTCCACACTGATGACTGTGGCCTGGGTTTCCTCCAGCTCCTCCTGTGGTGCTGGACTGCCACCTCCTGTCGCCGTTGCTGCCTTCCTGTTGGCAGCGGGTTTGTGCCTGGTTTAGGTTGTCACATCCTGGCGGCGCCTCTTGGCCTCCTGGATTGGCCTCCTCGGCACTCCGACTGCATTCCAGGTGGTCTGCTTGTGGGTCAGTTGCTGGTAGTGTTCTGTGACTCCGTGGTGCTGGTCTTGTTTTCCTGCGGTCTGCACCCCGTCTTCCTCTCCCTTTTCTCCTTGGCCTTCCCCGACCCAGTTGTTCCTTGCTGGTGGTCTGTGAGGGTTGTGGGGTTCGCGTTGACCTCTGCGCTGGGTCAGGGTGCATCCATGTTGCTACGTGCTTTGGCTTGTTTCTGGTGTGTTGTTTCTGTGGTTTTTATGGTGCAATTTCCCGCCAGATGCGTGAGATTTGCAGGCCTGTGGCTGCTTTTCGCTACTTTTTGTACCGCGATTGGCCTCATCGCATGATTTCTCGCGTTCACCTTTCGCATTTTTTCGGCGATTGCGTTGATTTTCACGCTGACATTTGACGAGTTAGCTGGTGACTATCGCATGCTACCGCCTTGTTGTGAATTCCACATTGACACGGGGTTATTTTCCCGCGATAGGCTGCGATATTGAAAGTTGCGTTACGCTACTCTTGCGGTAGTTATCGCACGTTCTTGTGAATATACCCCTTTGTCCCTTTCTATTTCGGAGTGGATAGCACTGTGCTAATCCCATGCTTAAAAACTTTGATAGAAAAGCAAATATTTGAGGTGAGCAAATCTATAGTTACGCTAGTGTTGAGAGTGCTCTATGCAGAAGCTGCCTTCCACATAAACTTGAGAAGTTCTTTTCTTCTTTTTGCATAATTTATGCATCCCTCTATGCCTGCAAGGGTAATCTTTTGACTTATACTGGGTGCTCCCTTGTGTCTGGACAAAGCTAAACCTCTCTGAAGAGCTGTAATGACAGCGAAACACGTGTCAGGGGTTGCTTTTATTCATTACAGGTTGGCTTGGATGGTATTTTACCAGTCCAAATCTGTAATACTGTGCCTGGAGTGGTAAATGGCTTTTGGCATTTAACAGCTTGGCATGGATAGCACTGTGCTATTCCTATGCTTAAAAACTTTGATGTACAAATGGCAAAAGACTTTGGGCCATATTATCAAGAACGGCGCAAACATTATCGCCGCTTTAGCGGCAGGAAACTGCTGCTAAAGCGGCGATAAGGGGCTTGATAATATGCCCTAGAGAATTCCAATAGAAGCCCAGGTTCTGGTGTGAAAGACATCAAACCTGGGCTTCTATTGGAATTCTCTAGGGCATATTATCAAGCCCCTTATCGCCGCTTTAGCCGCAGTTTCCTGCCGCTAAAGCGGCGATAATGTTTGCGCCGTTCTTGATAATATGGCCCTTTGTATCTTTCTATCTCGGCGTGGATAGCACTGTGCTAATCCCATGCTTAAAAACTTTGATAGAAAAGCAGACATTTAAGGTGAGCAAATCTAGATTGTCGCTGGTGTTGAGGGTGCTCTATACAGAAGATGCCTTCCACCTAAACTTGAGAACTACCCAGAGTTCTCCTCTTCTTTTTTGCATAATTCATGCGTCACTCTATGCCTGCAAGGGTATTCTTTTGACTTATACTGGTGCTCCCTTGTGTCTGGACAAAGCTAAACCTCTTTGAAGAGCTGTAATGTCAGCGAAACACGTGTCAGGGGTTGCTTTTATTCATTTCAGGTTGGCTTGGATGGTATTTTACCAGTCCAAAGCTGTAATACTGTGCCTGGAGTGGTAAATGGCTTTTGTCATTTACCAGCTTGGCATGGATAGCACTGTGCTATTCCTATGCTTAAAGACTTTGGGGGATATTCTCAAGAACGTGCAATAAACATTGCCAAAATAGGCTAACGCAATTTTACATATCGCCACCTATTGCGGGAAAATAACTCTGTGTCAACGTCGTATTCCCAACACGGCGGTAACATGCAATAGTTTCCCGAGAACGCCTCAAATGTCCGCGATACAACTACCGCAACGGCGTTAAAAAAAGGAAACCCGAACGCGAAAAAAGTTGCGATGGGCCCAACCGCGATAGAAAAATCGGCGACAAGCAGCGCCAGGCTTGCAATTCCCACGTCAGGCGGGAAAAATCACCACAAAAGCAGCAAAAAAAATTTAAAAAAATAAAATACACAACTGCGAAGCACAATGGAGGCAGCCGGAGCAAGTACAGAGGACAACCCGAACCCCACAAGCCCCACGGAGGACCAGCCTGGGACCTCGGGGTCAGGGAAGGGCAAGTAGAAGAAGCAGAGGAAGACGTGGTTCAGTCCGCAGGAAAACAGGATCCTGATTACGGAGGTGATAGAACACCATCAACAACTGTTTGTCACCTCCACTGTGTCATTGGCAACAAAAAATGGAACATGGCAGTCCATCGTGGACAAGGTGAATGCAGTCGGAGTGCTGAGGAGGACAATGGACGAGGTCAAGAGGCGCTGGAATGATGTGAAGCGCAAAACCAAGCAGAAACTCGCAAACAACCGCAAAGCAGCAATACAGACTGGGGGTGGGAGCCCTGCGCCACAGGAGGAGCTGGATGAGATGGAGGAAATGGTGTCCGCAGTCATCAGTGTGAAGACGGTGGCAGGACATCTGCGGACAAACCATGCCCAAGAGTCCCAACTCCCACCAAGAGCCCAATTTACCCAAGTATGCAACATCTCAGCACTGCATAAGCACAGAAGTCAAAGGCACACTGCCTGAAAGGGAGAAGGCCAAGCAAAGTCTGAGCTGCAGGGGCGACTCCCCCACAATGCAGCACACACACAAGAATCAGTGCACATCAACATTGACAACAATGTGGTACAAACTGCAACACTTTCACAACAGAACAGAGGACACAACTGCTGCCGCTTGTGTGTTGAAACTGTCCAATCACATTTGGCATAGCAGGTAAATGTGACATGATAATGGACAAGTACAACCCCACATCCCTGATGGTGCACAAATGTCCACTGTCCCGCTTCAAATAGGCAGCTCCTCCTAAACAGTCACAATGTACATTTTCATGCAGTCTGTCTGGAAACTTGTCAAATGCGTGAACATACATGGAACACACTGTTAAACTGCATCTCCCCTTTTACATTGCAGAGGGAGAATCATCACCTCCTGCAGAGCAGACCGAACTCCTCACTGATGACGAGGAGGACCTCCCCACCTTCGACACCGACGCCCTCCAAGAGCTCTTCGGCGCCCCACCTCCAGGAGCAGGGCAGCCCAGCTGCATCGAGGACAACCCACCCCCTGCACAGACAACACAGCAGGAAGCACCGACCACCCCGGCTGTCTCCCACGATCCCCACGACCAACACATGGCATTTCAACGCCGTGTGTTAGAGGGCCAGAGGGAGATGGCTGAGCAGGTGCGGGTGGGGTTCGCCCTCATGGCAGCCAAACTTGATGCCATCCATGGGTGTCTACGTCCCATCAGGGACCACTTACAGTCCCTAACGGACACCCACAGTCCACTCCATGGTCTCCAACGAGCCATGGCTGACATCGCTGGAGTCATGACTCGGAGACAAGAACACCTGTCTAGTCAGAGTGGCTCCAGCGATCTCAGCCGTGAGTTGGGACACATGTGGAGGCTCATGGAGGACTCGGTGGGGATGGAGGCGGAAAGGATGGCTGCCACGGCTGCACATCAGCGAGATGTGGCTGGGATCTTCCATGCCCTGCAGATCCTCATCATGGCATTGCTGCCACAAGGCCTGGCGCAGATGAATGCTGCTGCTCCTACACCATCCACATCTCCGCCCCCTGATGTGTCAGTGCCCCACAGTGCGGCAGACATTCCACCTCCGGCACCTGTTGTGTCACTGCCACACAGTGCGGCCGGCAATCCACCTCCGGCCCCTGATGTGTCAGTGCCATACAGTGCTGCAGCCGAAACACCAACACCCACAGGTGAGGCACATCACACATCAGAGGACGAAGATGCGGATGAATCTGCCTTAGTGGTAAGGAGGAGGTGGTAGCATTCATCTCCGCCATATGGCCTGTTTCTGCTTGGTTCTGCCCTCTGCATCATCACCTTCCACTGTCCCCCGATACACTCTGCGGCACTCACCTTGGACCTCGATATGGTCTGCCATATTCTGTTTGGTTACCAATGACAGCAATCAGACTGCGGACTGAACCCTTCCTCTTCCGATGAACTTGTCCTTCCCTAATGGACTCTGGCTGGCCCGCCATGGGGCAACAATGTCAAGTGGGGTGTGCATGGCCCTGTACTGCTCCAGCTGCAACATTCCACTGGATGTGAATAAAACATTCCAATTCACACAGATGTGTCGTCTATGATCCTTCAAGTATGACAGTATGAATGAATGTAGGGTCACTGATTCCCCCTCACGTCCATTTTGCACATGTTGTGGGGCTTGGGTCACAGGGTGCAACATTGCCGATTGCGGTCCGGGTGGCGCAGACACTACAACAGAGACACACGCATTGGTTACTTCCTTGTCCAGGCCAGAACTGAACCACGCCCAGAGCCCCGGGCTCATTGTTCACACACCTACGCTGGACTGGCATACGCCAGCCCAGCCCACTCTGCTTACGCTCACAGGGGGTGACGACACAGCTACATGTCCCAGGTCTTCCCGGTAGTGAACTGCTGGTCACTGGTCTAGTTGTCAGCATGCCACAGCTACTCCCTGAGGGCTGGTTTACACCCACACCACACCCATCCAGCACAGGCGTCACGGGACATGTGACCCTGCTAATAAAAGGGGCTCACCACAGCACATCCCCCACTGCCGGAGGTGACATGATGGCGTCCGCTTCCACGGAACTCAATCATGAGGGGTCCGTGACTTGCGTTGCACTGGGTTAGTGGCACCCGACGGCCTGCGTCCGGCACGGGCCTACCGCCACGTGGCGATGACTTGCGTTGCACTGGGTTTGTGGCACCCGATGGCCTGCGTCCGGCACGGGCCTCCCGCCACGTGGCGATGACTTGCGTTGCACTGAGTTAGGCCCACCTGAAGAGGTGAGCGGGTGTGCAGCCTGCGATGATGCGTTGGCCTCGATACGGCGTCCAGAAAATCAAGACTCAAATTGAATTGTGAGCCCTGCTGGACCGCAGTGTACGCGCAGGCAGCAGTCAGCAGTCAGCACACACATGACTCCACGGTGCGGTGCCGCAGGGTGCGCTGGGGGCCTGTGGCGCGGAATCCAGCGATCGGCTGAGGAGCTTGCACCGGCACATGGAGGGCCCTCTTGGAGACACGCCGGTGGCGGCAGGTGAGCATTGAGGCCTGGGTGCGCAGGGGCGGGCAGACATCGCTGGGCGGCGGACCGGTCTGGGGACCAGGGCAGGGGAGCAGCAGGTGCACAGGATCGCGCAGGCACCACCGGTCACGGCGGCGGCCTCGTGGCTGGGTGGAGGGCGCCGCCCTGACAGGCACGACCCTGCATGCGCTGACGAGATGTGCGCGGGTTGGCTTGTCACCTCGTCTCCAGTGTGAATGTGGTCGGGCACGTGTGTGTAGGCCCATGGTCACAATATGGCGGACACAGGGACACACGCAGTAGTTACTGTGGTGACCATCCCGGAAGTGGACCACGCCCAGGGCCCCGGGCTATTCATTCACGACATACACCGGGCAAGGCCGCTCCGCTCAGGCTTACAGGGGGGACCACATGGCTACATGTCCAAGGTCTTCCACACTCCCTGGGGTCACCTGTTTGCGTCCACTGTCCACTACACTGCAAACACCAGCAGTAGATGTCCACATGGACATGTCTGTGCTCTGCATACTGCAGTCTGTCCAGCACATCTCCGCCACACTTGGCATTGTGTCCTTTCTTTTTGCTGGGTCACTTACCTCCTTCGCACATTCTTGGTTCCCACCTCTCCCCACATTCTGCAATTGTGTGGCAGAGGGGCTCTGCCTTTGTGGATGGTTTGTCTACATGTCTGGCCCCTGTTACCACGGTTACTTGTGTTGTCGTGTCCGGTAGTTGGGCATGTTGGTTGGCATGTTGTATGTGATTTTGTTACGTGTGCTCTCCCACAGTTGTGATTTGTGTGATTGTGGAGTTGAGGTGTGTGGTGTGTTCAGTTAGTACTTACCAATGAGCAGTGCATTGCCATGGGTGCCATCCTGGAAGCGCTGGTTGATGATGGACTGTCGGAAGATGTATGTATCATGCACACTGCCTGTGAAGTTGGCGACGACATTGGTGAACTGTCCCCGGTGGTCCACTATCGCCTGCACATTGATGGAATGCGTGTGCTTTCTGTAGCGGTAATTGTGTGCAGGGTTGGCAGGGGGCACAAGTGGTACATGTGTACAGTCAATTGCCCCCAACACGTGCGGTAAGGCAGCTAGGGCGTAATTCCCTTGCATGGTCCCCAGCTGTTCATGCACAGCGTGGGGGAAGTGAAGGTGCAGGCGTATCAAGATGTTACAAACCGTGATGTTTACAGGTATGATGAATCCTGCATGATGAGACCGTAACAGATGTTTGTGTGGTCGTAACCTTCCTTTTCTTTCCTGCTGAGGTTACGAGCACACGGGCTTCTGTTACAGTATGTTTGGACTGGATTCATCATACCTGTATGCATTCCGGTTTGTCCAAGTGCAATACACTGTACCAGATTACGTTTGTTACTATGAGGACGCTTGATCATTGTCACCATTTCTCCAACAGGTTTCGGACTACTGATTTCGGGATATGGAATGGTATTGGGGAGTTCCCGCAGCATTTGCAGTTTATTGGATCCACAAGTTGCCCTGGTGAAGTTCCCCTTTGGGAATGGAACGCGTTGGCTATGCTTTTCGTCTTGTTGTTTATGTTTTTGTAATAAAGTTCTGTTTTTCCACTACCGTTGACTGTTGGACTTCATGACCTGGGGGGGAGGGTCCAGGGGGTGGTTGCGGTGGGTGTTGTGGCCCTCTTGGGTCTCCAGGCTGCATGATCATTGTCTCCATGGCATCTGTTGGTCTTCAGATGTGGCTCTAGGCTGGGCTCTCTTTCATACTGCAGGTTGTCGTCCTGCTTAACACCAGTAAGAGGCAGGTGTTGAATCCCTGCTGCTAACGCGCCTTATCGCCAGTTTTCGGATCGCATCGCTGATCTGGCTGTTCGTTGTGAATATCGCAAAGTGGTGTTTTCGTGTGTTTTTGCACGGGAACGCCTACTCTGCATATCATTAGCTTTAGTTGTCGCTCTCATCCGTGGTGATGTTTTTTGCGGCAGCTATCACGAGAAACTGGCGACGTCGGCAGTTTGCACCAGCTTGTGAATGGGGCGATAAGTCTATCGCCACTTTAGCGGCACTAAGGTACCGATAAATCGGCGATGGATCCTTGAGAATATGCCCCATTGTACCTTTCTATCTCGGCGTGGATAGCACTGTGCTAATCCCATGCTTAAAAACTTTGATAGAAAAGCAGACATTTAAGGTGAGCAAATCTAGATTGTCGCTGGTGTTGAGGGTGCTCTATACAGAAGATGCCTTCCACCTAAACTTGAGAACTACCCAGAGATCTCTTCTTTTTTGCAGACTTTTACCGCCACCGCTACCACAACCTCCAGGGGGCAACGCGGCTGGAGCCGCGCATCAGTTTCGCGCCAGCCGGCGCTTAAAGCTTCACTCGGGCTCCCGCAGCGCGGGACGCCCGTCAGACTTTTACAGCCACTGCTACCACAACCTCCAGGGGGCAACACGGCTGGAGCCGCGCATCAGTTTCGCGCCAGCCGGCGCTTAAAGCTTCACTCGGGCTCCCGCAGCGCGGGACGCCCGTCCGACTTTTACCGCCACCGCTACCACAACCTCCAGGGGGCAACGCGGCTGGAGCCGCGCATCAGTTTCGCGCCAGCCGGCGCTTAAAGCTTCACTCGGGCTCCCGCAGCGTGGGACGCGCGCGGGCGAAGCCCGGGCCAAGGGCGGGCCCGTCCACGCCCGTCGGAGACCGGAGGAGGCTGGGCTGGGCTTACCCTCTTCCATACGATGAGTGAAGTATAAGGCTTTTTCAAGGTATTGTTTGCTTTAGTTCCCTTTTCCGCCTTCTTTCATTGGTGTTTTTGTTTTTACTTCACTGTTGAACCCCGTTCACTATACTTGGTAGCCCTATATTGGAGAACTAAACTAAACTGAAATGAGTAAAAGGAAGCCTGCCAAGGAAAAGCAGGGGGCGGGACATGTTGGGACGCTTGATGCATTTTTGACGAGGGCTGAATCTGTACTTGCCCATGAAATAGAATTAACAGAGCGGAGGCTCTCTTTGGACTCTTTAATCGCCCAAAAACGTTCTTCCCTGAGTGGGACACCCTTAATCATTGATCGTATAACCTCTGAGGAACCTACAGGAGAACCAAGCCACACTATAGCTGCAGCGACGAATAAGACTTTATCCCCAGACGTTATAACTGTGACACTTGAACAACCGACTGAAAGTAGTGCCGCTGATCAAAGGTCTAGGAAAAGGAAGGGCGGTGGCCCATTGAGACAAAAGACGCTGAAAAGAGCCTGTACTGAAAAGCGGACTGGGGGTGAGAACTCTGATTCAACTTTGCCTACTCATCCAAGATCTACCAGATCTACTAGATCAAC
The DNA here is from genome assembly GCA_963921515.1 of Calotriton arnoldi. Taxonomy (NCBI): domain Eukaryota; kingdom Metazoa; phylum Chordata; class Amphibia; order Caudata; family Salamandridae; genus Calotriton; species Calotriton arnoldi. The sequence goes on from CAWUFW010014748.1 coordinate 293,561, forward strand.
AAAGCAGAAGGATGTAACTATTATCGAAACGGATTTGGTGAATGATTTTGATTTGCTAAAAAGTATTGAGCGTATGATGATTGTGCTTTTAAACCCTATCGTTGATAGACTAACTCAGATAGAGGAGAAATTGTCTACCTTGGAGGCAACTTACCAATTAAGTCAGGTCCCTCTAAATATTGCTGAACCGATAGAAGATCTGAGGCCTACCTTACAGTCAGATGGATTATCATCGTTAGGCCCTTCACTGGCACCAGAAGATGTACGCCAAGAAATAGGAAGTTATGAAGCTAGGCAAGGAAAAGGGTCTAATTTATTGGGTGTCGCATGCCAGCGCCCAAATAATCTGAGTACATATAATAATAATCTCCACTCCCCAACCCACTTAGGTACAGTAAGAACTGGCATTCCCAGACTCAATCTTGAGTCAAAGGGACCTAATAGACCTAGAAACACTTGTTCGGATATTAATCGGCCTATTGCCACCTCCCAGATAGAGGTGGGAGCTGTGGTGTCTAGTTCTGGGAGGGGGGCCTCTGATTGCCAGGCAGTATCTGAGAAAACTAAGGAGAGGTTAGATCTTCCCCCAGCTGCTTGCCCATATGTTATAATTTTAGCAAATGTTCCAGAATTGAAGTCGAACGCTGTAGAATCTACGGAACTGCTAATTCATAAGTGTCAACACTGGTTATCCAACTGTATAGGCGAAAACCTTAATGTCCAAAAACACATTATTATGGCTAGAAGGATTAACTGGCTAGGAAGAACCTCTAAGTCTATCAAAGGTGATTGCATTGTACTAAACTTTGACAATCATCATGTAGTGGGCGAGATATTACCTATACTGCCGTCTACTCCGTCATTCTATTCTGAAATTTATGCTCTCCCACTTGGGTTCTTTTATAAGCCTTACGGCACTTCACATTTCCTGAGGCCCACAGCTCCTAACCCCCAGAATCCATTTTATTATCGGTTTAATCAGCCTGTTCCTTCGTTGGTTTCACCTTTACCTCTCACTAATAGATTTGCCGCATTGGAAGGCATGCCGATTGACTGGATGAACCGAGTATTTTGATTAAGGGTGATAGCAATGAACAGAATATTAAGGCTAATGGTGATGGTAATGAAGAGAGTATTACGCTTGATGGGGATGGTGATGAACAGAGTACTATGGTCAATGGTGATGGTGAGAATCAATCATTAGATGATTCACCAATGACTATTTCCTCAGCTGTAATTTCGCAAAAAGAAACAAATTTAGAGAGCGGAAGTCTGAATCTGCCCCTAACATCGATGCAACAAGAGAATATCTTAGGGGGCGCTGTGGTAATGACATGGAATATTGCTGGTTATAACCAGAAAAGAACAAATCTTGAGTGGTTAGCTTTATTAACATTTAAAGACATAATATGTTTGCAGGAGACATGGGAAGTTGAACCAATACATATAAATGGGTATAGATCATTTCATACCCCTGCTATTCCATCGCCAGCTGGGCGTGCTAAAGGTGGATTATTGACTTTACTTTCTAATGCCCTCCCACTCAAAGTAAAGTTCTGTTTAAATACATCACCAAACTATCATGTCATTCTACTAGAGTTTTGTGTAGACCAACATTGGCTCCTTATTAATTTTTATAACAACAACTTTGGAACCAATTTACCAGCAGTATTAGTCTCTATTGAAAAAGATATTGTACTTGTGCAAAATAAATGCACTAAGCTCTGTAATATAATCTGGCTTGGGGACTTTAACGCTCAACCCTGTGATAAGATGGATTCTCTAGTCTGTGGAATTCTGGATGATGATGGAGAAAGTTTATCCCATTTTAGCCACTCAGAGTATGGTAATGCTCTAAATAGACTGCTAATGATAAATAATTTGGTACTTCTTAATGTGACTGATAATCGAACTGATCAGTTAGGATATACTTTTTTTAATCACTCTTTTTCCTCTACCCTTGATTATGTTTTGGTCTCAGACCCTATAAAAGGCCTATTCTCCGACTTTGAGATAAACCTCTATGCTTTTAGTGACCATGCTGCTATAACCTTCCTTATTCCCTCCTTAATGAGAAATGAAACTAGTTTTAAACTAAATGTAACACCAGTTATTGCAAGGACAAATGGAATTGCTCTGAAGTGGGAGAAAGTAGATACTAGGAGGTTTCTAATAAATCTAGTCTCCAGTAAATCTGAGGAGATAATGACATGCTTAGATCCTACTCTTAATGATGACATGGTCACAGCTTTTGAGTCAATTTTATTGGAGGTAAAAAATAACTTAACTCATACTATACGCAATGCCCAGCGTAAGAATTTTAGATGGTTTGATGATGCCTGTGACAAGGCCCTAAAAGATCTTCATTTGGCCTTGAAATCCAAACCTCGCAATTTACCTTTGGTTAGGTTACTGCGACAGGCATATAAAAAAGCTAGGATACTGAGATTGAACTCTCTAATAGAAGAGTGGTGGGAAAATTTGCAAAAGGCTGCCTTATTAAAATGCTCGCAAGCCTTTTGGTCTGTTATTAATGCGCCTTTCTTAAAAGACGAACATTCTATCTCATTGGATAATCACGTAGAACAGGGAGGTTGGGTCACACATTTTACAAGGGTGTTTGGATCTAATGAGTTGACAACTCCCCAAGTTACCTCTGCTACCCTAACCGGGGCGAGGGAGATGGTCAAATTTACACTGGAAGAAACTAAGCTTGCTCTAAACCAGTGTAAACGTGCAAAGGCACCAGGACCTGATGGTGTCCCAATTGACCTGTTTCTGGATAACCAAGATCTTTGGGCCCCTCTTTTAACTAATGTTTTTAATAAGATTGTCCACACTGGTGCTCCCTTATCATGGAAAACAACAGTAATTGTGCCTATTTATAAAAAGGGGGATAGGTCAATCCCGAAAAACTACCGGCCAATATCCCTGATAGATTCCACTGCAAAATTAATGGGACGTCTGCTTTTAAACAGGCTTGAGGAATGGGCCCTGGAAAAAAACATTATAATCCCCTGCCAGTTTGGCTTTAGAAAGGGGAAAGGCACTGTGGATCAGTGCCTGAACCTAAGCTTAATAATAACAAAATATACTGCAGCCAAAAAGGGTCACTTGTACCTTGCCTTCATGGATCTGTCAGCAGCCTTTGACTGTGCGGCACAGTCTAGGCTCTGGCAGATCATGGAGGCAATGGGGATTGACATACAATTGATTAATATTATTCGCAATTTATATTCAGGTGCCTCAGCCTGTGTTCGATATGGAATGGGAGGAGAATGCACAACACATTTTAAAATCACTAGAGGGGTGAGACAGGGGTGCATTTTGGCCCCTTTTTTATTTGCACTATATACCAACAATGTCGAAACCGCTCTCCTGGGTGCCACTCCTGATGTCCCTTACATCAATTCCCTGCAGGTCCCACTATTACTATACGCGGACGACGCAGTCATTCTAGCCCGCACCAGTAATGCACTGCGACGCTTAGTGGTAGAATACACAGAATTCATGAATAAGTTGGACATGAAAATTAATTATTCAAAGTCGTTTGTCTTAGTGGCAGGGACAAAGCAGCGGAAACAACCACAAATTACTGTTGAAGGAAGTAAGCTGGGAGTTGTGGATTCTTTTAACTATTTGGGGATCATGTTTGATCGACAATCTAATTGGCTAACTATGGTTGCAAATAGGGCATTGCAAATGGAAAGAAACATTGGAGCACTTTTTAAATTTATTAAAAAAACTGGCTCAAAACCAATAGAAGCAATAAAGACAATCTATGAGGCAAAAACGGTATCAGTTGCTACTTATGGAGCAGCCATCTGGGGGATAAGAGATTGTTCTCGATTGCAATGTATAGAAGATACCTTTTTAAAAAGTTAGTCTCTTTACCAAAGTCATGCTCGAATTTTATTTGTCATATGGAATTGAATGTTCCCTACATAACTGATAAAATCCGTATGGCACCGATTTTGATGTGGCATTCAGTGTGGCGGAAGGAGACTCTTTCTCTGACAAGAGATATAATTAATGATATTTTGAAACTAGATGGTGTGGGTAATGTCGCCTGGCTACATTATGTTGAATCCACATTAAAAGCTGCAGGGCTACATTATTTATTTGCTGACCCTATGTTATGCCAGTCTATTTCTAAAAAGATTTAAAAACCCACTTACTCTCTAGCTTACAAGTGAAAAGAGACTCTATAAATAGTAAGTTATCAACAGTAAGAGCATTTCTGGCGACCCCGAGTATTCTGCAAATGGACATGAACTTAACTTATTTATCATTTGTGACCAATTTGCAACATCGGTACATATTGGTGAGATTCAGACTAGGTTACATCCCCTTGATGTTGGGTCTCCCACTGAATACTTACGTAGCTTCTGATCTTCCATTTTGTTCATGTGACCATCGATCTGCCCAGGATGACTTGCACTTTTTGTTCTTCTGTAAATTTTATTGCGATGAGAGAAAAAGGTTTATTGTCCCTTTGCTACGTAAAATGAATTTTACACAATGTCGCGTGGCCCTTTATTTTTTACAGGGATTATCTGATTGTTTTACTTGTTTTACTGTATCCTCTTTCTTGCTATCAGTTTTAAAAGGAAAGAAAGAAAGAGATGCTTAATTTGATGTTTTATCGTTTTATACTCGATAAATGAACTGATCTTAGATTTGTTATAATGTTAGTATGTTTTTATGAATTATATTGTTCCCGCTCAATGAGTTTGATGTACTTTATTAGGTATTTGCTGCTGGAAATTTGTAATTATTGTATTTTTAACTATATGTAGTATTGAATACGTTTTTATGTATAGTATACTTGTATGCCTTCATCGTGATGGCGAAATAAAGTTATTCTGACTGACTGGCATCATTATATGCCTGCAAGGGTATTCTTTTGACTTATACTGGGTGCTCCCTTGTATCTGGACAAAGCTAAACCTCTCTGAAGAGCTGTATTGACAGCGAAACACGTGTCAGGGGTTGCTTTTATTCATTTCAGGTTGGCTTGGATGATATTTTACCAGTCCAAAGCTGTAATACTGTGCCTGGAGTGGTAAATGGCTTTTGTCATTTAGCAGCTTAGCACGGATAACACTGTGCTATTCCTATGCTTAAAGACTTTGCTGTACAAATGGCAAAAGACTTTGTCCCTTTCTATCTCTGCGTGGATAGCACTGTGCTAATCCCATGTTTAAAAACTTTGATGGAAAACCAGACATTTGAGGTGAGCAAATCTAGAGTGTCGCTGGTGTTGAGGGTGCTCTATACAGAAGCTGCCTTCCACCTCAACTTGAGAGCTACCCAGAGTTCACTTCTTCATTTTGCATAATTTATGCGTCACTCTATGCCTGCAAGGGTATTCTCTGCAACGCAGCTCTGTGGCGCATACTGGAGGTACCTGGTGGGTTAGTTGGCCCCCAGGGACCCTCAGGAATGAAGGGGACTTAATACCCCAACTTAGAACGCGCCAAGAGGAGTGTTTGCAGAGTGGTGGGGAAAGGGGGCATGGCCTTTGTCCACCTCTCAGCAATCCCACTGTGTGGGGCTTACTGGAGGTAAGACGTAGGCTAGTTGGCCCCTAAAGGACCCCCAGCAGCGAAGGGGACTTCAATCTCCATCCAAGAGCGCGCCAGGGAGCATGTTTGCAGAGTGGTGGGCAAAGGGGGCATGGCCTGCTATGAGAACTTAGCAATCCTGCTGTGTGGGACTTACTGGAGGTAATAGGAGGGGTAGTTGGCCCCCAAGGTTGTCGTTGGTGGCCAACTACCCCTCTTGTTACCTGCAGCAAGTCCCACACAGTGGGATTGCTAAGACGTCTAAGGAGGACATGCCCCCCTTTCTCCAACACTCTGCAAACGCGCCTCCTGGCAGACTACGGGATGGGGGATGAAGTCGAATTTACTCCGGAGGGACTTTGGGGGCCAAGAAGCCCTCTTGGTACCCTGTCTAAGTCCTATGCAGTGGAATTCCTGAGCGCTGGTCGGAGGCCCAGCACCCTTTCTCCACCACTCTGCAAATGTGACTACTACTTAAAGAAGCGTCTTTCTGCACCTCTGACTTAGAGGTAGTTTTAATCCCCTGCCCTATTATGTACTAGGGCCTTACAGAGGAGGTCATGCCAATCACAGGGGTACCCCAGCGCATAGTGTTCCCTAGTGTATGTAGGTGTCTTCACTGTATTCTAAGTGTCTTTTAGCATAGCACTGGCTCTAGGCCTGGTGAGTCAGTTATCACCAGTACCCGTCAGCAAAAAGTTGGGGGCACAGGATGACTTTGCAACAAGGCCTCTTTCTGCTCCTCTGTCGGTTCTTTGTGCACATCTCTTGCTTCTTTCTGCACCTTTCTTTGTCTTTCTGGACTTCTGTTGCCTCTTTCTGCATTTCTGTTGCTTCTTTCTGCGCCTTTCTTCCTCTTTCTGCACATGTCCTACCTCTGTAGGCATAGTTAGAAATTAGCATTTAAAAAACCTTTGAAATTCACTGAAAAAACCATAGGTTTCAGGGACGTTATAGTTAGAAATTAGCATTTAAAAAACCTTTGAAATTCACTGAAAAAATCACAGGTTTCAGGGACGTTATAGTTAGAAATTAGCATTTAAAAAACCTTAGAAATTCACTGAAAAAACCACAGGTTTCAGGGACGTTATAGTTAGAAATTAGGATTTAAAAAAACTTAGAAATTCACTGAAAAAACCACAGGTTTCAGGGACGTTATAGTTAGTTGGACATTTCACTCGTACAAAACCAGTGAAATTCGGATGTTATAGTTAGTTCAGCTAACTATAACTCGCGCCCCCGCAATGCACTGCTGATGACATCACATATTACATCACTCATGACATGGTCAGTGACATCACTGATGACATCTCAAATGACATCACTGATGACATCACTGATGACATCATCCACGTGATAATTTGATGCATCTTCTCACCCCCTAATATAACCATTGATACACCCACTCTAAATTACAGACTGCCATTCTCAAAACCATAAACACTCCAACACCAATAACTACGTACCCACTCACTGATTCTTAGGTCTACACACCCATCCACTCACTCACCCATACAGCCACTCATACTTTCGGTCACTCATCAACACAGGACTATCATATGCACTCATACACCTATATAGACACTCACACACTGCCACTCATCCATAGAGTTGCTCACACACCTAGTCAGTCATGCAAAGAATTAATCACACTCCCATTTACTCATCTATACAGTTATACACACACCACCTCACTTACTCATACAGATACTAACACATACTTACGCTCTTATACAATCACTGATACAAGCACACACTCATCCATACAGCCACTCTCACAATCACTCACTCTCACTTATAGTCATTTATATACTCCAACACTCACATATACTGCCTTTCACATATGTAGTTACTCACACATGTACCACTGAGATATCCATTCACTCACCAACACACCCATACACACACTCAGCCACCCATACAGTCCATCACAGATGCACTCTTGAATCCATACACCCAGTGAATCACCTACTCACACATCTATGCACAGTCACACACCCCCCACCCACACAAACACTCAGCCACCCATACAGATACTCAGACAACCAATCAATAACCCATATAGACACTCATGTAGCTATTCACAAACCCATGCAGCCGCTTACACACCAACAGACAGACTGATACAGACATTCACACAGTTTAGTCACTAACCCATGCATTCAGTAAGATACATTTAAACACTCACTTATAGAGTCAGTCACGCACCTATTAAATCCATTCAGACACTCATACACCCACTCATTCTTCAATACACATTGGCCTATATATATTAAACACATTTAAACTTTACAGAAACACACAGTCGCTGGATGATGTCATCAGTGATGTCATTTGAGATGTCATCAGTGATGTCACTGACCATGTCATGAGTGATGTAATATGTGACATCATCAGCAGTGCATTGCGGGGGCGCGAGTTATAGTTAGCTGAACTAACTATAATGTCCAAATTTCACTGGTTTTGTACGAGTGAAATGTCCAACTAACTATAACGTCCCTGAAACCTGTGGCTTTTTCAGTGAATTTCTAAGGTTTTTAAATGCTAATTTCTAACTATAACGTCCCTGAAACCTGTGGTTTTTTCAGTGAATTTCTAAGGTTTTTAAATGCTAATTTCTAACTATAACGTCCCTGAAACCTGTGGTTTTTTCAGTGAATATATATATATATATATATATATATAGAGAGAGAGAGAGAATGAATGAATGAATGTGAGAGAGAGAGAGAGAAATCTCACATACTCCTGTGGGCTTTCAGAATTTGCTCGATAATTTTCACAACTTCTGTGATTCCAAAGGCCTAGAAACTAATAAATCAAAAACAAAGTACATGGGTTTAAATACGCATAAGACTTTTAAGGGGAGTATGAGGTCATTTGAATATGACTGGACAACATCCCCACTTTTGATTACCTAGGCATTAGAGTTGAGAATAGTTTACCCTGGAAGCCCCAAATTGAAAAGAGTAGAGCTACAATAATTCATAGAGGCACCGCGATTCCACAGGGTCATAAAGCTTCTTTTGCCAAACCAAGTGTCCCCTGCATTTGAGATATACAGAGTAAAGGTTCAATGAGCCACCCTGTATGGCGTGGAAATCTGACGGTTATGAAATACTACGCACCATGACCATAAGAAGGAATTCAACCCCTTGCTACTCTATTTTGATTTGGACTTAAAGAAAATAGAACACCTGGCTAATCTTTGACCTCTGTTATTGTGGGCCAGGTTGTGGGCATCCCCCAGCTTGCCATACATAGAGAAGGCCTCAAAGAGATTCTAAGGTAGGATTAGACTATGGGGCATATTCACAAGCCCCTATCGCCACCACAACGCCACTTTCAGTGACGTTGTGGTGGTGATAGGGGCCTCGCCTTATTCACAAGGCAGCGTTAAGCCACTTAACGTGGCTTAACGCTGCCTTGTGAATAGGTCCCCTTCACCCTGTGTTTAGCGTGAAAGGGGCGTGCAGTGGGTGTTGTGGTGGGCGTTCCACCGCAACACCCATTGATATTTACGCTGCCCCCTATTCACAAGGGCAGCGTAAATAGGAGCTAACGCCAAACTTAAGACCAGGAAAACCCTGGTCTTAAGTTAGCGATACGAGGAGAAATGCTTTATTTCTCCTCGTTTTTGCATTTTCCATGTGTGCTGCCTTGTGCCATGGTTTGTTTATGTACAGGAAGGTGTCCCTTCCTGTACATGAACAAACCTTTTTTTAAAAATGCAGTTTTGTAACTTTCATGTGTGCTTCATGAAGCAGCACACATGTAAGTTACAAACTGGCATTTTAGGTTTGTTTATGTGCAGGAAGGGACACCTTCCTGTACATAAACAAACCTCCCTGCTTGCAGACACCCTTGCACTCTGGTGCAAGGGTGCCTGCGTTGGCGCTAAGTTGTGAAACTTAGCACCATCGCAGGGGGAAAAGCACGGCTGCACCATATCCTTGATAATATGGTGCAGCCTCGCGTTTCCGAAGTGGCGGAGAGAGGCGTTAAGCCAAGAAGGCTAACGCCTCTCTCCGCCACTTCCTTGTGAATATCCCCTATAACTTTACCTTGGCTACACCACGTGAAGGATTGGATTCTAAACCACAGTTTTGAAACCCCATGGTCAGATCCATACTCTTAAACTTTGCCGTGCAAAATGAAACTTAAAAATCAATCCTAGAATTTTATCGTGGCTGTTAGTCAAATGAACGGCTTTGAGGGCAGTTTATCTGCTCAATTGCTAAAAGCAAAAACATTACCTGCAATCGAGCCATATTTAGATGAGAGCGTTCCGATCCAGGCTCAAACCCTTTTTATCAAGCTCCGGTTTGGTATTTTAGGCACAAATCGTCTTACACGCAAGTGAGACAAGTCAACCACGCCCCAGTAAAGCTTGTGTTGTGTGTAACAAGGGGCTCACCGAAACTATTGCTCATGTACTATTCTTCTACTCCACTTATCACCCATCCTGAAAAAAGATGGATACTCACAATATGTCGCTCTTTTGTTGTATATGAGTTTTAAAGCTTGGTGTATTTTGTTTTAAGATGTGTTTTATGGGTTTATCCCCGAATATACAGAAACTGACGGGAGAACAAGAACATACAGACTGCAGTTGTGGTACATGATGTATGTGTATGGACCTGGAGGGAGGTCACAGTGCATGTACATATATATGTAGCCCATTCCCAGGATGGTGGGCTATATGAGGACCCTGACCTTCGAAGGTCCATCGATGTACACTATGTACCAGACTCATGCAGTTGATATTTCAAATATATAAATCCAAAATGTCAATCTTTTACAAGTCAAAATACCTACATTGACATGAAATAAAATACATGTTATGGTTATTCTGAAAGACAATGAATGATTAAAGATATCTCTGATGGTACAATCAGGACTACTGCACTTACTCCATTTTGCAGCCTTTTTTCACATAATTATGGATTTGCACACTTGCCCAATAATCCATCATCTTCTGCATAGCATGCGTATGCCAACAAAAATGTTCACAGGTCAAATGAATCGTAAGCTTAGTGGCGGTTTCTACATGAGGGCAAAGGAACGATGCCCCCCCGCCCACTGCCAATCATGCGTTGTACATGTGAAAAATAAAATGGCAATGAAATGATTTCATTGCCATTTTATTTTTTACAGATGTGCGCTGCAGTCGCCCTGCACCCAAGAGAAATGTGGGGCATGTCCTCTGCTGCTGATTGGCAGCATGGAGGACTGGGGCAGTGGCTGGCCAGGTGTTCCAAAGTACGCATGTCTCTTTGGCTGGCTGTCTTGCGACGGCCAGCCTGACATGCTCTCATTGAAGCTCTCCAACACGAGCTGTCTTAGACAGCTGGGTGGAGAGCAAGCACAGGCCTACAGGGCCTGAAGGAGCATCCTGCCAACCCACTCCAATACTGGCGCTTCTCTCAAGCTGGTTAACAGCATGAGAGCAACATCTGGATTGGCCCATGCCCTAGTATGACTACGAGAGTGGAGTGATGGCTGGACTGGATGGGATGAAAAGCAGCCGTTCTGCAGAGTGACTGCCACTCGTGCATGGAGTCAGCACACTGACGTCATAAAGCCTTCGTACAGGCAGCCCTCTCCACCCCAGCATTGTAGTCGGTAAGGATGGAGATTTACTCGATTTTCTCTGTGATACAGCACTGATAGCCTAAATTAGAATTTAATTTGCTGAAGGAGTTGGTTTTCAACAATCCTTCCGGAGTGCTTCTGCGCTCTTAGGGGTATATTCACAAGAACGTGCACTAAACATCGCCAAAAAAGGTTAACGCAACTTTACACATCGCAGTCTACCGCGGGAAAATAACCCCGTCTTAACGTGGAATTCACAACACGGCGGTACCATGCAATAGTTTCCCGAAAACGCAGACAATGTCCGCGATACAACCACCGCGACGGCGATAAAAACACAAACCCCCAATGCGAAAAAACATGCGATGGCCCAAACCGCGATGAGGAAATCAGCGATAAGCAGCGCCAGGCCTTCAATACACACACGGCAGGCGGGAAAATCACTACAAAAGTAGAAAAAACCCACAAACACAAAATAACCAACACCGAAGCACCATGGAGGCAGCCGGAGCAGGCGCAGAGGACGAGCGGAACCCCACAAGCACCCCGGACGACCAGCCTGGGACCTCGGGGACAGGGAAGGGCAAGGACAAGAAGAAGAGGAAGATGCGGTTCGGTCCGCAGGAGAATAGGATCCTGGTCACGGAGGTGATGGAACACCATCAAGAACTGTTTGTCACCTCCAACGTGTCATTGGGCACCAAAAATGGAATATGGCGGTCCATCATGGACAAGGTGAATGCCGTCGGAGAGCACAAGAGGTCAATGGACGAGGTCAAGAGGCGATGGATTGACATCAAGCGCAAAACCAAGGAGAAACTCGCAGGCAACCAGAAGGCAGCAATGCAGACTGGAGGTGGGAGTCCAGCGCCACAGCTGGAGCTGGATGACATGGAGAAGCTGGTGTCGACAGTCATCAGTGTGGAGACCGTGGCAGGAGTTGGGGGAGTGGACACTGCTCGACATGACACAACACAACAGCAACAGGGTGAGTAACCACCAGGTACTGGGGGACGGGGGGAGATGGCCACAATGGCACACATGCACAATCAAGCAGAGCACAGTGCACACCCACAATGACTCTGGATCATGGCCCTGATCTACAGACTGTCACAATGTACATTGCTGTGCTGTCTGAATGTGAACATGTACCATGCGGCTACATACATGTGGACACATTGTAACACAGCATCTCCCCTTCACATTGCAGAGGCACTGTCAACACCTCCTGCAGAGCAGTCCCAGCCACTCTTCACTGATGACGAGGAGGACACCCCCAGCATCTACACCCAAGCCCTCCAAGACATCATTGACATCATCCGCAACTCACCTCCAGGATCAGGGCAGCCCAGTTGCATCAAGAAGACCCCAACCACTCCACAAACCACCCAGCTGGAGGCACCCACAACCCCGGCTGTCTCCCAGGACCCCCACGAACAACACATGGCCTTCCAACGCCGTGTGTTGGAGGGCCAGAGGGAGATGGCTGAGCAGGTGCAGTGGGGGTCGACCTCATGGCTACCAAACTTGACGCCATCCATGGGTGTCTAAGTCCCATCAGGGACCACCTCCAGGCCCTAACGGACACCCACAGGCCGCTCCATGGTCTCCAACAAGCCCTGGCTGACATCGCTGGAGTCATGACTTGGAGACAAGAACACCTGTTCGCTCAGAGTGGCCCCAGCGATCTCAGCCGTGAGCTGGCACACATGCGGAGGCTCATGGAGGACATGGTGCAGATGGAGGCGGAAAGGATGGCAGCAGCACATCAGCAAAATGTAGCTGGGATCTACCATGCCCTGCAGATCCTCATCATGGCATTGCTGCCACAAGGCGTGGCGCAGATGAATGCTGCTGCTCCTACACCACCCACATCTCAGCCCCCTGGTGTGTCAGTGCCTCACAGTGCGGCAGACATTTCCACTCCGGCACCTGATGTGTCACTGCCACACAGTGCGGCCGACAATCCACCTCCGGCCCCTGATGTGTCAGTGACACACAGTGCTGCAGCCGGAACTGCACCACCCACAGGTGAGGCAGAGCACACATCCGAGGACGAGGACGTGGATGGGTTTGAGATCAGAAGGAGGCACTAGCATTCATTTCCCCCACCTGAACTGTTGCTGCTTGGTGCCGCACATGGCCCCATGACCTTCCACTGACCCCCGATACACTCTGCTGCACTCATCTTGGACCGCGACATGGACTGCCATATCCTGTTTGGTGACCAATGACACGGCGACCAGACTGCGGACTGTTCTCTTCCTCTTCCACTGTACTTGTCATTCCCCGATGGACTCTGGCTGGCCCTCCATGGGCCAATATTGTGAAGTGGGGTTGGCATGGCCCTGTACTGCTCCAGCTGCAAAACTCCACTGGATGTGCATTAAACATTCAGAAACGCACTGCTGTATCATGTCTTTCATCATTCATGTATGAAAGTGTGGATGAATGTAGGGTCAGTGATTCCCCCTAACGTCAATGATGCTCATCTAGTGGGATTCCAGTCACAGTGTGCTACATTGCCGATTGCGTTCCGGGTGCCATAGACACTACAACAGAGACACATGCATTAGTCACTTCCTTGTCCGGACATGGACTGAACCACGCCCAGAGCCCCCGAGTCATGGTTGCAAGCCCTGCGCTGGTCCGGCGTACGCCAGGCCAGACCACTCCGCTTACGCTCCGAGGGGGGGGCCACATAGCCACATGTCGCAGGTTTACACGCTAGTGGTCTGCAGGTCACTGGTCTAGTTGTCAGCATGTCACAGCCACTCCCTGAGGGCAGGTTTGCACACACACCACACCCATCCGGCACAGGCGTCACAGGCCATGTGACCCCGCGAATATAAGGGGCCGACCACGTCACATTCCCCATTGTCGGAGGTGACGATTCTCAATCATAAAGGGCCCATGAGTTGTTGCGCACAGGATTAGTGGCACCCGAAGCCATGCGGCCATCACGGGCCTACCACCACGTGGCGCTGACTGGGGTTGCACAGGGTTAGTGGCACCCAAAGCCATGCGGCCGTCACGGGCCTACCACCACGTGGCGCTGACTGGGGTTGCACAGGGTTAGGCGCACCGAAATTGCTGAGCGGGTGTGCAGCCTGCGATGATGACGTGTGCACTGATGTGGTCTCTGCCATTGATGCCTCAGGACTCAGCGTCATGTGTGGGACCTGCTGGGCCGCGGTGCGGGTCCGCATGATGTGGAGCATGACATGGTCGCGGGCCGGGGCCTGGAGCTTGCACGGGCACGTGGTGTGCCCAATGGGGGACACACCGTTGGCGGCAGGTGAGCAGTGGGGCCTGGGTGCGCAAGGGCGGACAGCCAGCGCTGGCCGGCGGGAGGGGCTAGGGTGCGGCTGCATGTGTGCGCAGTGGCGGACAGGCGTTGTTGCCGTGTGCAGTGAGATGGACTCTGCCATGATTGACTCTGGCCTCGATTACAGATTGCAGACCTGGTGGCTTGCAGTGTATGCCGGCACGTGGTTGGAGACACACCGGTGGCAGCAGGTGAGCAGTGGTGCCTGGGGGCGCGGGGGCGGCAGTGTCCCTCCCTCTCTCTCTCTCTCTCTCCCTTCCTTTCATTCATTCTCTCTCTCTCTCCCTTCCTTTCATTCATTCTCTCTCTCTCTCTCTCTCCCTTCCTTTCCTTCTCTCTCTCTCTCTCTCTCTGCCTTCCTTTCCTTCTCTCTCTCTCTCTCTCTCTCTCCCTCTCTTCCTTTCTCTCTCTCCTTCTCCCTCTCCCTTTCTTTCTTTCTCTTTTTCTCTCTCTGCCTTTCTTTCCTTCTCTCTTTCTCTTGTGTCTCGCTCCTTTGATGTGCGCATGACACACGTTCTGATTTTGTGCTTTATTTTCCAGGCTGTGACATCACGATTGTCCCAGACGGACCCGACAGGAGTCATACGCATTGGTGTTTTGTGTTGTATTTCAATAAAGTTTTTGGTTGTTACTTCAATGATGAGTGACTGTTTCTCGTTCTTCTGACCACACGTGTGTTTCTTGTTGTCATTGTGCGACATCATGCGCTTTTTGTGGCTCTTGTGTCGTGCACGGTATGTGTTTATCCGGGGGGGGGCCTGGGAGTGGTGGCGGTGGGTGTTGTGGCCCTCTTGGGTCTCCGAGCTGCATGATCATTGTCTCCATGGCATCTGTGGGTCTTCAGATGTGGCTCTGGGCTGGGCTCCCTTTCATACTGCAGGTAGTCGTCCTGCTTAACACCAGCAGAAGGCAGGTGTTAAATCCCTGCTGCTACCGCGGCTTATCGCCTGTTTGTGGTTCGCATCGCAGATCTGGCAGTTCGTTGTGAAAGTGGTGTAGTGGTGTTTTCGTGCGTTTTTGCACGGGAACGCCTACTCTGCATCTCATTAGGGTTAGTTGGTGGTGTCACCCGTGGAGATAAATGCTGCGGCAGTTATCGCGGGAATGCTGGCGATGTCTGCAGTTTGCACACGCTTGTGAATGGGGCGATAAATCTATCTCCACTTTTGATGCACTAAAGTGCCGATAACTCGGCGATAAGTCCTTGTGAATATGCCCCTTAGGACATTAAGAATGATTCAGACTCACCCTTCGGCACCACATGCAGAGATGCAGCAGGCAGCAGTAGCACAATATTAGAAGTGTCAGATGCCACTAGTTGGGAAAACTTGTATAGACATTGAAAGGGACAGCAATGTTGGGCATGCTAGGAGCAGTAGAAATACTCTGGATGTTGTAAGGTCACGAGAAGACTACATGTGAACAAGTACATAAAGTTCCATTCATCCTGTGCTTTCATTTGATAGCCCAATGCTTTCTGGGAGATGTAGACCTTGCTCACCTTAACTAGACTATGTGGGCCAAATTTCTAGATTACTTGTTTTCCAAATGGAAAATGTGAACTGGAATCCGTGATGAGCGGGAGTTATTTGGTATCTTTTTGATGGCTTGTGCACGATGGTCGCATATAAATAAAAACTGTCCCTGCTGTTCACATACAATGCTGCAATAAATCATTAAATACTAAACCCTCAGCTTAAAGGACAGTCTTTGTAATGAAATATAATCTTGGTGTACAATGGTGCTCAGTGGAATGTTAGAATAGATCCCCTCTGCCACCAATAGATGTGGTTTCATTTGAGGTGAGCTTCTGGGAGCGAGTCCTTCGTAGGTGCTCAGTGGCTGGGCACTCAGACAAGCGTCATGGAGTGGGTGCAAGAGTAGAGATTACAAAGAGGGGCCTGAGAGAGAGCATTGAAGACGACAGGGAGAAGGAGCCAGAGGAATGTGAAATACGAGAGTGGAAACAAGGCTGATGGTAAGATGGAGAAGTGAATTTGCAGCGGCGGCCGCCATAAACAAATGGTGGTGGGGCAGGTGGGGTCATGGGGAAGGCGTCGTGCGGGGGGAATACAATATTTCTTTTTTTTTAAACATACCTTTTGCCGCCGGCCGCTTCCAACGTTGCGTCTCATCGCGCCGCATGGCCTCTTCTTCCTGGGTCCCAGCAGCCTCTGGGATAGACTCCCTGTCCAATCCCCGCACAGCAAAGCGGTGCAGGCTTTGGTCTGAGCAGGCAGGAAAGACACCCTGCTCAGACCAGGGAGTCTGTGGGGTTTCTCCAGCCCAGCTGCTCAATGCAGCTGGGCTGGAGAATACCTAAGTGTGCATGTGTGGCTGGCCAAACAGACATGAGCACTTAGGGAGTGGAGTGCACTAGCACTCCTCCTCCTCCACTCCCATGCATCGGCCCCGCCCCCCCAACACCGCTGGCTAAGAGCCGGCAAATGTAAAATAAACTATGCAAGAACATCGTTTTATGCTACATTTGCTGGCTCTGAGCCAGGTAGTGGTGCGACGCTCCTTCGCCATTGCGAAGGAGCTGCCACTGTGAAATTGTGGTAGAGACTTGTGGGTGGAGAGCGCAGAGACCAGAGAGTGAGTCATAAAAGAGAGCGGAAGAGGAGTAACAACTGGGTTAATGAGAAGAAGACAGAAGGCGAATAATGTCAACCTGTCAATCACCATGGGTTCCTTCTGACCTGATGAGGCGCTATTCATCCATTGAGCTCAAGGCGCTGGACAGAGAAAGCATGATGGAAGACTTGGGTGGGTGTTTTTGAACATGTCTTTACTACCAGGACTACTGCTCCCCCTTCTTACAGCTTAGAATGTAATATGAGCTAGAGGTGATGTATCAGAATCCAGTGTAGTGTTCATAGGGGCATATTCCCAAGGAGCCATAGCCGATTTATTGGCACTTTAGCGCCTCAAAAGTGGCGATAGGCTTATCGCCCCATTCACAAGCTGGTGCAAGCTGCCGACATCGCCAGTTTTCCCGCGATAGCTGCCGCAAAACACATCGCCGCGGATGAGAGCGACAACTAACGCTAATGATATGCAGAGTAGGCGTTCCCGTGCAAAAACACACGAAAACACCACTTCGCGATATTCTCAACGACCAGCCAGATCTGCGATGCCGGACAAAAACAGGCGATAAGGCGCGTTAGCAGCAGGGGCTTAACACCTGCTCATAACTGGTCTTAAGTAGGACGAAAACCTGCAGTACAGAGGGAGCCCAGGCCAGAGCCACATCTGAAGACCAACAGATGCCATGGAGCTACTAATCATGCAGCTTGGAGACCCAAGAGGGCCACAACACCCACCGCCACCACCCCCAGGACCACCCCCCCGGCCTCCCCCCCCGCACCACCACCCAGGCAGCGCAGAACAAGACAGCGGACCTTCCGAAAACACATCAGCCTCAAAGACTTAACGACAGAGGATGTCATTGCCCACTACAGGCTCAAAAGGACAACCATCCTCCGCATCATGACCCACATTGCCCACTGGCTGAAGGTACCAACACAGCGGACAACCAACATCCCTCCGCAGACAAAACTGCTGGCTGTGCTGCACCTGTTGGCCTCTGGTACCTTCTAACCAACAACTGCCAGAGTCGGAGGAGTCTCACAGCCAGCCCTATCAAAGGCCATCACACCTGTCCTGGATGCCATCATCAGTTTCATACCCCAGCACCTTCACTTCCCCCACACTGCGCAGGAACAGCTGGAGACCAAGCAAGGCTTCTACGCCATAGCCGGATTCCCGCACGTGTTGGGGGCAATCGACTGCACACATGTCCTACTTGTGCCCCCTGCCGACACTGCACACAATTACCGCAACAGGAAGCACACGCATTCCATCAATGTGCAGGCAATAGTGGACCACCGGGGACTGTTCACCAATGTCGTCGCCAACTACCCAGGCAGTGTGCATGACTCATACATCTTCCGACAGTCCATCATCAACCAGTGCTTTCAGGATGGCACCTATGGAAATGGACTGCTCGTTGGTAAGTACCAACGGAACACACCACACACCTCAATTCCACAATCACACAACGCACAACTGTGGGAATGGACACGTAACAAAATCACATCCAGCATGCCAAACAACATGCACACCTGCCAGACACGACAACACAAGTAACCGTGGTAAGAGGGGCCAGAAATGTGGACAAACCATGCACTAAGGCATAGCCCCTCTGCCACACATATGCAGAATGTGGGGAGAGGTGGGAACCACGATTGTGCAAAGGAGGCAATGGACCTATGAATAACAATGTACACAATGCCAAGTGTGGCGGTGATGTGCTGGACAGTCTTGAGTATGCAGAGCACAGACATGTCCATTTGGACACATACTGCTGGAGTCTGTAGTGTCGTGGACAGTGGACGCAACCATGTCATCACAGGCAGTGGGGAACGCCTTGGACAAGTAGCCATGTCGGCCCCCCTGTAAGCGTAAGCGTAGGGGGCAGGGCCAGCGCACGCCAGTCCAGCGTAGGGGAGTGACTAAATAGGCCGGGGCTCAGGCAGTGGTTCACTTCCGTGACGGCCACCGAAGTAACTACTGTGTGTGGCTCTGTGTCCGCCATATTCTGACCATAGGCCTACACACATGTGGCCGACCACCTACAACGGGCAAACTCACACCGGCGACGAGGTGGCTACGTCCCACGCCACCCGGCGCACATCTCGTCACCGCCTGCAGTGGCGTGTGTATCAGGGCGGCGTCCCTCACCCTGCCATGAGGCCGCCGTCGTGACCAGTGGTGCCTGCGCGATCCTGTGCGCCTGCTGCACCCCAGCCCGCTGATCCCCAGACCCGACCTGCGTCCAGCGGTGAATGCCCGCCCCTGCGCACCCAGGCCTCACTGCTCACCTGCCGCCACCAGAGTCTCTCCAAGAGGGCCCATCACATGCCGGTGCAATCTCCAAGGCCGGGCTCTGCGAGCTTGGCAGCCTCCTCAGCCTATCGCTGGCTTCTGCGCAACATGCCCCCAGCGCACCCTGCGGCACCGCACTGCGGAGTTGCAAGTTGGCTACTGCTGCCTTCTGACCACACTGCGGTACAGCAAGTAACATACACATACTTTCCAGTCCTCCCCTCCAGGCCTGCTGCATCATCGCAGGCTGCACACCCGCTTAGCTCTTCCGGTGGGCTGAACTCAGTGCACCACAAGTCACCGTCCAGCCACCAGGCCTCCAGCATTATAGCATGACGCACACCCGCTCAGCTCTTCCGGTGGTCCGAACTCAGTGCACCGCAAGTCATTGTCCCGAGGGGCTACCCCACAAGTCCGCCTCCAGTAGTCAACAGCATGTCCTCGGTAGCGCCACTGGAGCCCTTCACAGTCACGGGGCCACCCCCGTCCCAGGCAGGCTGCCGGTAAGCCTGGGCAGATCGTCTGGAGACGTACTCCGAAGCGCATGACATCCAAGCGCCGCGGCGGCGGCGCACGCGTGTGAGGAGTGCGGAGAGATGGCCCGGGGCTCTGGCCGTGGTTCAGTTCTGGGCTCTGGGCGTGGTCCAGTTCCGGCCTGGCCACAAAAGTGACTATGGCGTGTGTCTCCATAGTAGTGTCTGCGCCACCGGGCCTGTAATTGACAATGTTGCAATGTAGCATGCACCAGGAGGGCGGCCTCGCCCGAATGGATTAATAAAGGAGTGCGAGACCGCTCAGGGTCTCGGCTCATACATGCCAACTGTTGTGTGTGTATCTACATTGCCGCAGCCTGAACCGAAGGCCTAGCCTCAATATCAGCACGAGTTCAGCCAGGCCAGAACTCCACATCTGTGTCCGCCCTATCCTTACCATTGGCCTACACACACGTGGCCGCACACCTTCAACGGCCAACATTACAGTCTTGCTGTCAGTCCTGCGGACATGCGCAGACAGGCATGACAATGGTGTGGCGTAGGAGTGCAAGTGATGCGACCCCGCAGCACACACAAGTAAATAGGCTCGGTGGGAGGGAGGAGCAGCTGTGAGTATACGTAATACACATTGTCCTACCACATTTGCCAGCAGCAATACATGGCTAACATGAATCCCAAAGTCGCATAAATCACACACCACGAAACTTGTATGTCTGCCAACACACCATGCAGAACCACCAGTTGACACTGACCTCACTTACCTCTCACAGGTGATCAAGGATATGCACTCTGCCTGTGGATGATGACACCCCTCCGAGACCCGAACACCCCGGCCCAGAGGCAGTACAATGTGGTCCACAAACGCACCAGGGGCATTTTTGAACGCATGTTTGGCGTGTTGAAATCACGTTTCAGGTGCCTGGACATCACCGGTGGAAGACTCTTGTACAGCCCAGAAATAGTGTGCAAGATGATCACTGCATGTTGTGTATTGCACAACATGTGTGTACGCACCAATGCCCCATGGATCCAAGTCCCAGAAGCACCGGACGATGATGAGGAAGATGATGCAGGTGGACCACACCCCACTGCAGCCGCAGCAGGAATAGCCCGAAGGAACACAATCATCAACAATTTATTCGCATGAGCACGTCACATTGTGACTGTCCACAGCAATCATGGCACAGTACAAGATGACCACATGACCAGCATGTGCAAATAAAATCTTAGCAACACACATTCCCCGTGTGCATGTCAGTCCTCTGCATTAGCACATTACTCTGACCGGTGTAAGTGCAACATTGAGTGCTTACATTCGCATATGTTGCAAGAAGAGATGGTGTGTAGGTCCTCTTCATCATCGGTGATGAGGAGTACGTCTGCTCTGCAGGAGGTGATGATTCTCCCTCTGCAATGTGAGGGGGAAATGCAGATTGACATTGTGTTCACATGTATGTTGACGCATTGGCCAAGTTTACAAACAGACTGCATGTCAATGTACATTGTGACTGTTTGTGTGGAGATGCCTATTTAATGATGGACAGTTGACATTTCGCCACCATCACGGATGTGAGGTTGTATTTGTCCATTATCATCTCACAGTTTCCTGCTATGCCAAATGCGAATGGCCATTTTCTACACGCAAGCGGCAGCAGTTGTGTCCTCTGTTCTATTATGAAAGTGTTGAAGTTTGGTCCACTTTGTTGTAAATGTTGAGGTGCTCTGAGTGTTATGTGTGTATGCTGCATTGTGTGTGATTTGCCCTTTCAGCTCTGATTTGGCTGGCCCTTATCCCTTTCAGGCGGTGTGCCTTTCACCTATGTGCTTATACAGTGCTGAGCTGCTGCAGACTTGGGTAATTTGGGCTCTTGGTTGGAGTTGTGACTCTTGGGCATGGTTTGTCCGCAGATGTGCTGTACTTACTTGTGCATGTGTGCCATTGTGCCCATCTCCCCCCGTCCCCCCAGTCCCTGGTCGTTACTCACCCTGTTGCTGTTGTGTCAGGTCATGTTGAGCAGTGTCCGGTCCCCCAACTCCTGCCACCGTCTCCATACTGATGACTGAGAACACCATTTCCTCCATCTCATCCAGCTCCTCCTGTGGCGCTGGACTCCCACCTCCAGTCTGCATTGCTGCCTTCTGGTTGTTGCCGAGTTTCTGCTTGGTTTTGCGCTTCACATCATTCCAGCGCCTCTTGAGCTCTTCCATTGTCCTCCTCAGCACTCCGACTGCATTCACCTTGTCCACGATGGACTGCCATATTCCATTTTTTGTTGCCAATGACACAGTGGAGGTGACGAACAGTTGTTGATGGTGTTCTATCACCTCCGTTATCAGGATCCTGTTTTCCTGCGGACTGAACCGCGTCTTCCTCTTCTTCTTCTCCTTGCCCTTCCCTGACCCCGAGGTCCCAGGCTGGTCCTCCGTGGGGCTTGTGGGGTTCTGGTTGTCCTCTGTACTTGCTCCGGCTACCTCCATTGTGCTTCGCAGTTGTTTTGGTTTTGTTTGTGGTTTTTTTTCTGCTTTTATAGTGATTTTTCCCGCCTGACGTGTGTGAATTGCAGGCCTGGCGCAGCTTATCGCTGATTTTTTTTATCGCGGTTGGGCCCATCGCCACTTTTTTCACGTTCGGCTTTAGATTTTTATCGCCGTCCCAGTAATTTTATCGCGGACATTTGACCCGTCATCGGGAAACTATCGCATGTTACCGCCGTGTTGAGAATCAGACGTTAACACAGCGTTATTTTCCCGCGATAGACGGCGATATGAAAAATTGCGCTAACCTATTTTGGCGATGATTATCGCACGTTCTTGAGAATATCCCCCACAGGATGGTCTGTTTATCACAGCAATCTAACCTCTGTGTGATGACCATCATTCAAAGTGAATTGCTACGAAC
Source organism: Calotriton arnoldi (assembly GCA_963921515.1). Lineage (NCBI taxonomy): Eukaryota > Metazoa > Chordata > Amphibia > Caudata > Salamandridae > Calotriton > Calotriton arnoldi. Next base: position 316,331 of record CAWUFW010014748.1, read on the forward strand.
AACTAGGGCTCCCAGTTTTCAATTTTTACTGATTTTTACAGATAAATATAGACAGAAAACTATTTATTTTCCTGTCTGTATTTATTTTTAAATGCAGAAAAATACAGAAAATAGGTCTTTTTTGGATGATTTTTTTTACAGTCAATCATGAGTGCCAGGTCTGTAGGTGTACAGATTGAGAGGTAGGGGAGATGAAAAAAGACAATAGATTTCTTAATTATGCTTAATTAAGTGCAGATCTCCAGTTTTTTATGCATTTCTACAATGCAAGACTTTTTAGCTAACGCTATTGCACTGTATACTTCAGAAACCTTTTGGACATTCAAATGCAAGTATACATTTCTCAGTTAAATAAATGTGGAAAAATACACAATGCAGCTTCATTTATACAGCATACACAAAATAAAAATGGATAAATACAGAAAAAGTGAGCAAATAATAAATATGGATAAATACAGACAGAAATGTCGAAAAAATAAATACCATAAAACCGGGAGCCCTACTTACAAAATATCTTATTTATATTGTTGGATATGCTGGTTTCTCAAACACTATGAATATGTATTTAGATGTAACTGAAGTGCAAATGTATTTTTTTAAAACTCATAACGATGGTCAATTGTACAATATTGTAAGTATTTTGGTGTGTTAGGCAAAGAGTGAAAATGTTAAGAGAATGAGGAGAATTACTGCAATAATTTGTCAATTTTTTAAATGCACGCTCAAAATCTGGCTTTTATCTTTGAAGACTTATTGGGACACATATTTGTTGACTGTACCAACTGGATATGTTTTTTTAATATTTCCCACTTTGTAAGTGTGCTGTACTTCAACACATATGCAATGCTGGAAATGTTATGAGAAATTAAAATATTTATCTGACTTTGTGCCTGCCTAAAGGAGGTGTTGTTTTCAACTCAACGCTGGGTGTGACGTTCTTTGTAGACCTAGCCTTGTGTCAAAACCATTGGTGTTAGCCGTGGAACACCCAAGTACCACCTAAGAGCACATTCTTGAGGAAAAACTGCACAAACCAGTGCAAAGCCCTATTTGCGCTTTAAAAAGGGCAACTTTCTAGCACAAAAAATAGTTTTGAGTTGGAAAGCAATAACCATCAAGACATTTGTGCCACTTTGCATGACTTTGTCAGGGCGCAGTCTTGATAAATCTGCCTCTTCATTTTCTTGTTGCTATGATAGGCCTCCAGCAGCATAACACCTGGTTGTCTTCGTCTTTTGATGCCTCCTTGCAGTCCAGCTGGAACCCTGCCCACAGCCACAGGAGCAGCAGAAGTTAAATTAGCCAGATGACCAAGGCCAGTGTGATAAATTCATTGGCAGAATGGATGCTGCAAGTGATTCGAGGTGTAACATGCTTCGCCTGTACTTTAATAACACCCTGATCTATATTCATAAGCTGAGGAGTGTTAAAGGATCCTTGAAGTTCATTTGCAGCTTGGCCGAGCAAAGTTGGGCCCTCCCCCTCCCTGCCCTCACAATGGGTGGTTGGGGCAGGAATCAACAGGCATAATGGTATACAATTAAAAGAGGAAGAAACTGAGGTCCAGAAAAAGGTCAATATTAAAATTTCAACAAAGCATTTTACTTTAGTATTTTCCCTCTAACAACAGCACTTTATTGAATCAGTCTCCATTGCTCAATTTCAGTCATCACTCAATATTTTTGCTCGCCCTTAAGGGATCAAGAAGAGCTACTGAGTAAAATAATTTTTCTGACTGATATGAATTAGATTTTTACCATATGTGAACTCCCCTACTTGTATCATATCTTGTTAAAGATTTGTGTAAGGTCCTGGGGAAGGTGGCTAAAAGACCTTTATAACCACCAAAACGTAGGTCACTGCATTTTATTAGGATTACTGACCTTCTTTTGACTACAGTGTGACATGAGTTGACATTTACATGCTCTTTGCTGCTTTGAATTGGTTGGCTGTCCAAAGCCCAAGTTTTAATGAGTATGCCGCTTAGGAGTGTGTGTGGAGATTGTGAGAGTCCTATTCATATGTTCATGAATTTTTTGCCCTTATTAAATATATCTTCATATAATATGTGCGTTCCATAATTAATAATATCTGTGTACTGTGCTCCTACCTATTAAGATTTTTTTTTATAATAAATGAATAAATTAAGATTAATGTTACATAAAACTAGCACTTAAGAATAAATTATTCTTGTTTAAAAATTTACTAATATGTATTTGCTCCTACTTTTCTCAATCTTAACCGCATAAATATATTTTAAAATACAAAAAAAATATTTGTATGTATATCTCTGCCAGCGATGCTCCCTGTTTTGTTTCTGTTACTGGTACCCTCCCTCGCTATCCATTATGCATACTCTGCCATGCTGACGCCTAGAACATGCAAGAACCTGGGCATCATCGATGCCTTCGATACAGTTCAATCTTGGCTGTCAAAATTGTCAACCTAGGGTTTTCATCTACTGGAGATGCATCTTGTGCTGAATGGGTCAGAGAATAGATGGTTTTCCAAACTGGGATGCTGACAATTCTGTGGTATTTTTTATAGTGCTTAGTTTGTGAAGAAATAACTTCAATGGCCAAAAGTTTTTCTTTGGCGAACATCAACAGAGCTACTTTTTGCTGTTCTTGTTGAATAGTAAGGCTGCCTTGTTTTTATTCAATCTTGTGCCTCTTTCTTGTACCACCCTACACTTCTGTATCCTCACTTCGCTCCTGTAGATTCTTTTACATAACTGCTTTCAGCCTGTGTCTCTGTTTCCTATCCTTCTCTTTTTCCTTATATCTCCCATTCCTGAATTTCTCTCTCTTCATCTGCCTCAAAGTCTGATGATGATAAATAAGTCCCAGTCTCCAAAAATAAGTCCCGGAGCCCACCACCTGCGAGCACCTGCACAAATTAAGCACTGTTTTCACCCAGAGAGACTTTAAATCAGTGAATTTATCACTTATAAATTAAACTCGATATGTAAGTATAAAGCGCTATATAAATAACTTGACCGAAATGAAACACTCAGAGCGTGCTGAGTAACTCTTAAGGCTGCACAAGTGACCGTCTTAATGCTCATATTTCTTCAGTGAATGATTAACTGTCTTTTCTTTCATCCTAGGTCAACGTTGCTGAAAAGAAGGGAGTAGGCGCTGGAAAAAAAATACAAAAATCCAGCGTATTACTCACTGCATGATCTAAGAGTCTGCATTCACCAAATTCAAGTTACCACAAGACACGGGTGAGTAAGTAACCTTCATGCTGCAAAAATGGAAATACCTTGGCACCCTCGGCAGCCTCGTACGCTCGAACATTTCAAAGGGCGGACGCTCCCAGGAGGTTATGATGACATCTGTTAAAATGATGAGAAAGCATACGCCCATGACCAACCCTTGTTTACCCAGAAGAGGAGGAATTAATACGTTTCCCACTGAGAGAGATTGAATCTTGAGGTCCCTGATCTTCGGAATATGATAAATATTTCCAGGTGTGGCCGGAACACGGAGGCGCGGCCGCCATGTTTGGAACTATTTCGCTGATTTATCACTCGCTTCCTCTCTGAAGAATGGTTTCTCGTCTTAGCGTGAAAACATCCGCGTTAGGCTGCTGACCTGACAAGGAATTTCACAGTTGGAAGGAAAACTCCCCGTAGAAGGATGTCCACTAATGAAACAGAGAACGGGGCTGTTAAAAGACCGGAAAAAAAAGTGCAAGGGTGAATGTCAACTTAACTTGGCTCACTTAATGTCAGTCAAGGCAATCACAACTGGAATTAAATAAAGCAGAATTCATGATATCAGCAAAGATAAAAAGTAACCAAACCTGTAATGGAAGTTTGGAGAGAAAAGGAAGCCGCGTAGTGCTTAATTTGTGCCGGTGGTAGAAGATGGTGGTCACCAACGCTCACTGGTAGGGAGAGGAACTCATTTTTCATCATCAGACTTTAACCCGGAGCAAGAGAGAGTAATTCAGAAACGAAAGAAAGAAGAAAACAGGAAAACGGTGACATGGGAAGAAAGCAGATGAGGAGAAGCAGATATGAAAACAAGCATTGGCATAGCCAATAGGTCTCGCCTTTAGGACCTTATAAGTGTTTAGCCAGGCAGCACATTATCCTGTGTGCTGTGCCACTAGGGATTAAAGAGCTATACAATTGTTGAACACAGCGTACCGTTTATAAGCAGTAGCCATTTATAAATGGTCTGATTTACTCTGCCCGGAAGCAGTAAAAGAACCCCAAATCCAACACTGATGATACAGATTTAAAAGGCAATTCAGATGGCGGTCTGCGGTTGAATCATCAAATTAAGGGTTGCCAGTTACCCAGACTGTTTTCAACGCAAGGGCCATATTAATGGTAGACTGTACACTATACTAACGACTAAGTCATAAAAATACCTAGAGGTGTTGCTGAGTAAGTGCGTGTGGGTCCTACATTTTCAAAAACCTCCTTTGATTTACCCTGAAGCCTATTTCTTTTTAAAACTTTATTGAATAAAGCAAGGATACAATCTGCTGTCTCGAACCGGCACCCTTGAACCTCGATAGGCCATTTCAAGTTGTGGCATGCTTTCACCATGAGCCGTGATAAGTATTATAATGGGAAGGGGAAATGAGCTACTGTAAATAAAATACTTCCTGAACAGAATTTAATCAGTCAATGCAGATTTAATAAAGGAACCTTTCACAACATTTTAAATATTTAAAAACGTAAACCCAAACGTGTGTCTTGACATAGGATTAGCACCCATGCTTATAAAGTACACAGCGATCTAAATACAAGATCGTGGTCCGCTGGCCTATCCTGGTTCTGAAATATATGGACACCGTTTCTCTTGGTAACATTACATTTGACGCCTGACGGTTTACTGAAGAAAGGGGGGAGTCGCCTGGGCCGCCATACATTTCGACAGGGAGCACATACATATATAAAGAGCGCCTGCCAAAACAAAGAGGCACAGCAGGGCAGGAGCCTGTGTGAAAAAATAGCTGTGCAGCGCCAAAGAGGCACAGCAGCCTGGCGGCTCTGCTGGGCTCTTGTGTGAGAAGAGTGGCAAAACAAAGAATACAAAGAAGCAGAGCAGCATTTCGGCTCCCTCGTGTGAGGGAAGAGCACCTTTACACTTGGCTACTGCGCGCTCGTGTCCCATGCACACTATCGTGCACACTCAGGCTGAGCTGAAGTACAATAAAAAGTGCACACTTACACGCACCTAGGCACTCTTAAAGGGGCAAGGGCACATTAGTGTCTACCCCTCACATGCAAATGCATACTCAGTCTGCCGTCCAAATCACTCGCGGGACATTCAGTTCCAGTGCTTAATTAAGAGATGATTTCTGAGCCTTGTTCACCAGCATCGTGTAAAATGCAAATCACAAAAGAGTAGGATTAAATGGCAGAGGACTCCCACAACAAGGACTATAGTTTCTCAGTCTGTATGCAGGGTATTTTACAAAACTGCATAATCTCCATAAATACAAAACAATTACTAGTACAGATCCACGTTGTTGCCACATGATGTTTACAGAGCCAGGCTCCACACACCCACACTCTCTTTCTCTGCAGGCGCAGTGCAGGCTATTATTTGGAAAGTGAATAAAGAAACAGTATCCTTTGGGTCCAATGTCACACTCTAATATTCAACCAGTCAATATATTCCATTCAAGCCGATACTTCTTCACTCTTGTCTCACATACACACTTGAGGGAATATTGCCATATAGCTCCCACAGAGGGTCATGAACCATAGAATATACAAGGATGTACAAAGATATATAGATCGATTTATTATTAAAAAAAACAGTATATCAAAAAAGACGTTTAAAAAGCTCAAGGGCAATGAAACCCTATACTATATAAACACAATACATTGCATGATAAATAGACAGAAATCACAAAGGTTTCAGAGCAAATAATCACATGTTAAAATACAATCCATAAAAAGAACAAAAATAAAACAACTTAAAGAGAGTACATAGCACAGACAGGTTCAATTTATCATTAGTTTTTTACACATCTGTTTTACACCAATATATGAGGCATAGATCCTGGTATGTGTTACTCATAGACCTCCGCCTTTCTAACAGATTGTGTATTTAGATGAGCGTCGACGCGTTTCGATGGATGGATTTTAAACCATCTTTTTCAAGACCAAACCAAATTTACTCTCCTTAATTAAAACGAATTTTTCTCAAATAAACAATATCAATTTAACCACCACCTCCCATAGGCAGTACTAATCGTATCAAAAAGTACTAGACGGATATAATGTGATGTAAAATCTTTACTTATCTTCACTATTCCGTTCTCAATTGGTGGGAATAAATCTGAATTGAAAACTAATTTCCCAACATCCTAAATTGATGCCATGTTTTGAGGCTAAAAATAGTTTTGTAGTCTTCCAAACAGGTCTATAGCACACCGTTTATAAGACCTCCACCACAGGTAATTTATTGATGTATCGGTGGTTCTCAAGAAGGCTCCTTAAAAATGGAAGCAGAGTTACTGCTATCATTGGGCGAATTATTTCAATTTGTCGTCCTCTATAACTCCCTCTTTAACATTAGGGTAGTTAGCGCGGTTATCATCACATGCGATCCTCGTCCTTCAGCGGTTAGTTGGAAAGTGCAGCTTCACGGACAGGTGCTGCGCTCCATGTTAATTTTTTTATGTTACTTTCGCACGGCGGCTGTAGGTGGCAGAGATAGCCACACACATACGCCACACTTCATCTTTAACATTGCTCACTGAGCTGGCGACGTGCTCGTACACAGGCATTGTTAAAGATGAAGTGCAGCGTATGTGTGAGGCTGTGTTGGCCCACGAAACTCCCACAATAAACAACAAGCAGCACGAGTACTGATGCCTGCATTCTAGCCACTAAAGGCTGACTCCTCACCCCGGTACTCCCTGCAAGATTCCCTTACCAACTCCAAGATCCTGGAAAGGTGATCCTCCGTGACCCTGAAACCTGACGGTGGAATTGTGCATGGTTCCAGCATTTTAATAGCGGCCAGCACTTTTCTTTCAATGACCCGCGTTTGTAAACAAAGTTGCACAGACGCCATTACGTGAATGGCACAACGGGGTGCTTGTTAAAAAAACAAAGTAAGATAACGGACCCGCGTGCAAACAAAGTGGCGCAGCCGCCATTACATGAAAGCGCACAACAGGGCGCTTGGTAAAAAATAAAGTGGCACGTCCGCCATTACACGAAAGCGCACAACAGGGCGCTTGGTAAAAAACAAAGTGGCACGTCCGCCATTACACGAAAGAGCACAACGGGAAGCTTGTTAAAAAAGTAAAGTTGCGCCACCATTACAGAAAAGCGCACAACACAGCGACTTCATACGCCGAATGTTCAGTCGTCACAGTGTTAAACAAGGAAACAAGAAAGTAGTCCCTAAATGAAAAGATAACAGCCCAGCAGCGCAACTAAACTGTAGTTGGTCTGTGCTGCTTCCTACAAAAACGGAAGTGACGTATCGGATCGCCAGCCAACAATAAGCGAGATAAGAAGAGCAATGCCAGAGTTAACTAATGGCAAGCGGCAGGAGAAATTACCCTCGATATTCTATTTACTACAGGTCTTGCGACAGTCTAGGCTCGACCTAAAAAGACATAAAGAGACAGTAAGTGTAGTGCGGTGGACGAAAGAAGCATATGGTGGAATAAAGACTATGCATCCTTGGTATTCAGCAATTGTGTGCCAGAGCAGGGGAGAGCAAAGGGATCCATCATATAGTTGTACATATGACTCATCCCTTTGCTTCGGAATTAACGCAGCACGACACAGCCAAATGGCTTGCGGCACCGCGCTGCATTAATTCCGTAAATCAGGCCCTTCGGAATTAACGCAGTGCGGTGCCACAAGTCATTTTGCTGCACCGCGCTGCGTTAATTCCGAAGCCAAGGGATGTATCATATCTACAATGATATGACGGATCCCTTTGCTCTCCCCTGCGCTGGTGCACAATTAGCTGCCATGCGCCGACGCAGGCACCCTTGCACCATGCTGCAAGGGTGCCTGCGTCAGGGGGATGTTTGTTTTTGTGCAGGAAGGGACACCTTTCTGCACAAAAACAATCACAAGAGGTGATTTCCTCTTCCTATGCGTGCTACAGAATGCAGCACACAGAGAAAGAGGAAAAAAACGAGGAGAAATGAAAACATTTCTCCTCGTTGTGCCTCGCTACGCCTCCCCTAGCATTCTGACGCATTTCCAGGTTTATGATTTCTTGTAAATCTGGAAATGCTGCAGAAGCCATGGGTGTTGGTGGGAACACCCACAGCAACACCCATGGCACGCCCCTTTCACACAAAGTATTGTGTGTAAAGGGGCCATATTTACAAGGACATGAAAAGCCAAGCAGGGTGGCTTGATGTGTCCTTGTAAATATGGGGCAGCAGGTTGCGCCACCAGTGTGTCACAAAAAGTGACGCACCGGCAGCGCAAGGGGCTTGTAAATAAGCCCCTATGTTCCTTACCTCATTGATACACTGAAAACCGAAACCAATCATTTTTGTTGTCTTTTTTCACTGCAGAAGGCGTATTTAATCTTTTAGGGAAGATTCAAAATATAAGCTAGATCTTTTGGCTCTGCCAGCACCTGTTTTTGAAGCTAGTAGGCACACAGGTAATGTGGGTAAACCACTTTTAGCAACAGACAAAAAAATATGGGCTTTACATTCTTGGTTCTAATGAGCCCAGCTATTTTGGTTCTACAGGTAAACAAGGAATATGATTGGGTGTCTATGATCAACTCAACCTTTATGGATTTTGATAAAACTTTTCGAGGAGTGGAAGTCTTCACAAGTGTGGCTGTGTTGAGAACAGCATGGCAAGGAAGTCAGGGGTGACAAGGTTGGTGTAACGTGTAGAGCTTGCAGCATGGATGGCGCAGGGAATAGAAGCCCTTGGCTGTTAATTCAGGGAAGGGAAGCCCCTGCTCCTATGTTTCACCCACCCCCCACTACATTATCGCAAAGAACTGGAGATCCTTTGCGAAATCCGCATAGAATTTCCCTCTGAATGAAAAGGGGCTTTGATTAGTAATCCTTTATCAAAACTGATCAAAGCAAACCATCTTTAAACATACTCACTCTTCAAAAAATCGTTTTCTCATTGTCCAGGCCACCTTTCTCACTATAAAGCTTTGGATGAATCACCATTGGCAATGCCTAAATGAGACCCAAACCGAGGTCCGGTTATGAGGTTCCTTGTGAAATAGTTGTCAAAATCAGAACCAACTATCAACCAATTAATCTGGGAAATGTCACCATCTCTCCCTTGGCTGAAGAAGGAATCAGTGATGCTACGCCATTGCTACAGTGATCATCAGATACAAGAATAGATTATTGTATCAACTTGCTTATTGACTCAGCAAAGATGCAAAATATAACCTACAGGTGCTCCATAATATAGCCATCGCAATTGTGCTTATGTATCATAACCTCATAGTATATTATTCCACAGGAACCATTGTTTTTCCATATATATATATATATATATATATATATATATATATATATATATATATATACATATTATCTACTGGCGGTCGCCAGTAGATAGTTATAGTTAAAACCTATTATCCATAGGAAATCCGCGACATTCTATTTGAAATAACGTTGGCGCCGGTTGACGAATCTTCACGAAAGTTTCCAACTTGTTGGGGCGCTCCGGTCCGCTCCTATCCTGAAAGTCTCGGGGTGATACTTCAAGCGGGGGCCGAGAAAAAGGGGGTCCCAAAACGCGTTTTCCCCATTCATTTTTCCATAGGAACCTTTAGTCGCAGCTACAGCCCGAACTGCTGAACGGAATTACACCAAATTTGGCAAAGAGGTAGCCCTTGGTTCAGTGTCGTGCCTTTTGCTTAAATGGTGTAAATCCGTTCAGTAGTTCCTGAGAAAATCAAAAGTAAAGTCACATATATATCTGGGCGGAGCCTAACCACACATGTCATCGTGAGATCTGATTGGCTGTCAGCACTTCATCCTGGAATTGCTGGCAGCCATCTTGGGACCAATATAAATGATAGTACCTCATTGAAATGCATTGTAGTGAATAGAAGATTTTGAGGGTCACCAAAAGGAGAACTATAAAGGGTGATAACAGGCTTTAGTTACATTAGAATTTATTTGTTGATGGTACCATACTAATTTTAGGAATTGTGGTGTATTCTAAGGTGATTTTACCATGTGAAAAACCTTCTGCTGGGATATCATGAATCATGTTTGAGAGAACACTATTTTCTCATGCTTGTCCCATGGAGGTTTGGAAGGTGCTCCAGAAGCTAAAATGAGAGCATATTTTCTGTAAATTCACATTATCTTTCTCACTCATGTGAGAATGAAGTCTGACATTCTCAGTAAAACATGTACATCCAACAAGGGCAGAGACTGTCAGTTGATTCCTTTGTGTTCTACTGCAGCTTCCCAGAGTGTTCTAAAGAACAACTAGAGTGCTAACAGCCTTACTTATGACAAAAGTATGGCACACCTGAAGCCATCTTGATTGGAATAAACTGGTAACACTTAAACAATTTAATTTAAAAAGGAACAAAATGATGGGGTTCATTTTGTCATAGCAATTATGGTTAGTGCTGTAGAAAGAAAAATTAGGACATGTTTCAAGTGTGATCTCAAATATCTTCCTGTTATATTTCAACAGGAGCAGCCTGCCAGTTGATGCCTTTGTGTTCTACTGCAGCTTCCCAGAGTGTTCTAAAAACAACTAGAGTGCTAACAGCCTTACTTATGACAAAAGTATGGCACACCTGAAGCCATCTTGATTGGAATAAACTGGTAACACTTAAAACATTTAATTTAAAAAGGAACAAAATGATGGGGTTCATTTTGTCATAGAAATTATGGTTAGTGCTGTAGAAAGAAAAATTAGGACATATTTCAAGTGTGATCTCAAATATCTTCCTGTTATATTTCAACAGGAGCAGCCTGCCAGTTGATGCCTTTGTGTTCTACTGCAGCTTCCCAGAGTGTTCTAAAGAACAACTAGAGCGCTAACAGCCTTACTTATGACAAAAGTATGGCACACCTGAAGCCATCTTGATTGGAATAAACCGGTAACACTTAAAACATTTAATTTAAAAAGGAACAAAATGAGGGGTTCTTTTTGAAATAGAAATTATGGTTAGTGCTGCAGAAAGAAAAATTAGGGCATGTTTTAAGTGAGATCTCAAATCCTCTTCTATTTCATTAGAAAATTCTGACATGCAGACTGAAACAATCACTTTCAATACCAGCAGCAGACTACCAGTTAACTCCCTGGTGAGCAGTAGCTTTACTCCAGTGATCTAATGAGCAACTAGAGTGCTAACATTCTGAATTTATGGCAGATGTGAGACAGATCTGAATGCCTTCTTGATGGAATCAAAGTAAAAAACTGAAAGCATTTCCTACTGAGGAGACTGCAGTAAATGAAGAAATTAGGAAACTTCATAACAAAGAAGTCTTCCAAGATGGCCACCAGTGAAAAAAGAGCCCAAATGTAGCACAAATATTACCCAGATGTAGCCCACATATAGCCCAATGACAAAAGTGTGCAAAACACTTTTTATTTTTAGTTTTTTTGCAGTTTTATGTAGTGCAGACTGGTCAGGTATTGGAGCATTGCATCTTAAAACATGACCCCCTACACTACAAAAACACCACTGCACTACCTTAAACCCTAAAACACTACCCCCAGCACGACCCCCTACACTACACAAGCACCACTGCACTATCCTAAACCCTAAAACACTACCCCCAGCACGACCCCCTACACTACCCAAACACCACTGCACTAACCTAAAACCTAAAACACTACCACCAGCACGACCCCCTACACTACCCAAACACCACTGCACTACCCTAAAACATGACCCCCAACACTACACAAACACCACTGCACTACCCTAAACCCTAAAACACTACTCCCAGCACGACCCCCTAAACTACACAAGCCCCACTGCACTATCCTAAACCCTAAAACACTACCCCCAGCACGACCCCCTACACTACACAAACACCACTGCACTACCCTAAACCCTAAAACACTACCCCCAGCACGACCCCCTACACTACCCAAACACCACTGCACTACCCTAAAACATGACCCCCTACACTACACAAACACCACTGCACTACCCTAAACCCTAAAACACTACCCCCAGCACGACCCCCTACACTACACAAGCACCACTGCACTACCCTAAACCCTAAAACACTACCCCCAGCACGACCCCCTACACTGCCCGAACACCACTGCACTGCCCTAAACCCTGAAACACCAGCCCCTGCATGACCCCCTACACTGCCCGAACACCACTGCACTGCCCTAAACCCTGAAACACCAACCCTAGCACGACCCCCTACACTGCCCGAACACCACTGCACTGCCCTAAACCCTGAAACACCACCCCCTTCACGACCCCCTACACTGCCCGAACACCACTGCACTGCCCTAAACCCTGAAACACCACCCCCAGCATGACCCCCTACACTGCCCGAACACCACTGCACTGCCCTAAACCCTGAAACACTACCCCCAGCAAGACCCCCTACACTGCCCGAACACCACTGCACTGCCCTAAACCCTGAAACATCACCCCCAGCAAGACCCCCTACACTGCCCGAACACCACTGACCTAAACCCTGAAACACCACCCCCAGCACGACCCCTACACTGCCCGAACACCACTGCACTGCCCTAAACCCTGAAACACTACCCCCAGCATGACCCCCTACACTGCCCGAACACCACTGCTCTGCCGAAAACCCTGAAACACCAGCCCCAGCACGACCCCCTACACTGCCCGAACACCACTGCACTGCCCTAAACCTTGAAACACCAGCCCCTGCACGACCCCCTACACTGCCCGAACACCACTGCACTACCCTAAACCCTGAAACATCACCCCCAGCACGACCCCCTACACTGCCCGAGCACCACTGCACTGCCCTAAACCCTGAAACACCAGCCCCAACACGACCGCCTACACTGCCCGAACACCACTGCACTGCCCTAAACCCTGAAACACCAGCCCCAGCACGACCCCTACACTGCACGAACACCACTGCACTGCCCTAAACCGTGAAACACCAGCCTCAGCAGGACCCCCTACACTGCCTGAACACCACTGCACTGCCCTGAACCCTGAAACACCAGCCCCAGCACAACACCCTACACTGCCCGAACACCACTGCACTGCCCTAAACCCTGAAACACCACCCCGTGCATGACCCCCTACACTCCCGAACACCACTGCACTGCCCTAAACCCTGAAACACCACCCCCAGCGCGACCCCCTACACTGCCCGAACACCACTGCACTGCCCTATACCCTGAAACACCACCCCCTGCACAACCCCTACACTGCTTGAACACTACTGCACTGCCCTAAACCCAGAAACACCATCCCCAGCACGACCCCCTATACTGCACGAACACCACTGCACTGCCCTAAACCCTGAAACACTACCCCCAGCAAGACCCCCTACACTGCCCGAACACCACTGCACTGCCCTAAACCCTGAAACATCACCCCCAGCAAGACCCCCTACACTGCCCGAACACCACTGCCCTAAACCCTGAAACACCACCCCCAGCAAGACGCCCTACACTGCCCAAACACCACTGCACTGCCCTAAACCCTGAAACACCAGCCCCAGCACGACCCCCTACACTGCCCGAACACCACTGCACTGCCCTAAACCCTGAAACACCACCCCCTGCACGACCCCCTACACTGCCCGAACACCACTGTACTGCCCAAAACCCTGAAACCCCACCCCCAGCATAACCCCCTACACTGCCAGAACACCACTGCACCGCCCTAAACCCTGAAACACTACCCCCAGCAAGACCCCCTACACTGTCCGAACACCACTGCACTGCCCTAAACCCTGAAACATCACCCCCAGCAAGACCCCTACACTGCCCGAACACCACTGCCCTAAACCCTGAAACACCACCCCCAGCAAGACCCCCTACACTGCCCGAACACCACTGCACTGCCCTAAACCCTGAAACACCACCCCCAGCAAGACCCCCTACACTGCCCGAACACCACTGCACTGCCCTAAACCCTGAAACACCACCCCCAGCATGACCCCCTACACTTCCCGAACACCACTGCTCTGCCCAAAACCCTGAAACACCAGCCCCAGCACGACCCCTACACTGCCCGAACACCACTGCACTGCCCTAAACCCTGAAACACCAGCCCCAGCACGACCCCCTACACTGCCCGAACACCACTGCCCTAAACCCTGAAACACCACCCCCAGCACGACCCCCTACACTTCCCAAACACCACTGCACTGCCCTAAACCCTGAAACACCAGCCCCAGCACAACCCCGTACACTGCCCGCACACCACTGCACTGCCCTAAACCCTGAAACACCAGCCCCAGCACAACCCCGTACACTGCCCGAACACCACTGCACTGCCCTAAACCCTGAAACACCAGCCCCAGCACGACCGCCTGCACTGCCCGAAAACTACTGCACTGCCCTAAACCCTGAAACACCACCCCCAGCAAGACTACCTACACTGGCCGAACACCACTGCACTGCCCTAAACCCTGAAACACCACCCCCTGCATGACCCCCTACACTGCCCAAACACTACTGCACTGCCCTAAACCCTGAAACACCACCCCTCAGCACGACACCCTACACTGCCCGAACACCACTGCACTGCCCTAAACCCTGAAACACCACCCCAGCACGACCCCCTACACTGCCCAAACACCACTGCACTAAACCCTGAAACACCACCCCCTGCACGACCCCCTACACTGCCGGAACACCACTGCACTGCCCTAAACCCTGAAACACCACCCCCAGCACGACCCCCTACACTGCCCTAACACCACTGCACTGCCCTAAACCCTGAAACATCACCCCCAGCACAACCCCCTACACTGCCTGAGCACCATTGCTCTGCCCTAAACCCTGAAACACTAGCCCCAGCACGACCCACTACACTGCCCGAACACCACTGCACTGCCCTAAACCCTGAAACACCACCCCCAGCACGACCCCCTACACTGCCCGAACACCACTGCACTGCCCTAAACCCTGAAACACCAGCCCCAGCAAGACCCCCTACACTGCCCGAACACCACTGCATTGCCCTAGACTCTGAAACACCAGCCCCAGCAAGACCCCCTACACTGCCCGAACACCACTGCATTGCCCTAGACTCTGAAACACCAGCCCCAGCAAGACCCCCTACACTGCCCGAACACCACTGCACTGCCCTAAACCCTGAAACACCAGCCCCAGCATGACCCCCTACACTGCCCGAACACCACTGCACTGCCCTAAACCCTGAAACACCAGCCCCAGCACGACCCCCTACACTGCCCGAACACCACTGCACTGCCCTAAACTCTGAAACACCAGCCCCAGCACCACCCCCTACAATGCCCGAACACCACTGTACTGCCCTAAACCCTGAAACACCACTCCCTGCACCGCCCCCTACACTTCCCGAACACCACTGCACTGCCCTAAACCCTGAAACACCACCCCCTGCACGACCCCCTACACTGCCCGAACACCACTGCACTGCCCTAAACCCTGAAACACCACCCCCTACACTGCCCAAACACCACTGCACTGCCCTAAACCCTGAAACACCACCCCCTGCACGGCCCCCTACACTGCCCGAACACCACTGCACTGCCCTAAACCCTGAAACACCACCCCCAGCATGACCCCCTTTACTGCTCGAACACCACTGCACTGCCCCAATTCCTGAAACACCACCCCCAGCATGACCCCCTACACTGCCCGAACACCACTGCCCTAAACCCTGAAACACCACCCCTGCATGACCCCCTACACTGCCCGAACACCACTGCACTGCCCTAAACCCTGAAACACCACCCCCTGCACGACCCCCTACACTGCCCGAACACCACTGCACTGCCCTAAACCCTGAAACACCACCCCCAGCACGACCCCCTACACTGCCCGAACACCACTGCACTGCCCTAAACCCTAAAACACCACCCCCAGCACGACCCCCTACACTGCCCGAACACCACTGCACTGCCCTAAACCCTAGAACACTACCCCCAGCATGACCCCCTGCACTACCTGAACACCACTGCACTACCCTAAACCCTAAAATACTCCCCCAGCACGACCCCTACACTACCTGAACACGACTGCACTGCCCTAAACCCTAAAACACTCCCCCAGCATGACCCCCTACACTACCCGAACACCACTGCACTGCCCTAAACCCTAAAACACTCCCCCAGCACGACCCCCTACACTACCTAAACACCACTGCACTGCCCTAAACCCTAAAACACTACCCCCCGCATGACCCCCTACACTACCCAAATACCAATGCACTACCCTAATCCCTAAAACACTACCCCCCGCACAACCCCTACACTACGCAAAGACCACTGCACTACCCTAAACTCTAAAACAATACCCCCCGCACTACTCCCTACACTACCCAAAGACCACTGCACTACCCTAAACCCTAAAACACGACCTCCTACACTACACAAACACCACTGCACTACCCTAAACCCTAAAATACTACCCCCAGCACGAACCCCTACACTACCCAAACACCACTGCACTACCCTAAACCATAAAACACTACCCCCAGCAGTACCCCCTACGCTACCCAAACACCACTGCACTACCCTAAACCCTAAAACACTACCCCCAGCAGTATCCCCTACACTACCCAAACACCACTGCACTACCCTAAACCCTAAAACCCTAAAACACTAACCCCAGCACGACCCCCTACACTACACAAACACCACTGCACTACCCTAAACCCTAAAACACTACCCCCAGCACGACCCTCTTCACTACCTAAACACAACTGCACAATTTGTTACAGGCGTTGCAACGCAGGCCTGTGGTGCTTACTGGAAGTACCTGGTGGGCTAGTTGGGCCCCAGGGACTCTCAGGATTCAAGGTGACCTAATCCCCCAACTTAAAACGCGCCACGGGGCGCGTTTGCACAGTGGTGAAGGGAGGGGAGGGGCCTCAGGTGACATGTGCGCAAACACGCCCTGTGGTGCGTTTTAAGTTGGGGAGTTAATTCCCTTTGAATCCTGGGGGCCAACTAGCCCACCAGGTACCTTCAGTAAGCACAACAGAGTTGCGTTGCAGAGAGGTGAAAAAGGTGCGTGGCCTCGGAACGCCTCTCTGCAACTCAGCTCTGTGGTCCTAACTGTAGGTACCTGGGGGGCTAGTTGGGCCCCAGGGACCCTCAGGATTCAAGGGAACTTAATCCCGCAACTTAAAACGCGCCACGGGGCGCGTTTGCACACATGTCACCTCAGGCCCCCCTCCCTTCACCACTGTGCAAACCCGCACTGGCTCTGGTTAGTCAGAGTCAGTTACCACCAGTACCCGTCTGAAAAAGTTGTGGGCACAGGATGATTTTGCAACAAGGCCTCTTTCTGCTCCTCTGTTGGTTCTTTCTGCACATCTTTTGCTTCTTTCTGTGCGTTTTTCTTCTTTCTTCACATGTCCTACCTCTGTTGGCATAGTTAGAAACTAGCATTTAAAAAACCTTTGAAATTCACTTAAAAAATCATAGGTTTCAGGCACGTTATAGTTAGAAATTAGCATTTAAAAAACCTCTGAAATTCACTGAAAAAACCATAGGTTTCAGGCACGTTATAGTTAGAAATTAGCATTTAAAAAACCTTTGAAATTCACTGAAAAAACCATAGGTTTCAGACACGTTATAGTTATAAATTAGCATTTAAAAAACCTTTGAAATTCACTGAAAAAACCATAGGTTTTAGGGACAGTTATAGTTAGTTGGACATTGCACTCGTACAAAACCCGTGAAATTCCCCTGTTATAGTTAGTTCAGCTAACTATAACTCGCGCCCCGCAATGCACTGCTGATGACGTCACATATTACATCACTCATGACATGGTCAGTGACATCACTGATGACATCACTGATGACATCTCAAATGACATCACTGATGACATCATCCATGTGATAATTTCATGCATCTTCTCACACCCTAATATAACTTTTGATACACCCACTCTAAATTACAGACTGCCATTCTCAAAACCATAGACACTCCAACACCAAAAACTACATACCCACTCACTGATTCTTAGGTCTACACACACATCCACTCACTCACCTGTACAGTCACTCATACTTACAGTCACTCAGTACAGGACTATCATATGCACTCATACACCTATATAAACACTCACACACCGCCACTCATCCATAGAGGTACTCACACACCTAGTCAGTCATGCAAAAAATTAATCACACACCCATTTACTCACCTATACAGTTATACACACACCAGCTCACTTACTCATACAAATACTAGCACATTCTTACGCTCTTATACAATAACTGATACAAGCACACACGCATCCATACAGCCACTCTCACAATAACACACTCTCACTTATAGCTATTTAAATACTCTAACACACATATATACTGCCTTTTACATATGTAGTTACTCGCACATGTACCACTGAGATATACATTCACTCACTAACACACCCATACACACACTCACCCACCCAAGCAGTCCATCACAGATGCACTCTTGAAATCATGCACCCAGTGAATCACCCACTCACACATCTATGTATAGAGTCAAACACACCCCACCCACACAAACACTCAGGCAGCCATACAGATACTCAGAGAACCAATCAATAACCCATATAGACACTCATGTAGCTATTCGCAAATCCATGCATCCACTTACACACCAACAAACAGACGGATACAGACATTCACACAGTTTAGTCACTAACCCATGCATTCAGTAAGATACGTTTAATCACTCACTTGTAGAGTCAGTCACTCACGTACTAAATCATCCATTCAGACACTTATACACCCACTCATTCTTCAATACGCCTTTCCCTATATATATTAAACATATTTAAACTTTACAGAAACACACAGTCACTGGATGATGTCATCAGTGATGTCATCAGTGATGTCATCAGTGATGTCACTGACCATGTCATGAGTGATGTAATATGTGACGTCATCAGCAGTGCATTGCGGGGGCGCGAGTTATAGTTAGCTGAACTAACTATAACAGGGGAATTTCACGGGTTTTGTACGAGTGCAATGTCCAACTAACTATAACTGTCCCTAAAACCTATGGTTTTTTCAGTGAATTTCAAAGGTTTTTTAAATGCTAATTTATAACTATAACGTGTCTGAAACCTATGGTTTTTTCAGTGAATTTTATATATATATATATATTCACTGAAAAAACCATAGGTTTCAGGGACGTTATAGTTAGTTGGACATTTCACTCGTACAAAACCATAGAAATTCCTCCATTATAGTTAGTTCAGCTAACTACAATTTGCACCACCGCAATGCACTGCTGATGACGTCACATATTACATCATTCATTACATGGTCAGTGACATCACTGATGACATCCCTGATGACATCACTAATTACATCATCCACGTCAAAATCTGATGCACCTCCTCACACTCTAATATAACCTTTGATACACCCACTGTAAAATACAGACTACCATTCTCGAAACCATCGACACACCAATACCAGTTACTACATACGCACTCACTGATTCCTAGGTCTACACACACATCCACTCATTCACCCATACAATCACTCATACATAGTCACTCATCAATACAACACTATCATATGCACTCATACATCTATACAGACACTCACACACCGCCACTCATCCATGGAGTTACTCACACACCTAGTCAGTCATGCAAAGAATCAATCACACTCCCATTTCCTCACCTATACAGTTATATACACACCACCTCACTTATTCAAACATATACTAACACATACTTACTCTCTAATACAATCACTGATACAAGTACACACTCATCCATACAGCCACTCTCACAATCACTGACTCTCACGTATAGTCATTTATATACTCCAACTCTCACATACACTGCCTTTTACATATGTAGTTACATGGACATGTACAATGAGACATCCAATCTCTCACCAACACACCCATATACAAACTCACCCGCCCATACAGCTGTTTCCACATGCACTCTTGAACCCATACACCCAGTGAATCAACCACTCACACATCTATGCACAGAGTCACACACCTCCCACCCACCCACACACACACTCAGTCTCCCATACAAATACTCAGGCAACCAATCAATAACCCATATAGACACTCATGTAGCTGCTGACCAACACATGCAGCAGCTTACACAACAACAGACATACTGATACACACATTCAGACAGTTTAGTCACTAACCCATGCATTCAGGAAGACACATTTAATTACGCACTTATACAGTCAGTCACGCACCTACTAAATCCTTCATCCAGACACTTATACACCCTCTCATTCTTCAATACACCTTGTCATATATATAAAACATATTTAAACTTTCCAGAAACACACAGTCACTGGATGATGTCATCAGTGATGTCATCAGTGGTGTCATTTGAGACGTCATCAGTGATGTCTCCAGTGATGTCACTGACCATGTCATGAATGATGTAATATGTGACGTCATCAGCAGTGCATTGCGGGGGCGCGAGTTATAGTTAGCTGAACTAACTATAACGTGGAATTTCTATGGTTTTGTACGAGTGAAATGTCAACAAACTATAACGTCCCTGAAACCTATGGTTTTTTCAGTGAATTTATATATATACATGTATATATGTATATATGTATATATATATATATATATATATATATATATATATATATATATATATATATTCACTGAAAAAACCATAGGTTTTAGGGACAGTTATAGTTAGTTGGACATTTCACTCGTACAAAACCATAGAAATTCCCCTGTTATAGTTAGTTCAGCTAACTATAACTCGCGCCCCCACAATGCACTGCTGATGACGTCACATATTACATCACTCATGACATGGTCAGTGACATCACTCATGACATCACTGATGACATCTCAAAAGACATCACTGATGACATCATCCAGTGACTGTTTTTGTAAAGTTTAAATATGTTTAATATATATAGGGAAAGGCGTATTGAAGAATGAATGGGTGTATAAGTGTCTGAATGGATGATTTAGTACGTGAGTGACTGACTCTATAAGTGAGTGATTAAACGTATCTTACTGAATGCATGGGTTAGTGACTAAACTGTGTGAATGTCTGTATCCGTCTGTTTGTTGGTGTGTAAGTGGATGCATGGATTTGCGAATAGCTACATGAGTGTCTATATGGGTTATTGATTGGTTCTCTGAGTATCTGTATGGCTGCCTGAGTGTTTGTGTGGGTGGGGTGTGTGTGACTCTGTACATAGATGTGTGAGTGGGTGATTCACTGGTGCATGATTTCAAGAGTGCATCTGTGATGGACTGCTTGGGTGGGTGAGTGTGTGTATGGGTGTGTTAGTGAGTGAATGTATATCTCAGTGGTACATGTGCGAGTAACTACATATGTAAAAGGCAGTATATATGTGTGTTAGAGTATTTAAATGGCTATAAGTGAGAGTATGTGATAGTGAGAGTGGCTGTATGGATGCGTGTGTGCTTGAATCAGTTATTGTATAAGAGCGTAAGAATGTGCTAGTATTTGTATGAGTAAGTGAGCTGGTGTGTGTATGACTGTATAGGTGAGTAAATGGATGTGTGATTAATTTTTTGCATGACTGACTAGGTGTGTGAGTACCTCTATGGATGAGTGGCGGTGTGTGAGTGTTTATATAGGTGTATGAGTGCATATGATAGTCCTGTACTGAGTGACTAAGTGTGAGTGACTGTACGGGTGAGTGAGTGGATGTGTGTGTAGACCTAAGAATCAGTGAGTGGGTATGTAGTTTTTGGTGTTGGAGTGTCTATGGTTTTGAGAATGGCAGTCTGTAATTTAGAGTGGGTGTATCAAAAGTTATATTAGGGTGTGAGAAGATGCATGATATTATCACATGGATGATGTCATCAGTGATGTCATTTGAGATGTCATCAGTGATGTCATCAGTGATGTCACTGACCATGTCATGAGTGATGTAATATGTGACGTCATCAGCAGTGCATTGCGGGGGCGCGAGTTATAACTATAACGGGGGAATTTCTATGGTTTTGTACGAGTGAAATGTCCAACTAACTATAACTGTCCCTAAAACCTATGGTTTTTTCAGTGAATTTCCAAGGTTTTTAAATGCTAATTTCGAACTATAACGTGTCTGAAACCTATGGTTTTTCAGTGTATATATATATATATATATATATATATATATATATATATATATATATATATATATATATATATATATATATATATATATATATATATGTCTGCTCAAGGTTACCCTCCGGTGGGAAGCACTCTGACGCCGTGCAGGTTGAGAAACCTTTATTAGTACAACAGGACCAGTGTCACCAAATGCATCAACAGTTCACGGCGTCCTCCCCGCCTGACGCGTTTCAAAGTAAAAACCTCCTTCCTCAGAGGCGTGGACGCAGGTGAAGATCTGTGCTTGCAGGACCACTCCCTTAATTTATACAGGTAAACCCGCCCTATATGGGCCGTCCATAGACGTAGCAAGGATTGCTGGGCCTCGTAGTCCTGGCGAATCGCTCCGCACATCTTTAAACACTGCCGCAAAAATTACAAGCCCACAGATGGGCCTCGGTGAACACGTGTCCCATTTAAATCTATTACAGCGTCTCCAACACTCAGGACCCAGAAATCGCCAGATCCGATGGCCCCCGTTCCGGGGTGGTGCACTCCCGGCGACTGGGCTGCCGCCAAATATGTCTGCTCAAGGTTACCCTCCGGTGGGAAGCACTCTGACGCCGTGCAGGTTGAGAAACCTTTATTAGTACAACAGGAACAGTGTCACCAAATGCATCAACAGTTCACGGCGTCCTCCCCGCCTGACGCGTTTCGAAGTAAAAACCTCCTTCCTCAGAGGCGTGGACGCAGGTGAAGATCTGTGCTTGCAGGACCACTCCCTTAATTTATACAGGTAAACCCGCCCTATATGGGCCGTCCATAGACGTAGCAAGGATTGCTGGGCCTCGTAGTCCTGGCGAATCGCTCCGCACATCTTTAAACACTGCTGCAAAAATTACAAGCCCACAGATGGGCCTCGGTGAACACGTGTCCCATTTAAATCTATTACAGCGTCTCCAACACTCAGGACCCAGAAATCGCCAGATCCGATGGACCCCCGTTCCGGGGTGGTGCACTCCCGGCGACTGGGCTGCCGCCAAATATGTCTGCTCAAGGTTACCCTCCGGTGGGAAGCACTCTGACGCCGTGCAGGTTGAGAAACCTTTATTAGTACAACAGGACCAGTGTCACCAAATGCATCAACAGTTCACGGCGTCCTCCCCGCCTGACGCGTTTCGAAGTAAAACCTCCTTCCTCAGAGGCGTGGACGCAGGTGAAGATCTGTGCTTGCAGGACCACTCCCTTAATTTATACAGGTAAACCCGCCCTATATGGGCCGTCCATAGATGTAGCAAGGATTGCTGGGCCTCGTAGTCCTGGCGAATCGCTCCGCACATCTTTAAACACTGCCGCAAAAATTACAAGCCCACAGATGGGCCTCGGTGAACACGTGTCCCATTTAAATCTATTACAGCGTCTCCAACACTCAGGACCCAGAAATCGCCAGATCCGATGGCCCCCCGTTCCGGGGTGGTGCACTCCCGGCGACTGGGCTGCCGCCAAATATGTCTGCTCAAGGTTACCCTCCGGTGGGAAGCACTCTGACGCCGTGCAGGTTGAGAAACCTTTATTAGTACAACAGGACCAGTGTCACCAAATGCATCAACAGTTCACGGCGTCCTCCCCGCCTGACGCGTTTCGAAGTAAAAACCTCCTTCCTCAGAGGCGTGGACGCAGGTGAAGATCTGTGCTTGCAGGACCACTCCCTTAATTTATGCAGGTAAACCCGCCCTATATGGGCCGTCCATAGACGTAGCAAGGATTGCTGGGCCTCGTAGTCCTGGCGAATCGCTCCGCACATCTTTAAACACTGCCGCAAAAATTACAAGCCCACAGATGGGCCTCGGTGAACACGTGTCCCATTTAAATCTATTACAGCGTCTCCAACACTCAGGACCCAGAAATCGCCAGATCCGATGGCCCCCCGTTCCGGGGTGGTGCACTCCCGGCGACTGGGCTGCCGCCAAATATGTCTGCTCAAGGTTACCCTCCGGTGGGAAACACTCTGACGCTGTGCAGGTTGAGAAACCTTTATTAGTACAACAGGACCAGTGTCACCAAATGCATCAACAGTTCACGGCGTCCTCCCCGCCTGACGCGTTTCGAAGTAAAAACCCCCTTCCTCAGAGGCGTGGACGCAGGTGAAGATCTGTGCTTGCAGGACCACTCCCTTAATTTATACAGGTAAACCCGCCCTATATGGGCCGTCCATAGACGTAGCAAGGATTGCTGGGCCTCGTAGTCCTGGCGAATCGCTCTGCACATCTTTAAACACTGCCGCAAAAATTACAAGCCCACAGATGGGCCTCGGTGAACACGTGTCCCATTTAAATCTATTACAGCGTCTCCAACACTCAGGACCCAGAAATCGCCAGATCCGATGGCCCCTCGTTCCGGGGTGGTGCACTCCCGGCGACTGGGCTGCCGCCAAATATGTCTGCTCAAGGTTACCCTCCGGTGGGAAGCACTCTGACACCGTGCAGGTTGAGAAACCTTTATTAGTACAACAGGACCAGTGTCAGAACCAACTATCAACCAATTAATCTGGGAAATGTCACCATCTCTCCCTTGGCTGAAGAAGGAATCAGTGATGCTACGCCATTGCTACAGTGATCATCAGATACAAGAATAGATTATTGTATCAACTTGCTTATTGACTCAGCAAAGATGCAAAATATAACCTACAGGTGCTCCATAATATAGCCTTCGCGATTGTGCTTATGTATCATAACCTCATAGTATATTATTCCACAGGAACCATTGTTTTTCCTATATATATATATATATATATATATATATATATATATATATATATATACGTACAAAAATAGGCATAAAAAATACACCCCTTCTAAAACCCTCCATACCAGGAGAAAACATTGCATGGTCGTTCCCGCACGGTAGTGGAAGCAAGATGGAAGGAAAATCTTCAATGTTTGTGCTTGTCATCTTTGGAAGTTCTTACTTGATTCTATTCGAGATACAGTAGACCTCTTAAGAGGCTTGTGAAAACTTAGCTGTTCAGATCTTTCCACCTGATCAGCACATATAGGCATTTGCTTTAGCATCAACATTATGGAGATGTTGATTTCCAATGCAAAGTTATAGGAAGATTACAACATTCATTTGAAATTCCCTCTGCCTATGTTATAATTTTGCCAAAATTTAATCAGTTCCCAACAAAGTTGTCAAATTAAATACAGGTTAGACCTGTTGTCCATGCAAAATTCGAGGACTATTTTTAGGAATCAAAAATGAACTCACAGTCGTACTAATCTTACCACACCCCACAAACAAAAGAAAATAGTTTACTCTGAGAAAGTATCTTTTCTTTGAATGCTGAAAATTGATGCATGTTTTGAAGATAGATGGCTTTCAAGCACCTTCTTGTGGGCATGTGCATCTTAGCCCTTCAGGCTGCATCATGAGTTCAAGGTTCATTACTTCCCTCACTTCCTAATGCAAGCATTTATCAAGTATACACGGTTTGCATTATTTTTTGCCTTTTCAGATCATATACATATATTGATGTCTGTCTTCTTTCGCAAACAATGTGCTGGTCTTGTACAGATTATGACAAATATGAAACAGTGCAGCGCTCCATTGTAACTCGGATTTGAGCTTTTGGAAGGTTTTGAAAATGTAAAATGTCATCTTCTTCACTTACATTCAATTAAAATTTACAAATTGGCTATGTGTTTCTTTTTTTAAAAACAAAGTTAAGTTTTCTTGTCAAAAAAAAATCCCAAGGGATGATTCTACTTAGTGATTGCTCGGACCTACCGACTTTAAAAAAAATCACAGTTTGAGGAGGGGTGGGGCCTTGGAAGGGGCAGGGCTTCATGCTGAGAACTGCCTGAGAGGCACTTCTGCCCTCTCCCATCACCAGCCTCCCATACTCCCCCCAAGAAAACTTTGTGCCACTGCCACCGATGTCCGGGAGTGTTTTCACAGCCCTTAATGGACATCAGCTGTTTAAAGTTTCAAAAGAAGAGGTGGATACCCACTCGATTCAAGGGTTTCCAGCTCACCCTGCCTGCCACCGTGTGATATCAGTTTTTCACTGGGTGACTGTGTGAAGGGAGCTGATATTGTGTGACACACAGTGGCACCGTGTGAGTTGGCAGGTCAGGCTTGCTTCACTAAAAGTTTTAAAGGGTGAAGTATAGTTGGTTGGGTAGCCCACATTCTCACTGAAATGCAGACCTCTGCTTTCCTGGTGAAGGTCTGCCCTGTCCAGGGGCGTAACAAAGGCCCCCGCAGCACCCGCGGTGCGGGGGGGCCCCCGAGCTCCAGGGGGCCCCTTCAGCCCTGTACCTTTTCAGCAGAGCTCAGCTCCTGAGTGTGGTCGAAGGGGGCCCCCTTCATGTACTGTGAAGGTGGGCCCCCTCAAGTTTCCTTAGCCACTGCAGTGAGTATACCTCGAGAAGGGAGACCAAGTAACACAGACCCCCACCCCCTTTCTATGTAACCCTCGCTGCTGTTTGGAAATGGCCAGCCCCGCCCCCGAAGTCAATCTGTACTCGTACTGAAATCACAGCGGCGTACACTCTAAAATGTGTGTTCTTCGTTGCAAACATAATCGACTAGAAAGTAATCCCTCCGTTGGAGCGAGGAGTGCCCGCAACGTGTTTTCTTCTGCAAATACATTTGAAAAGAGATTGAGTTTTCCGCTCTCACGACACTTGAGATGACACCCACGCCTTCAAAACGCTCCCCAGTGCATGTGGCCACTTTCGGGGGAGGGCGGAGAGAGAGGCTGACCAAGCGCTTCCGAGGTTGGAACTCGTGGTGTATACACAAGACTGCAGCAGGCACCGGAGCCGCGGAGCTATCCAGCCGCCATTTCAATCCTGAAGTGTCTCCGCGCGGGAAGGGGCGCAGGAGACCGAGCAGAGCTGTGAGGGGTAGTGTCCGGTGTGGTAGGTAATCCACTTCTACTTTTCATTCTGGTATTTGCTTTCCATGTTATAAATCGTGGCCTACAAGTTCTCCAATACAAGTAAAAATAAACATTGTCAAAGCCAATAGGTCTTGACTATGCCAGAGCTATTGGCTTTGTGCCATAATCTTTTAGTCCTGTTGTACAGTGCCACTGTGCAGTATGGCTAAAAGTAAAGTTAGAATAAAAAGCGCTATGCGGTAGCCAGCTCTGGCCACGTCAACGCTTTTTTTCTGTTATGGCTGGTGGAGGGGAAGGCAACACAACTTAAGGGGAGGGACGAATGCAGCAACACAATGGTTGCTGAGGGGGGATCAGAAGGTGAAGAAGCAACATGAGCATGGGGGTGAAAGGGTAGAAGCAAGTTGAAATGCAGATACGGAAGTCACTGACGGGGGAAATACAACATAAATCTAATTTGCAGTGCTTCCTAAAAGCGGTTAAACCATTTGTGTTCAATAAACGCACTTCCAGTTAGTTTCTCTATAAAACCTAGTTTTAGTAAGCTAGAGTTAGGGAGATCAACAATTAAACATGCAGGGTTTGCTATGAATAATGTATGTTAACTGCTGGTAGGGTTTAGGCTGATTTTCATATCTGTAGGATGATTTTATTGGGTTGCTCGAAAAACGTAATTTTGGCCATCATCATGCTGTGAAAGTGGTACTGGCATTACAGAGTTAATTTAGTATCAACGTCAGGGGATCGTGACAACATTCATTATCCTTCGTGAATGCTGCCATGAGATTTAAATCGAAAAGCTTGGGGAGCTTTCAATGACGTCAAGGGCGTTACACAGGCCCCCGCAGCCCCCAACCTCCTGGGGGCCCCCTCAGCACAGCACTTCGGCCGGAGATCTCCTGATTGTAGTGAGCCATCCGGCCACTGCAAGACAATGTTGCAACCCGCAACTCCCCGGGCCGGGCTCGGACCGGGGGGTATAAATAAAGGACGACGTCAGCGCACGTGGCTGACGCCGTGAACTAGCACTCAAGTGTGGTGGTCCCCTTTATGCCGGTGCAGTAAGGCCCTGATTCTATCATAGCCCTTAGTAGTCGGCTGTAGCCCCTAGCCGCATGCCCCTAGGTCCATGCCCCTGCCCCGTCCACCATTACACTGGCGACGAGGACTGAGGAAGAGCCACGCGTGTCGTTCCGCGCCTGCCGCCCGCAGTGACTGCCGGTAGCGGTGGCGGCGCGAGAGGTGGAGAGCGTTACAGCGAGCTCGTGGAGCGAGGGTCGTCGCCTGCCGTGGTGCGGTAAGGGGAGCGCCCGGCGGGTTGTGAGGAGCAGTGCGGGGGAGGTGCTGGTGCGGCGGCCGAGCCGCCCGTGGAAGACGCGCCGTGTGTGGGCCCCGCATCTGCTGCGGCAGTGAAGGCGCGTGTGCACGCAGGAGAGGGAGCGGCCCGACAGCGCTGTGAAGAGCGCGAAGTACTCACGGTAGCCTTGGGAACCCTCGAGTGTGGCAGGGGAGACACGGTGGTACGGGTGGTCGCGAAGATTGCTGAAGGGGGAGCTGCAGCATTCCCTGGGACGTTTCACCACCAGTAGAGGCCATTACTGGAGAGGGAAGCTGATACCCCATACAGGGTGCCCCACTGTATACAGGCTGTGGAGTGAAGGGCAGTGCGCCACGTTTGGGGGTGCCCACAGTGCGCAAGAGGTCCTGCGAGGGTGCGAGGCAGCGGAGGCCCTGCCCTCAGGATGACCACGCCCCTGGTTGCGGCGGAGGGGGCTGTGCCCCAGGACGCAGGAGCGGTTGGGCACCGGCATGGGAGGATGGCTGTTAAGGCCCTCCCGGAGTTCAGCCAACTGGCTGATCCGGCGACGGCGGCGCCGAGGTGGTGCAAGTGGTTGGGTCAGTTGGACAACTATTTCGTGGCGACAAGGGAGACTGATAACGCAGTCAAGAGATCAACGATGCTCCTAATGGGAGGGGACGAACTGTATGACCTCTTCCAAGACCTGCCGGACACAGGAGATGGCAGCGACTATGAGAAGGCGGTGAGGGCTTTGAATAGACATTTTGATCCGCAAGTCAATCCGGATTTCGAACATTTCAAATTGCGCCAGGCCAAACAGAGGGAGGATGAGTCTGTTGACATGTTTTTCGCACGTCTGCGAAAACTGGCGAGCACGTGCTCAGGGATTGACCGCCAATTTGAGACACGGGCACAACTCATCGTGGGGTGCAAGTCGCTAGAGTTAAGGAAACTCATATTACGGCAGCCAGGGATCTCATTGGATGACATCCTGGTACTGGGACGGTCGCACGAACTGGCAGATGTCCGCGCCGGGGAAATGGAGGAGGCGTTGGCCAAGAAGTCGGGGACCGTTCAACCTCTATATCCCACTCCCATCAAGGAAGAAAGGGTGGACGCTATCAGGAAGACTTACACCCGAGGGGGATACTCGGCTCCCGGGGCGGAAGAACGACCGAACAGCAAGGGCTGCAGGAATTGCGGGCTAGCTACGCACTCCCAGAGAGGGTGCCCGGCGCAAGGGCGACAGTGCCTGAAATGCAACAGGTATGGCCACTTCGCGAAGGTATGCCAAGGAGCGGCGAAAACGGGAGCGAGTCGGCCGAGAGGGGCACGAATTCAAAGACATGCCAGGAGTGTCCAGGAAGTAGAAGACCTCGACAGCAGGTGTCGTAAGCTGGCGGTGGCGGAGGACGAAGAGGAGGACAATGTGTTCGTGATATCTAACGTGAGAGGGGTGAACACCACTAGGAGGCCTCCACCGTTGTGCCTAGTCTGGATCGGCAACAACTGCATACAGACACTCATTGACACAGGGGCGTCGGTGAACATATTGGACGCAGCGCAATACGGCGAATTAAGACCCCGGCCAAGGTTGATAGCAACGACAGCGAAGATCCTCACGTATGGAGGCCACACGCCCATTCGTTTGCAAGGTGTCATCGACGTGGAAGTCAAGCACAAAGAGAGAGCGACGTGTACCAGATTCTATGTTACATGTGACAGGGCTGGGTCACTACTGAGCTGTCACACAGTGAAAGACTTAGGACTGGTGATGTTTGCCAGACACATCCACCAGACGCAAGCAGAGATGGTGTTAAGCGAGTTCCCGGAGCTGTTCAGAGGGCTGGGGCGCTTGAAAGGGGTAGAGGTACAACTGCACATCGATGAAACTGTCAAGCCCATAGCGCTCAGACATCGGAGGGTGCCTTTCCATCTACGTCCTCTGGTGGAAGAGGAATTGGAGCGGCTAGAGAGAGATGGGGTGATTGAAAAAGTGTCAGGACCCACCCCGTGGGTATCACCGCTGGTGATTGCGCCCAAGCCCAAACAGCCAGGAGCCATCAGGCTGTGTGTGGACATGCGGTTCCCTAACAAAGCAATACGACGGGAGAGACACATAACCCCGACCATCGATGAAATAGTGGCGGATATCAATGGGGCGCAGTGGTTCTCCAAAGTGGACCTCAATTCCGGATACCATCAGCTGGTGCTGGCCGAGAAGAGTCGATACATCACGACCTTCTCAACACATGTAGGCCTTCGACGTTTCAAGCGCCTAAGTTTTGGAGTGTCCTCAGCGGCGGAAGTGTTTCAGGATGCCGTGAGGGAGGCGCTGTCCGGACTAGTGGGAGTACTTAATGTCAGTGACGACATACTGATATTCTCCAAGTCATTGGAAGAACACCATGTGCGGTTGCGAGCCACCTTACAGAGATTAGTGGAGCAGGGCCTAACATTACACCGAGCCAAATGTGACTTCTACGCCAAGGAAGTGGAGTTTTCGGTTACAGGTTCTCAGCAAAAGGCCTGCAGGTGGATCCCGGGAAGGTGGAAGCCATTCAAACGGCAGCTATTCCGCAGACCCCGTCTGAGGTCAGAAGCTTCTTAGGCATGGCTAACTATTGCGGCCGGTTTATTCCGCATTTGGCGACACTGTCGGAACCCCTCCGAAGACTAACCAAGAAAGAAACGCCCTGGAGGTGGACGGATGAGGAAGCACGAGCGTTCAACGACATCAAGAGTGCGCTGGTAAAAGGGGCCACCGTGGCGTATTTTCAGCCGGGAGCATCCACGGAACTCATTGTGGACGCCAGCCCCGTAGGGTTGGGCGCGGTGTTGCTCCAGAAGAATGGTCAGGGGGACTGGGTACCCATTGCCTATGCCAGCCGAGCACTCACCGCAGTTGAGACGAGGTACGCCCAAATTGAACGGGAGGCGCTGGCCATCCGGTGGGCGTGCCAGCACTTTGATATCTACCTCTGTGGGCACACCTTCACCGTGGTAACGGATCACAAGACGTTGGTCCCGATATTCTCAGGTACGGCAAGGAACGGACCACCTCAGATAGAACGATGGGCCGTCCAAATTCAACATTATCGGTTTGGCGTGGAATACCGCCCTGGGGTCAACAATCCCGCAGACTATCTATCAAGACATCCCCTGGCTCACGGCCCCGGGAGCAAGGGGGAGGTGGACGAAGGTACCGAGTCGTTTATACGACTAATTGTGGATGAGGCGTGCCCGCAGGCGGTGACCATCGAAGAACTTGTTGAAGCGACAGGACAAGACTGATGCTTACAGGTGGTGAAAAGGACTCTGCAAGACCACCGGTGGAAATGGTTCTTACAAGGGGCGGAACGCTCAGCCGATGAAGACAAGGAGTACTGGGAGAGTATCTGGAGGTGCCGGGAGGAGCTCAGCGAGTCCGGGCAAGGACTCATCCTGAGAGGCACTCGTCTGGTGATTCCGGCACGACTTCGGGGAAGAATCGTAGAGCTGGCTCACCAGGGACACCAGGGCATCGAGAAAACAAAGGCCCGGCTGAGAGCGAAAGTGTGGTTCCCGGGAGTGGACCAGATGGTGGCAGAGAAGGTGCGAGGATGCCATGCGTGCTTGATCACGGGACCGGACCCGCCTGTCACCCCGGTTATCACCGAAGGGCCTAGCCAAGTGCCATGGGGCCAGGTGAGTCTGGATTTTGGAAGTTTCCCGGAGGGACGGCACACCGTGGTCATGGTCGACAGTCACTCCAAGTTTCCCGTCGTGGAGGTGGTACCGTCCACATCATTCGAATGCATTCAGCCAGTACTGGAGAAGATCTTCACCATGCTAGGGATGCCCGAGGAAATACGAACCGACAATGGTCCCCCGTTCCAGGGGCAAGAATTCAAGGAATATCTGGAACGCTATGGCATTCGACATCGCCGAGTGACACCACAGTGGCCGCAGGCCAATGGGGATGTGGAGAGATTCATGAGGACTTTGAACAAGACCATCAGGATTGGTGTGGATCAAGGGGAACATCTAGAGAATTACCTACACCGTTTCCTCCGAGCATATCGTAACACCCCACATTGCACCACGAAGTGTGCCCCCAGTGACCTACTCATGAAGAGAGTGGTGAGAGACAGTATTCCCGTCAGTGAACTGGGAGTGCCAGCAACCATCGATGAGGGTGGCACACAGAACCGGCGACAACACAACAATGACCGAGCGAGCCGGAAGCGAAGAGCCCAACCGGCAGTCATTCAAGAAGGAGACTATGTGGTGATCAAAGACCGGCATCCAGGATCAAAGTTCCGGACTTCTTTTGAAAGAGACTTGTGGAAAGTGGTGCAAATCAAGGGGTCCATGGTCACAGCGAAGAGGGGGACTCAACAGGTAGCACGCAACGTGTCGTGGTTCAAAAAAGCGGGGGCCCCTGCACGTGACACAAGAAACCAAGAATTGGATGAGTGGCCAGAAGAAGAGGCCTCTTCGGCGGGGGAAGGTCCACCGTCCCCAGAGAAGAATGGGCATAGCGATGGCGCAAGAGGAACGCGGGAGGAGATGATCCAGGATGGCCGAGCAACAGGCACCGTTGTGCCTCCAAGCACGGAGGACAGAGTGGAGACCGAGGGTCGTGGCAGTCAACATTATGGATTGAGGGGGAACCCCAGACCCAGCACAAGATTGAGAGACTTTCTATGCTGAAGATGTAGGCGAGATGACAAGTGCTGGGAATGCCAAACGGCGAACTTTATTGTGTGTAATGTTATTGGTTGTGGTTAATGTTGAATAAATGTTCTCACATGTTTTCCGTGGGTTAGATGGGATGTAGTGAGCCATCCGGCCACTGCAAGACAATGTTGCAACCCGCAACTCCCCGGGCCGGGCTCGGACCGGGGGGTATAAATAAAGGACGACGTCAGCGCACGTGGCTGACGCCGTGAACTAGCACTCAAGTGTGGTGGTCCCCTTTATGCCGGCGCAGTCAGCAGTAAGGCCCTGATTCTATCATAGCCCTTAGTATTCGGCTGTAGCCCCTAGCCGCATGCCCCTAGGTCCATGCCCCTGCCCCGTCCACCATTACACTGATGGAGTCCGGAGGAGGCCCCTCCATGTACCTTTGCAGGGGGGCCCCCGCAAGTTTCGTTACGCCACTGGCCCTGTCCTATTGTGACATCCCCACCCGCATGAGGTGAGAAAGGAGAGATCAGGCGGGTGAGCTGTGATGAACACAAAAGTTAAGTGAGTGGTTAGTGGTGTAGATAGGCTTGTGCGTCACATGATAGTGGAGTGTGAGGCAGCCATATGTACATATCGGTGTAAGGAAAATATATCGGTCCCTAGTGAAGGAAGAGTGAAACCAATAAGTCTTGTGACTTTGCTTAGGTTGCTTGCATCGATCTATTATGTTCCTATAATTTATTAGATTCAAATCTCGCAGTTTGAGTATCACTATATTAAAAGCAGATGAAAAGTGGCAAAATTCTAATTTGGGGATGTCCAGCCCACCAATGCCCTCATATAAGTGGCTGTTTAATTCCACTGAGGCCGGTAACAACAGTTACCAGCCCCATCCTAATTATGAGACTCCTGGGAGCACATTGGTTAACTTTGTGAAGTTTCACTGACATTTCAACTGCTGAAATCTCTGGAGAGAAATGAGGAATTACCACGGGAAGTGGGCCTGAATTTCTTCTGTAATTCCTCCTTTTTCATGTGATCTTCAGGGATACAACTGTATTCCCTGTTAAACGTGGACCCGGAGTTACCGGCAACACGGTATCAGTAAATCCAATGGGGAGAGACTTAATGGGGCCAAATGCTGGTGGCTCATAATAAAGGTTTGAGGGGCATATTCACAAGGACTTATTGCCGAGTTATCGGCACTTTAGCGCAGCAAAAGTGGCGATAGAATTACCGCCCCATTCGCAAGCTGGTGCTAACTGCCTACATCGCCACATAACTCGCGATAGCTGCTGCAAAAAACATCGCCACGGTTGACACCGCCAACTAACGCTAATGAGATGCAGAATAGGCGTGTCCGTGCAAAAACACACGAAAGACAACAGCGCGCGATTCTCAACGGACAGCCAGATCTGCGATGCGAGTCAAAAACAGGCGATAACCCGCGGTAGCAGCAGGGATTTAACACCTGCCTTTTGCTGGTGCTAAGCAGGACGACTACCTGCACCACAAAAGGGAGCCCAGCCCACAGCCACACCTGAAGAACAACAGATGCCATGGAGCCACTGCTCATGCAGCTCGGAGACCCTAGAGGCCCACAACACCAACTGCCACCACCACCAGGACCCCCCCACACCCCTGGGCTCTCCCCCGGCCCACCCACCCCAGACAAAGATGTGCCACATCAACTTTACGAAATCACGAGAAAAAAAGAACCTGATGTCGCACAAATACAACAACAAACATACATGTGTGGTCAGAATAAGGAGAAACAAACATTCAACTTTGAAATTCCCACAACATAACTTTATTAATACACAACACAAAACAAAAATTCTGAAGAGTCCATGCGGATCCACTCCGGACAATCTGGAAGTCACAGCCTGCAAGAAAAAATCCGAGATAAGAACGTGTGTCATGCGCTCATCAAAGGACAGAGAGAGAGAGAAAGAAAGAAAGGGAGAGAGAGAGAGAGAGAAAGAAAGGGAGAGAGAGAGAGGGAGAGAGAGAAAGAAAGAAAGGGAGAGAGAGAAAGAAAGGGAGAGAGAGAGAGCGAGAAAGAAAGGGAGAGAGAGAAAGAAAGGGAGAGAGAGACAGTGAAAGGAAGAGAGGGAGAGGGAGAGAGACTGCTGGCCATGCGCACCCCGGCCCCACTGCTCACCTTCCGCCACCGGTGTGTCTCCAACCACGTTCCGGTGCACGCTCCGAGCCCAGGACACGCGACCTTGGCAGCCTCCACATCACGCGGACCCGCCCCGCGGCCCACTAGGTCACACACCTGAATCTGGGCCTTGAGTTCGGAATGGGAGAGTCCATTACAGTGCACACGTCATCATCACAGGCTGCACACCCGCTCAGCTCCATAGGTGCCACTAACTCTGTGAACCTTGAGGCAACGCCAAGTGGCGGTAGGCCCACGTCGCACGCATGCTCCGACCTACACTGCAGTCCACCAGGTCCCCTCTCTGAAATCGAGTACACAACAAATAATTGGAGAGTCCAATTCATTGCACACGGCATCATCGCCTGTCCGCCCCTGCGCACACATGCTGCAGCACCCCAGCCCCTCCCGCCGCCCAGCGGTGAATGTCCGCCCCTGCGCACCCAGGCCCCACTGCTCACCTGCTGCCACCGGTGTGTCCCCAAGAGGGCACACCACGTGCCGGTGCTAACTCCAAGGCCGGGGCCCACAGCCTTGGCAGTCCCCACATCATGTGGCACACCCCTGCGGTCCAGCAGGTCCAACACTTGATACTGGGTCTTGAGTCAGCAATGGCAGAGACCATATCAGTGCACACGTCATCATCGCAGGCTGCACCCCCGCTCAGCTTCATAGGTGCGACTAACCCTGTGCAACTCAAGCCAGCGCCACGTGGTGGTAGGCCCGTGACAGCTGCCGGACGTCGGGGGCGACTAACCCTGTGCGCCACAAGTCATGGACCTTCCATGATTGAGTCCCGTTGCGCGTACGTCGTCAGGTCACCTCCGGCAGTGGCGAATGTGACGTTGCAGACCCCTTTTATTGGCGGTGTCACATGGCCCGTGACACATCTGCTGGATGGGTGTGGTGTGTGTGCAAACCTGCCCTCAGGGAGTGGCCGTGGCATTCTGGCAACTAGACCAGTGACCAGCAGATCCCAAGCGTGGAATCCTGGGACATGTAGCTATGTCGTCCCCCCTCGGAGCGTAAGCGTAGTGGTCTGGACTGGCGTACGCCGGACCAGCGTCGGGCGTGAAAGAATGATCCCGGGGCTCTGGGCGCTGGTTCAGTCCTTGTCTGGACAAGGAAGTGACGAATGCGTGTGTCCCTGATGTAGTGGCTACGCCGCCCGGAACGCAATCAGCAATGTAGCACCCTGTGACTCATGTCCCACGACGTGTGCAACATGGACATCAGGGGGAATCACTGACCCAACACACATCCACACTTGCATACTTGAATGATTGAAGACATGACACAACTGTGCAATAGTGAATGATTTATTGTCATCCAGTGGAGTGTTGCAGCTGGAGCAGTACAGGGCTATGCAGACCCCACTTCACATCATAGGCACGTGGCGGGCCAGCCAGAGTCCTTCAGGGCATGACAAGTATATCGGAAGAGGAAGAGTCCAGACCGCAGTCTGATCGCTGTGTCATCGGTCATCTAACAGAATATGGCAGTCCATGTCGAGGTCCAAGGTGAGAGTCAAAGAGTGCATCGGGGGCAGTGGAAGGTCATGATGCCAAGGGCAGAACCAAGATGAAACAGGCCAAATGGGTGGGAGGAATGCTACTGCCGCCTCATGATCAAGAAGTCTGGATCATCCACGTCCTCGTCCTCTGATGTGTGCTCTGCCTCACCTGTGGGTGCTGCAGTTCCGGCTGCAGCACTGTGTGCCACTGACACATCAGGGGCCGGAGGTGGATTGTCGGCTGCACCGTGTGGCAGTGACACATCAGGTGCAGGAGTAGAAATGTCTGCCGCACTGTGAGGCACTGACCCACCAGGGGGCGCAGATGTGGATGGTGTAGGAGCAGCAGCATCCATCTGCGCCAGGCCTTGCAGCGATGCCATGACGAGGATCTGCAGGGCATGGTATATCCCAGCTACATTTTGCTGATGTGCAGCAGTGACAGCCAACCTTTCCGCCTCCATCCGCACCATGCCCTCCATGAGCCTCCGCATTTGTGCCAAATCACTGCTGAGATCGCTGGAGCCACTCTGACTTGACAGGTGTTCTTGTCTCCGAGTCAGGACTCCAGCGATGTCGGCCAGGGCTCGTTGGAGACCATGGAGCTGACTGTGGGTGTCCGTCAGGGACTGTAAGTGGTCCCCGAAGGGACGTAGAAACCCATGGATGGCATCAAGTTTGGCTGCCAGGAGGTCAAACCCACCCGCACCTGATCAGCCAGCTTCTCCTGGGCCTCTAACACACGGGTTTGGAAGGCCAGGTGTGTTCCGTGGGGGTCCTGGGAGACAGCCGGTGTGGCAGGTGTTGCCTGCTGTGTGGTCTGTGCAGGGGGTGGGGGTCTCCTCGATGCAGCTGGGCTGCCCTGATCCTGGAGGTGGGGAGCCGATGCGGGCGCTGAGGTCTCTGAGGGCTTCTGTGTCGATGCTGGGGTTGTCATCCTCGTCATCAGTGTAGAGTTGTTGGGTCTGCTCTGCAGGTGGTGTTGATGGTCCCTCTGCAATGTTAAGGGGAGATGCTGCATTACATCGTGTTGACATGTTTGTCCAGGCATTGTACAAGTTCACATACAGACTGCATGACGAGGTACATTGTGACTGTGTAGGAGGAGATGCCTGTTAGATGCGGGACAGTTGACATTTCTACACCATCAGGGATGTGAGGTTGTACTTGTGCAGTTTCATCTCACATCCCCCTGCTATGCCAAATGTTATTGGCCAGTATCTTCACACAAGTGGCAGCAGTTTTGCCCTCTGTCTGCAGTTTGTACCACATTGTTGTCTATGCTGCTGTGCTCTGACTGTCATATGTGTGTGCTGCAGTTTTGTGAGAGTCGCCCCTGCAGCTCTGATTCTGCTGCCTCTTGTCCCTTGCAGGCGGTGTGCCTTTGACTTCTGTGTCCATGCAGTGTTGAGACGTTACCAGACTTAGGTGGATGTGTGTTTTGGTGGGAGTGGGGACTCTGGGGCATGGTTTGTCTGCAGCTGTGTTGTTGACGTCAGGGGTAGATTGTGCACGTAGATGTGTCAGTGTGACCTGCTCCTTTACGGATGTGGTCCACACTCAGCCACCTCAGTGTCGTTGCGTGCACCATGTCATGGTAATCGGACTGCAGGCATGGTATTCGTCATGCAGTGTCACTTACGTTGTCAGTGTGGCTCACGGACCAGCAGCTTGGCTGGGTTCAGCACATGTGCATGGGTTGTATGTGAGCTGTGTGATGTGTGGGGTGGGCCCACTCTGGGCAGATAGTCGAGGGTGACGTACTTGGTGTTCCTATGTGTGCTGCAGTATGGCAAGGGGATCAGGGACATGATCCGAAGTCATTGTGGGTGTGCAGTGTGGTCTGCTTATTTGTGCATGTGTGCCATTGTGCCCATCTCCCCCCGTCCCCCCAGTCCCTGGTCGCTACTCACCCTGTTGCTGTTGTGTCCGGTCCTGTAGAGCAGTGTCCGGGCCCCCAACTCCTGCCACCATATCCACACTGATGACTGTCGACACCATCTCCTCCATCTCATCCAGCTCCTCTTGCGGCGCAGGACTACCACCTCCAGTCTGCATTGCTGCTTTGAGGTTGTTGGCGAGTTTGCTCTTGGTTTTGCGCTTGATATCAGTCCATCGCCTCTTGACCTCGTCCATTGACCTCCTCTGCACTCCGACAGCATTCACCTTGTCCAAGATGGACTGCCATATTACATTTCTTGTGCCCAATGACACGGTGGAGGTGATGAACAGTTGTTGATGGTGTCCTATCACCTCCGTGACCAGGATCTGATTCTCCTGCAGACTGAACCGCGGCTTCCTCTTCTTCTTGTCCTTCCCTGTCCCCGAGGGCCCTGGCTGGGGCTCCGGGGGGTTTGTGGGGTTCCGATCGTCCCCTGTGCCTGCTCCGCCTGACTCCATCATGCTTCGCTGTTGGTGTTTTTATGTTTGGTGTTTTTTTTTCTGTTTTTGTAGTGATTTTTCACGCATGACGTGTGTGTATTACAGGCCTTGCGTGCCTTATCGCGGATTGTCTCTTCGCGATTGGGCCCATCGTGACTTTTTTCGCGTTAGGGTTTGGATTTTTATCGCCGTCACGCTAGTTGTTTCGCGGACATTTGCCGCGTTCGCGTGCGAATATCGCACGGTATCGCCGTGTTGAGAATACCACGTTAACACGGCGTTATTTTCCCGCGATGGACTGCGATGTGAGAAGCTGCGGTAAGCTATTTTGGCGATGTTTATCGCACGTTCTTGTGAATATACCCCTGAGTCTTTACATGGGCTTCAACAAAGGCCATGTATTACTGTGGTTGGTGAAGGCATCTCCTCAAACCACAATTTGGCTGCAATTGCCATATCATCCATATGCATCTGGATCTTACAGACACAATTCTGTGAACCCTTTTTCGTGCACATTCATGGGCCAGATCTGTTTGCCCCCTTCATAAAACCTTTCAATTCCCAAGAGAGAAAGCTGGTCGAATTACCCTTAAAGCTGTAGACTAAACTGACACTGCCTGCCCAGATGTGCAGACCTGTGATTCACAAAGGATACAGAAAAAGCAAACATTTAATTTGAAAGTATGCAGCGCCTGCTGTCGATATCGAGTAAAACCATTTCCAGTTACCCCTTAAACCCTTCTTCACCTCACCAGATTGTGTGAAGTTACCTCGGTCAAACCTCCTGGCAAAACTCATTGTACTTTAACCTTTTAATGCAATTATTTCCACTTTAGTTCAAAATGAACTAGAGATTGATTTACCGGAAAGTGCGCCTTTGTTTTGGCACAAAAAGTTTCTGTTGTTAAAGGGCTGGCATAGAAAGTATTCTGCAACCTGCTTTACATTGCTAAACCATTAAAATGTAATTTATTAGTGTTTTTTTCGCTTTACAGAGTCCCAAACTTGTCGCCTTGAGAACAGTTTAGAGATCTCTGTGGCAATTAAGGACTAACTTAAGAGAGCCAGGCTCTGATGAAGAACTGCCCGAGTAATCGCAGGAAAAATGGCATTAGCGCTAATACTGTTAGCAGCTGCCATTTCCGACATATTTACAAATCAGCCTGGAAATTGTATGAAAACATGGATAGAAGACTGCCTCCGATGGGCCTCAGTGCGCACTTCTAAGTGACCCATACAGTTGTTTGAGGTGCAAGCTCTGATAATAATAAACGTTTTATATTATGTCAATTGGATCAATGATTTCTACATGCAGCAGAGCGAACCACACACAGCGAATTTTTGCAGCTCAGTGGGAGCTTCTATTTTTATTTTTAAGCATCTGAGATCAATGTTGCCTTTTGGAGGTTAAAGGCATTTGTAAATCAGGGGGCCTTCAGGCATACGCCGAAAGGAGGTGGTTCCATTATCCCTAAAAAGGTTAATCAAATGTGTTCCACAGCCTAGGACTATTTATCCGTTCAGACCTACGCCCATGAATCCACTGCCTGAACTTCCGGTGGTGCATCGTCAGGACCTACGGTTAGACATCCAGCACCCTTGCTGTAAAAGGCCTTGTGTGTGGTACAGAGAGCTTTGAGGAGTCAGCACCATGGGGCTTATTTATGAGCCCTTGCGTCACTTTTGCGCCGCCGGTGCGTCACTTTTTGTGACGCACCAGCGGCGTAAAAAATGCACCATGTTGCGTCATATTTACAAAGTGACGCATCTAGGTAGATGCGTCACTTTGTAAACCCCTGCGCCACATTATACCTGCGCCAGGTATAATGTATGCAGGGTGGGCGTTCCGACGCAAGTAAGCCTCATAGAAGTGACGCAGTGAAATCTATGAGATTTCACTGCGCCACTTCTAGGACGCAAATGCGTCAATAACTTACGCCTGCCTCACAGCAGGCGTAAGACTGACGCAGGCACATTTGAAATGGGACTTGCCCATATGAAATGACCCATTGATGGAGTTGCGTCACTTTTGTGACACACTCCAGCAATGCGTCATTTTTGCGCCTACAGATACGTCAGAAAAACTGACGTATCTGTAACTCCTTGCGACATGCTGCGTCATACTGTAAATATGACGCATCCAGCATCTCGCAAGGAGGGCGCAATGAAAAGTGACGCATCGCTGTTTTCACGCAGCGATGCGTCACTTTTGATAAATGAGGCCCCATGTGTTTAAAGTTGATTTAAAAAATGTTTTTAATGCACATGCACTCTGACGGCCTACTTTTTGTCATCTTTGGCAGCGGTGAATGAGATTTCTAGAGAGGCCTTTGTAGAAAGTGTCGCCGTAGTCCAGTTGGCCCATGAGTAGGGATCTGCACACACTTTGGTTTTCAACAGCATAGGTAGGGCTTTTAACAGAAACCTTAGTTGGAAATTGGTTCCACCAGTGCTTAAATTGTAAAAGAATGAGAGCCGATGCCCAAAGCTCTGCAGAAGCCCGCGGCGGGCACAGTTAAATATCAGCCAATAAATACCAAGGCTGTGTGACCTTAAATCCACCTCATGCCTCCTTTTTTTTTTACTACCAGACACTTCATGCCCCTCTATCTCACTCTTGCAGGTGCCTCCTTTCTCCCTTTGTGTATTTTTCCCTCTCTTGCTCTCAGTAAATGTTTGATGCAGAAACATAAGTGCCATTTCTCAAAAATGAGGGCCGGTGGCCTCCACCGGCAACCACCGGCTCAAATTAAGTACTGGGTGCCACTGTCCACAGTATTTATGTGAGTGGCAAAGATTACTTCTGATGGACCAAAAGGAACCAATTTAAATAAATGTTTTCTAATACAGAGGACAAATTATTAATAATGCCTTTCTAGATGTCGTTATTCCATAATTATCTTAAGTACTTCCACATCTAAATTAACAAGTTTCATCACTGCGACCACAAAAATGTACAAAATCTTATCTGTTCATTACAGCATGAATTTTTTCTTACAATGGAAACACACAAAGCCATAATGAATTAGTAAGGTGGTTTGAGTTCCTAGCAATGTGGAATAGAGTTCTACCAGTTGAGTTTACATTTATAGAAACTCCTTCAGATCTATCTGTTTACTAGTGTGAAACAGCATGCATGCCAACTCATGTCGTGTTTGGTATCTCGATAGATATTATATTATGACATTTTTCAACTTTTGCAACTCCTTTGGCTGTTTAGGCAGTATTTGATTGCTTTCTTTGCTTGGTTCCAGGAATGTGCACATTGGTTTCCCCTGAAGAAGAGCTCCATGCTGAAATGAATTGGGGAACAGGGGGGAAGATAGAAGATGTATTTCATTATGTAAATATGAATAATGGATATTAAAGCCTATTCTGGATTAATAAAAAGAAATTATTTTATCATCATGAAGTAAACATTGTCCACCTTAACAGAGCTAACAACAAAAAAAAACTTGTTGAAAGAAATAGTGCGATGGCAAATCAATAGTCGTGCTACCAGAGGGGGACATGAGCCTACAGAAAACGAGTGCTTGTCGCTAGACTGTTACGAAGTCTATAGACCTTTTGACTCGTCTTTCACAGCATACTGAACTGTATAACTAGAGAAGAAATGACCACTGTTAAAAACAGTTGGGAGGGCCACTTGGAGTGTCCATATAGACATTTTAAATGATTGGAGGTCTAATACGTATGAAACTATATAAAGTAAATTTTGAACATGAAATATAGGGCCTTATTTAGAGCTTGGCAGAGCAAGAGCTCTGGCATAAATCGGCAGAGCTCCTACTCTAGTTAAGGTAAGGGAATCACTAGGTTTACACCAGCAGATTCCCCGCTGTCTCCACCAATGTAAACCTCTGACCTGATCTGGCCACCAGGTCCCAAAATTGGTTATTTCACCTACTGAGGGCAAAGCAACGTCTACTTATTTTTCCCCTGCCCACTGTGCTATTCATGGCTGACAAGGGCCGGAAAATGGAATATCCCCCATTCGAAGGAAAAAAAGCTCCCCGTGTGTCAGGGACATTTGTGTTTTTTGTTTGGAGAAAGCAACTCCTGTTTTGGGAGTTTGTTTTCTCTGAAAAAAAAGTTTGCTGAGTAGGGTTATTATACATGGTGCCCACTCTGCAAACCTTCAGTGCTGTGCAGGAACCCGATGCAGCGGTGGCTGCTTTCATAGCACAGAGATTACCGCTAGG
This sequence comes from Calotriton arnoldi, assembly GCA_963921515.1. Classification (NCBI taxonomy): domain Eukaryota; kingdom Metazoa; phylum Chordata; class Amphibia; order Caudata; family Salamandridae; genus Calotriton; species Calotriton arnoldi. Next base: position 359,653 of record CAWUFW010014748.1, read on the forward strand.
TAGCTGGGAATCTATAAATAGGGTGGACTGTCCTCCAGGAGGCTGGCACAGATCATTGCCTCCACCCCTTGGCAGACTAGCAGGTCATCTTCCAGGGTCTAAATTACACCCATACTCCATCAAGCTTCTTCTTTGCGTGACTGGGAGTCAGTGAAGATCTCACATCTCTGCGGAAAAATGTCTTGGCAGGATGGGCCACAACTGTGTCCTGCTGTCTAACATTGAAGAACATCTTCATATTATTTAGCCAGTTTTGTAGCCAGTTTTGTAAATGTACATAGTTGACCACATGGCAATTTCATGCCTTGAAAGAGCAACAAGTCACACCAAACTGTGTTCTTTGGTTGATCAGAGGTGTTGTGAACAAATTGACTGTTCTGCTTCACTTAGAGAAGAGTAGAGTCAAACATTATCCCCAATTTTTGACTTTGAAGAGTGGTGTAGGCAGTGAGCTTACAAGTATGGTCCAGAAGAAAGGTCAATAGGACTTCATTCCATTTTTATGCAAATTTCAGGGTTGGCCTTGTTTGATTCCAATCAATCTCATCTCATTCAGGCTTTTGAGGACTGAGAGACAGAGGCACTATTCAATTATTTTTGACCCACCTACTTTGAAGCAGAGGGGAGAGTTAACAGCATATCGCTGTACTCAACTGAAGGATGTGAGGAATTCACCTACTTCTTCATGGACAGAATCAAAAAGATAGAACTCTCTCTGACTAGCATGCACATGAATAACCCTCCTTCCTCTTCTGCACTATATAAAGCCAGCCCTGGAGCTAGTAGCAGTGTCATAGTCGAACCTACACAGGTGCCACTGAGCCTTATAAACAATGTCTCCTGAAACAACTTCAGGACCCTACAAAACGACAAACTCATGAGAATTATAGCAAACATTAACTCTGCCACACAAAACATGAACTCCTTACTAGCTGCCTTAATCAAGAGTCACTTACCATTACCCTTCTATGGACCAGAGTAATCAATGCCTTATTATCACAAGGACAGTCTCAGACTGCCCGAAAACTGGTCAAGTTACACTACTACTCAAAAAACCCAGAGCAGATTTAGAAGATACAAATAACTTCCTCCTGGTGACCAAACTCCCATTCCTTGCCAAAGTCCTTGAAAAATGTGTACTATCACAAATCAACCAACACATCCTGAACTACAACCGGCAAGACAATTTTCAGCCGAACTTCAGAGCTGGCTGCAGCCATTTTCAACATCATTGACAATGCCCTTACCATTTTGGATAAAGGAGAATCCTTTCTTATTATACTCTTTGACCTTTCATCAGCCTTTGATACAGTCAATCCCAACATTTTTATAAACACCATAAAGTCATGGATGGGGCTGTACAGTACAGTCCTGAAATGGTTCTCCTCATATGTCAACAACCGCATCTAACAGATCAAACTAAAGGAATTCCTATGAAATCCGACCCCTGTCAATCAAGGAGTTCCTGGGGGCTCAATTCTAGCTCCAACATGCTTCAATTTCTATGTGGAATCCCTAACCTCGATCTTCCACCAGGCTACTATTGCTTATTATCTTTACTCAGATGAGAAGCAGCTTTACCTCAAAATTTCTTCTCTCGAGGATGTACTTTACCCTAATCAAACACTGACCAAACTACAAGTCTGGTTGTCAACAAACCACCTGAAACTCAAACCTCTGAAGATGGACTTTCGTCTCAATGTGCATAAACAAACACCATTTCTTTACCATGCTTTCATATAAAATTCTGATCTTAAAAAAATTGGACTACAGTTGAGTCGAAGCTTAAGGATTTCTGAACGCAACTTGGAATGGGTAAGCTAGTAGCATAAGGACAAAGATTTGCATTACAAATAAACTGAGAATAAACATTATTAAAGGTTTATTAAATAAAAATGTCATGTCACGGTTTTGGGACACTTAATGGGTGGAATCTTTCAAACAATATTTATTTCAAAATGGTACCCACGTTCCTAATGGGCTGTGTATGATTTTAACATAACTAATTTGTTTGATCAGAGCTGTGGTCCACTTCCTTTTACTAGTGAGGATTTGCTCCCAACTTAATTTAAATATTTTAGAATAAGATTCACATCAGGATAGTTTATTTAAGAATCTTAAAAGATGGAAACCTACCATGGTATACCAGGATGTAATCTTTAATTCGGAGCGAATGCTTTAAACCATGGTTACTTTTGGCAGTTTAATTAGACGTCTTAAAGCAGCACTTTTGACGAGATCCCAGATGTTACAAGAATCTAAGAATAAAAATTCTGATCCAAATAGGGACTTACTTGAATAAGCTTTCAGAAATGGAGCCACCAAAAACCCCTCATAAGCGTGATTATATTTCACTAGAGACCCACCTTGTAGTAAATTCCTTTTCTTAACTATCTTCATATTTTTCAAGATTTGATAAACTGTAACTCTAGATTTTTGACCAAATGTAACCCTAGATATTTATAGGAATTTACTACTTCAAATTTGTTAAAAACAAGTGACAATTGAAAATGAGGTACTTTCTTTTTTAACCAAAAATCAAGATCTTTGTTTTTTTTATTTATTTTTAGAAAATCCTCCTTACGATATGTAAACAATGCATCAAGTTTCCTTTAAAAGCCTATAGCTGTATAATCCAGAAGTATCAGGTCATCAGCATAAAGGAGGCGTGGAATATAAGTAGAGTCCATTCTAGGTGAAAAAATAGTAGCTGTTTTTATGACAAAGGGCAAATCTGACCCAAAAACATTAAAAAGAGATGGCCCCCGTGAAAATCGTCCTAAATACATAGACTGTAAGAGTATTGTATGCTACATTTGTGGGGACACTCCTGTATCGATTTGTATTTCCTGCCTTCGCAACTGTGAAAATATACCTGCCTGACACACCTGTACTATATATCGTACTGCATCTGTTTCTGAACTCTCGTAGGTGAAACTGTGCTTGTTTGTCCACCTATACGTCGCTGCGGGCTCACTGCGAACACCATGGCTAGGCACTTGAGTAACTTGTAGTTTTCCATCCATTCATTTATTTATTTATTTATTTATCATCATCATCATTAATATTACTATGTTCTGTCAGTAATTCTCATTTTCGCTCTTATGTTTACATTACTGTATTGTATTGTATTTTTATTAGTTATATGTTCATTTCTTAAAACTCAATAAAAACGATTTGAAATAAAAAAAAAAAAGAGATGGCCCCAGGTCATAGCCTTGATGTAGGCTTTTCAACATTGTGATTCTTCTAGCAAATGCATCCCTAACCAGGTTTTCCCTGGTGGTGACTGACAGAAAAGAAGGACATCAAACCATCCACCCAAAAAAGGGTGGACAGTGGGATGAAGCCCATAGTGCAATGCCCAGCACTCCGTCAAGCTGTTGGAATAAGGTTCCAGTTCACAGAGCCTACAGGGTCATCGCTGACAGAAAGAAGACCAGCCATCGATTTACATATATCATGCATGCAGTTGTCTTGTTGGCCCTGCCAGATATACAGAATGTCATTGATGTATCTTCCCCAAAATATAAGATGGGGTATGAATTCCTGAAATTTGTAATCCCAATGCCAGAATCATTCCATCAGAATGCATGGGTACTATGGAGCAAATTTTGCCCCATCTCAGTCCCTTGTGTTTGGCGATAGTATTCTTTGTTGCAGCTGAAGATGTTGTGTGTAAGGCAATAAAGCAAACAAAAGGAGATGATGGACGGCGCGCTGAAACCTTTCAGACACTCACCCCCAGTCACTGATTTGGGTTGAATCCATCATCGTTCTTTAGCTCACTTCGCCACCCCAGCTATATGCAAATCAGTCTTGACCCTGTGCCTCATGGGAACAGTCCAGCCTGAACTACCAAGCCATGTCTTCCTTGGACCGGAAACAAGCATCCTCGGACCGGTTTCAGGGTAACACCTCTCATCAGCCAGGCTAGCTTGAACCCAGTAGCAAAGTGAGCAAGGGACCCACGTCTGGGCATACCCTGCCAACTTAGGGCAAACAAAGCAATCACAAGGAGATGATGGACGGAGCGCTGAAACTTTTCAGCCACTAACCCCTAGTCACAGATTTGGGTTGAATCCATCATCGTTCTTTAGCTCACTTCGCCACCCCAGTTCAGACCCAGCTATATGCAAATCATTCTTGACCCTGTGCCTCATGGGAACAGTCCAGCCTGAACAGCCAAGCCAGGTCTTCCCTGGACCGGAAACAAGCATCCTGGGAGCATGTAGCATGTCCAGTAGCATATTCAGTGAGCCAAGGTAGTGAACTGATTCAATAGGAAGGGCTTTCTTGACTGCTTTTATGCCATGCTCATGTTGTATGGAGGTGTATAGGCTTATGACGTCAAAGGTGTTCAAAATATAGTGATGAACAACCCATATTTTTTGGGGGGAAGATACATTAATGACATCCTGTGTACCTGGCAGGGCCAAAGAGTAAGCTTCATGACATGCCTAGGACTACTCAATAACAGTGATTGGAACATAAAAAAACACCTTTGAATTCTCCACTAAGGAAATTAATTTTCTGGACCTCACGATTTGCATCAAGAACAACACAATCTAGACAGCTTTGTATAGGAAAACTACTGCTGTGGTAAGTAAATTACAGCGTATGCAAAAAATGGCAGTCAAGTTAACTCTGGGCCTGCCCTGAAATGCCTCATCTTCTCCACTGTGAAAGCTACACTGACTTCCAGTGGCTAAAATTATTGTTTTTTAATCTCTTTGTATTGTACACCATGCTATTCATTATTCTGGTCCTGCTTACTCAAGGTAAAGGTTTAAGATGTGCAGTCCAAATAGGTTCCTTCGCTCTATGGATGCCTTTTTTTGAACAGCCCCCAGGTTTGTATTGAGTTCGTTTAGAGGGCAGGGTTTTTAGGTGGTGGTGGCAATTACCTGCAGAAAACCACTATTTATTTGCATTTTAGAAAGGCTTTAAAAACATGGTTGTACTGATTATAATCCTTCTTCCAAATGGGAATGTAAGGATTGAACTGATTTATTACTTTGTTAGTTTTGAACTTTTGTAGGTTTAGGTTGATGTAGTAGCTGTTTTAGCTCTCTGCACCAGGACACCTTTTTGGTATTTGTGGGCTTATAAACTCTTAACATAACATTACTACGGCTAACTCCATCTTACAAGACACCAGCTGCTACCCACGATCTATTATTCGGAATAGCCCTAAAGGAGAGCTAGGAATTAGGCAACATTGCTCCCAGGATGACAAGTTTACAGAAAAACAAGATGCACAATTCAATAGCCTGTTTATGGTTTTAATTGACTAATAAACTATTATTAGCACTGAAAAAGCCTGGAAGAAAGGGGTTACAAAAGACCTACACTCAAAGAAATTGTGGAAGAAACTCAGACAATACCTCAAAATGCCTTGATACTGAGACAAGGAGGACCAAATTGCCAGGCAATGATACACTGCGCTTCTCTACACAGTTCCACAATGGCCATCAACAGATGCGTTGCATTCTACAAAAACATTGGAACCTACTGACGAATAATGTATCTATCAGTCACAGTATCCTGTCCAACCCTTAGATGAGCTTCCGAAGCGCAACCAACTTGAAACAGAAATTTTGTCAATCAGAATTCATAGACAGAAGGAAATCTCCAATAACGTTTCTGGACAAACCAATAGGTTTTTATACGTGCCACAAACGCTCAATATGCAAATTTTAATCTAACAAACTCAACATCTTTTCACCCAAAAATAATGTGAGAATTCCAAATACACAATGTATTAACTGTAACAGCAGCTATGTAGCATACACAATACTGTTCCCCTGGCCCATAATCTACATAGGCAGTGCCACTAGACCTCTGACAACATGAATACAAGAACATTACTGCAACATACATAAATCAGATCCAAGTCTCCCCTTAACTGAACACTCAAGTTTCAGGAACACCACCGACAATTTTCATTTATTGGACTTGACCACATCACACCATCAGCTAGACAAGGCAACCAAAAATTAAAAAATATGATGAGAAAAGCAAATGCATTCTGCAACTGGTCACAGTCCAACGTGGACTTAATAAAAAAACTGAAATGCATTACATTATGAAAAAAATCCAACCTGAATCTCCTTCAGCCAGATGTCTTTTTGAAGAATTAAATTCCTAGCACATAATCGAATATGGCACCAGCCCTTTCCTTGCCCATACTTTTTATAGAACCATTCCATCATGATAGAGTTTCTTCCAGACACAGATATGAGCCAATACCAATGACTAGCTTCCCCACTCATGCTCTAACATGTTGCCAAATCAAATGCAAACGGTATTACCACCCTGTGCTGAATAAGATCATGATCATGATCACCTACCATGTCAATTCTATCCTCACCACATTAACCAAGCCACATCCTTCCTTTCTTTTGAAACTAATAATATCCTTCTGCATACTATCATGTATCCATAATAAGGGAATTAGATGGTTGTTGAGTAAGTATATATAATTACCTAAGAACTATGTATGTATACCAGTGAATATCATGTATTGACAGTATATGAGATTTATTAGACCATCTTTTCAAATACCTACAGGTATCTTCACACACATTAAGGTTGGAAAAACGGTATTGATCCGCTATTTGAGAACTAACATTTCTAAATTTAATGATTCTATAGTACTGCCATCATTTCTATTGCATCAACTACTCAAGGGAACTGTTTAATTTCTAGCTGGTAAACCAAATGTCTAGGTTCCTCTCGTTCCAGTCCTCACCTGCATATCATACCTGTGCTTTTGACTACTTTGTGAACCCTTATATGACTGTGTTTCACATATGTCTCCACTTCACATCCAATGTAATATTTGTATGGACCTGTTTATTCATGGTAACTACTGTTTTTATGCACCCTTGTATAGTGTCTTTTTACCACATTTTTCTTTACATGTAACTTGCTGGTCAGCTGAATAGAACTACTTGGTTGTAAGTGCATATATAATTATTAACATGCCTCAAGTGTTGTTCGTTTAAATACCGAAATGACTCACTGTTTCTTTCTGCCCATCGTGGCCTTAGGACAACACAAACATTTATGGGTTTCCCCAGCTCAGCTGCCCAATGTACCATGGCCGCCGCACCTGTCATCGCCTCGCATGCATGGACTTCTCAATATCTTAAGTTTTGGCCAGTAGCTAAAGCATTTTTAAACCTACTCCTCACAAAAACTTGTATTTCAGAGCGAATTGGGGCCAAAATTAAATGATATGGTTCACCGTTTCAGTTACTATCACTTACAGCGTTAAGCCCCGTTCCCGAGCTAGTCTCTTCTCTTCTAGGTGACAGATCTTTGCCACTGTATTATGATTCAAAGAGATAATTCAGCATCACAAGCAAATTTCAAATACAATTTTAAGTTCAGTCAATGATGAGAGTTTGAATAAGCTTTATTCTCATTAAGACATTAGTAATGTTCTTTTTATTCTTTTTCTTTATTCATATTACTCAATAAATCTTTAGTAAGTTTATAGAAATCTCATAAAAAGGTTTGGTTAGAATCAAATAGGAAAATAATGCATCAAGCACGTTTCATAAATTAATAAAACTTTATTCTAAAAGTGCAGACCAAACTTTCAGAGTTAGTAGAACCTGCAAAGAGTTCTAGTTTAAAGGAAAAGAGTGAAATTAAAGGAGCATAAAACTCAAAGCCAATTTTAAGCAGCTGAACTTCCCATAAAGAGTAGTTCATGAAACTCAGTTGAGTCTCAGTAAGTGATCATACTGTTGCAGTAGCAATCCGCAAAAATTAAAGCCTCACATGAAGTAAGGACGAACAGAAGCAGCAGTAGCCACATCTGTCAAAAGGTACGTAAGGAGAGGGGAATAAGAACTTCAGGAAAAGAGCATGGGAAAAAGGCATTGAGACTAACTAGGAACACGCTGTAATATAAAAGACATGAATACATGTTGCAGACATTGTAGCAGGCGTCTTCCTCTCTGGACCAGTCAAATGGCAGCTCACCTCTGTGAGCATGTTCCACTCTTGATTTCTCACGAAAATACATGTGGATTGTAAAGCCTTATCACAAGTTAGCTACAGACATTTTTATGTAGTTAAGTTCTGGAAACATAAGCCTCAGTTTCCATAGGTATCGATCGCAGGTTGGCCTTGTAGAATAAATGTTTCACTGTGTACACAATGAACTATGCTAAAGAAAAGAAACATTAACCTTGCAAAATACTGTTTAGTAATGCATTCCATTAATAAAGACAAGAAATATTGTTTTGAATGTGAAACTATTCTATTCAGGCATTATGTGAAATAGGGTGAGAATCGGAAGATAATCATTACAAACAATATGTTGCTTAGTAAAATAATACATTTGATTAAAACTGGAACATTCTGCAGTTATGACAAACATTTCTAAGCATGTCACATTGGGGTCAGACTTTTAAATTATATCTGTGCACAATTCAGCAATATTAGGTTCATGTCTAAAAAGGAAGCTTGTTTCTTATTATTTCTATGGCCTATACACATAGCTATGACTGACTATTGCAGTTTGCACATTTTAAATGAGTGTCATTTCAGCTTTGATTTTTACATTAATCATTGCACATTTTTAATTGTTAATCTAAATAATTTGCATTTTAATTAGACAACCTTATCAGTTCCAAGATTACATGTTTTCCATATCTCCATAACCTCTTATTATTCCACCTGTATTGCAGTCCGCACTGCATCACCATTTCCATGATACCCACTATCATGGCAAACACTGGATTCACTTTCCCAAGTCCACTTCCTGGTCGTCTTGTCCCGTTTGGCTTCCTAAATGCTGACCTCAGCCTCTCTTTCACAGACCTCAGAACAGACTGCATTGAGACTAGGACTTCGACTACCAACGTTACCTGCTGCAGTAAGACATTGGGCTAAACCCTAAGGTACATGCATTTAACATGTTTTATATATAGTGGTCACACTTTGCAAGTTGGGTGAGCTACCTCCAGTATATCCCCTGGTTGATTTACACTTTCTGTTTTTTCGTAGCCCTCATCTCTCCTAATACCACCTAAGGGAATATGATCTGTGTGCAGCTTCCTCTGTGCTCACCATACAACCTCACCAACTGGGCTATTTTTTTTTACCTTATCAGACTCCGGCTACATATGTGTTTACTGCAACGAATATCCTGGCATGGTTAAGATTACTACCACTTTCTCTACCAAACTCAGTGCCAGTTTTTATGTTATATTCCCATATCCTGTACTCTGTGCAAGATAATTTATGTGTGACCCACATTCATTTCCATTTTCCCATGTTCACCTTGCAACAACTATATTCCTAGTTGCACTAAGCTGTCTTATATCTCGTGTCCCCAACCACAGGTCATACATTTACCAACAATAAAATTAAAATGTGGCCTAGATGGCCTAGATTACGACCATTACCTGACCATACAGAGTAGTACTTTTTGCATTTTATGCCATATTTTTCCACCAACCAAGGGCCATCAAACTATGGGGCGCCCTCTAACCCTTTTTGGAACATCTCCTTATCCTCCCCTCATTTTCCCCCCTATTGACGGAATATGACCAGACGGAAACTTCAGTTTTTGTGCATCCTTTCCAAATTTGCTCATTACTCAGGTCAATGGATGCATTGAATTCCGATTCACAGATATGAACAATTTACAACGAACATTGCTATTCGAGTGTGACACACACCTGTTTTCTTTCACACATGCTTTTTTTCACAGTGTGCCCAAATAGCTATTTTAAACCAAGTTTCACATATGTAGTGTTTCACAGTTCATTGAGCTTTGATCATCCTGGACATCCGATTGGGTCCACTTCATGTCTTGTCACATCTTGAAAAGCACGAGCTTCCACGACTCTGGAAATATATTTGCATGCTATTTTACCTAAGTTTCTTTGCTATTTCTTCATACCCAAAGATAAAATACTGTTTTTGGAGACTGAAAAAGCCCCATTCCTGAACGCCATGAGAGGCCGAAACACATGTTGGCTGTAATCCTCAGGTACCAGAAAAGCAACAAAAAAATGATTAAACCATCTACTATCATACTGTTATTTCTCATTGATGTACATTTTGATGTGCTATATTATTCCTTAATCTGACTGGGTACTATTACCATGAGAAAATATGTAAAATGTGACATTCCAGATATGACACTTTACCTGTTAAACTTCAACTGTGGGGAGAGGGCTGTACCCACGGGGGATGCATTTACAAGCCCAACTCAGACGTCTGCTGATATCTATGGCAATTACCAGAACCATTGAATTACCAGAACCAGTGAATCAAGCTTCACTTGGTTAATCATAGATGAAGAACGAAAATGCAGTTGGACTTTGCTGCACTATGAGCTACATGTACGAAGCATTTTTGAGGTCGCAAACTGCCCGACTCACAGAATCGGGCCATTTGCAACCGCAAAAATGCCTTTTGGAATGCACAAAGCCCAAATTGCGATTCAGTAACTTGTTACCGAATTGCAATTTGGGTTTTGCAATTCGGTATGAAGAAGGGGCGTGTTGAGGGTGTCCCTTCCTCATACCGAATTGGAATGGTATGTACAAATGTTTTGCGACCGAAATGCAGTCGCCAAAATTTCACAAATTACCGCCTATTGAAATTTGGTGGAAACCCATTCCGCTTTGAGAATGGTTAAAAAAATATCTTTTAAGCGCAGGTAGTGGTCCAAGGGACCACAGCCTACTCTTAAAACACTGAAACTTCAAAGTTTCATTTTGTTCTTCTTAAATGAGTCCTGTTTTTCTTTAAGGAAAACGTGCTACATTTAATAAAAAAAGATTGCTTTATTTAAAAGCAATCACAGACATGGTGGTCTGCTGACCCCAGCAGGCCACCATCCCTGTGATGGCTGGGATTCCTAATGGATCACAAATTGTAACCTACTTCATTAATATTTATGAGGTAGGCCTATTTGTAACCCACTAGGAATCACTAATGAAACTCAAAAGAGTTTCATCCATTAGAAACAGCAATTTCCTAATTGTGATTTGCAGGAAGTCGCCATTAGGAAATATCTATTTATCACTTTTGTACACCTGCCCTTAATGTGTAAGAAATTGGGTTATTGTTTGAGGGGGGTGGAAGCCCCACTCAGACAATAACCACAATCCAGGGAGAACCACAAAAGTCACAAAATTAACCCACTGGTAGCTTAGCACAAAAGCAATCAGGCTTAAATTAGAGGCAATTTGTAAAGTGTATATGCAGCACACAAACAATAATAAAGTGAAAACACAACAAAAGAAAAATCCCAAACCAATTTAGAAAAATAGAGTAGATTGTAATAAATAAAATGATAGCATAACACCCAAACTCCAATCAGTAGAACCGGAGATATTGATTTTTAAAGTTTATAGTGGGAATTGCACCAAGAAGCAGAAAGTGCCATTCGCGGTTATCTGGTAGAAATAGACCTGAGAGAGTCACAAATTCAGGCCGACCTCAAAAAAGTGCAAGTCTGGTAAAGGGAACAGGTTAGTCCCACCGAGGAGTTACCTTCTCAAGTCCAGCATTAAAAGTTATGTTTGTGTTAGGAGAGGCCACAAAGAGGAGGCTTTTGGTTGGAAGATTTGGTGAAGCATCATGGACAGTTGTTGCTGTAGCGCGAAGATCCTGTTGATGCAGGTGACTCAAATTCATTGTTCATCCCTGATGGTCTCTGTTGGCGTGAAGCGCAGGTGTCATGTTGCCGGTCATCGTGAGCTGTCCCTTTTGGCACGAAGAGCAGGTTTCAATGGAGTTTCTTGTTGGCGGTTGTCGTGGGCAGCAGAGCTTTGTTGTGAATGGGCCCATTTGCACTCACAAGGAGCTTAATCTTCAGGATTTTCACCATTTTCTTTCAGTAGGAGCTCTCACTGATGGCAGCCAAGGGTCTAGCACCTTGGAGGCACCTCTTGTGGACCAATATTAACTCCAGCAGCAGGGCTCAGGCAGGTCCAGTTGCAGCTGGTCAGCTGGGCAATTGCCACTGGAACCTTGCTATGTCCCTGTAGCTCACACAAGAGGTCAGCCAATTGACTCTTGAAGTCATTCTGGGCAGCCTGGGACTAAGACAAGCAGGTGCAAACGTCCTCCTTCAGACAGCAAGGCAGTCCTTCAAGCAGCAGGACAGTCCTTCTGACAACAGGGTAGCCTTTAGTCTGAATTCTCCACAAGTCCAGGAGAGTTATGATGAGTGGTTTTGAAGGTTTTCTTTTTATACCTGGAGCCAGCCTTTGTGTGGGTGAACTCCCTGACCTACACCGAAAACTGGCTCTGGTACGTCCTTACCCTTTCCCTGGTCCAGGCTCCAAACTGTCTGCTGTGAGCAAAGGCAGGGCAGGCTTGGTGTCAAGTTCCTTTGTGTACACTGTAGGCAAAGTCCTTTGAACTGTAAGTGAGGTTGGGTACAGCCACTCCCCAGTCATCCTGCCAAGATGGCCTATCCTCTCCAACCTAAGCCCCCTTTGTCTCACTGTCTGGAAGCAATGCACAAACCCCAGCATCCAGTAGCGGCTGGAAGGTAATGAGGGTGGAGAGGACTGTGGCGTGGGTGGGGACAATATATAGAAATACCACTTACCTCTTTGCTGGCTGCGTCTCTCCTCCGCTTCTCCGGCGAGTCAGAAACAAGGAAGAACCCATGCTCCCCATAGCCAATCACAATGCTGCAATGCAGCGTTGTGATTGGCTCCCCTAAGCCAATTACAATGCTGCAATGCAGCGTAGTGATTGGTCTGAGGGCCAATCCATGGGTCTGGGGGCTTGGGCAATGCTGCCTGGTGGGGAACATGCAAAGTGCGCATGACTGTTTGGCCAGTCCGAGATAGCAGCAAAGCAGTCATGCACACTTGGAGTACTCAAACCACTCCTCCCCCAGTGCCTCCAGCCCCACCCAACCCTAACCTAGCCCTGAACTTGTGGAAAATAAAATGATAATGACTATGTTATTATCATTTTAATTTTCCTGCTCAAAAAGTAGTGGGGCAACACTCCTCCGCCTTGGCAGAGGTGCAGCCCATCCCAACATCAGAGCAATTCACATTCATGAGACCCAGGACACTGCTGGCAGACAGGCACTTTTGGTTGGGACAAGAAAATACCAACTTTCCAAAAGTGTCATTTTTGGAATTACAACTTTAAATCCAACTTCTCCATTAAAGAGGATTTAAAATTACAATTTATTTGAGTGTAAGCAGCATATCTCTATCTGCTCTCAATCTGAAGTTAGCACTTATTAAATGTAATAAGGTAACCCAGTGTTAGTCAATGGCAGAGACAATGAAAAAAGACTTTAGGAGTTTTTTACTGCCAAGACATGTAAAACCTAAACTCATATGCCCTACTTTTTAAATAGCATGCACTGTGCCATAGGAGCAGTTAGTGTCTACCTTATCGGTGACTAATAAGTATTAAGAGTTTGGTGAACCTCTCTTTATTGGAAGCTCAGACATTATTGACTGATTGAATTTTTAGCTTTATTTTATGCTCTATCTCATTCTTGCCTCTCAAACAAAATATGGGTTTATGTGAACACCATTTAGCCCCATTCTTTAGAATAGGTATTCGTTCCTTTATGGAACGTGCTCAATGCATTATTTGTTATGATTTGTTCTAACCATATTTTTTATGATCAATTCTGTAATTTGACTGATACATTTACCTCAAAAGAAAATCCTTAAAACATACACTTAACTCTTGTTATTTAAAAAACTTAGAAATTTCATTTTATGATTTTAATTTATGTGATGCATAGCTCCTGATCTTCTCATGAACTACAGTAAAAGTCTGTTGCAGAGACGTAAGAGAGAAAAACACCCTGAGCGAACATCATCCCAGTTGGTGGGAGATAGAGATGTTAAACCATTTATATTTAAATTGATTCCCACTTCAGCAGTTTTCTGCTAGCAGAGATATGGTTTAGCGTCTTGAGAAGAGGAGCTATAAAATACTTGTCCAAGATAGAGTATTCCATGAATCCCAAAGCCCAATGGCCAGGATTTGAAGACTGATAAGGTGTGATTTTCGAAGATGGTTGCTGTTTTGAAGGTGTGAGTATTTACAGGGTGATGCGTTGTGATTTGTGATTAATTGTTGTGTTTATTGAGAAGTAATTTGGAGTATGGAAGTTCAATGATTTGATGAATTTACATGTTCATTGTTTCTTGTTAAGAAGTTGAAGAGTTATCTGGCACGGCGTAGCCTAAAATCCCGGAATATTGAGATAAGTGTAGAAGACACTTAGGGGCCGATTCCGATTTGGGCCGGAAATCTCTCCGACCGAGCCGGACTCGGAGAGATTTCCGACCGAATCGGACCCTAGCAGTCCGACCGAACGAGTACGATGCGCACGTATGCTATCGGACTCGATTCGGTCGGACTCCCATTGAAGTCAATGGGAGCCAGTCGTACGACGCGTACACGGGCTCCCATTGACTCAATGGGCACGACGCGAACAAGGGCGCCCCCTACAGCGTGCTCGCGTCGATGCGGGTCGCACCGTGCATGCACGTGTAGGGGGGACCCATGCCCCCCCCTGTGTGCGACTCGCACGCCTACGCTTCCAGGGGGGTCCGACACGGACCCCCAAAGTGCGGCTCCGACAGCTCCTTGGAGCCGGCCTGCGCGAGTCGGTCGGAGCGGTCGCGATGCGCATCGTACTTACCCGGCCGGGGAACGTCTCCATAGCGCGGTGCGAGTCGTCCCCGTGCGAATCGGTCGGAGCGGTCGGGTCCTGCGAACGAGTCGGTCGGAGATTTCGCTAAGCGCACGCATCGTACTCGCTCGCCCGGACGCACGTACGAATCGGTCGGGAAATAGGGCTCCGAATCGGATCCGGTAAAGCCGAATCCGATTCGGAGCCCTACCGGCCGAGATCGGAATCGGCCCCTTAATTGTTATTGAGACAAGTGTACAATATACTTTCTGGTTTTCTTGTCTGCTAAAGGTTTGTGGTGTAGATCGTGAGGTACTGTCAACTACACAAATTGAGATAGGAACATTAATACATTTTTGTGATGTTACTAATATTGATTGATGTTGGCAAAAACTGATTGCGCAAAGAATGACGCTACATGGATTAAGGTGATTTCCCACTGGTTGAGATTTTACTTGCGAATATGATAATCTTTTTATGTGTACAGTCGGAAGGTGTAAAAACCTTAATATTCAGATTGGTGAATTGCCCATGATTTATTTAGTGGAGCAGACAAACATTATTTGTTTTTGTTTGTTTAAGTTGTAGAATTGTGTGTACATGAGAAATTGTAAAGGAGGGTGACTGCTGCAAGGAGCGAGATCATACATCATAGTGTCCCGCGCTGGGATAGGTTGCTTAGCGTACCGTCGTGCTGTGATTGATTGATGACAACACAGAGTGCCACTCTGTGATAGGTCAGTTGTTGCGTGAATACTGCATTTAGATTGGTTAAGAGGTCTTCAATAATACAAACTATGACCGTATTGGAAAAAAGATTTGACTTTTAAGGAACAGAATCAAAACATTTAATTTGAATTGCATTTATTTGAACTGATTATTGTTGAACTTTGCGAAAATCATGAAATGCTTTAAAGAATTTAAAAGTTTTGTGAAAGGTGATGTTTCAATTCTGATATGGGAAAGTGAAGAGGCGCCTCCCGAGGGTACACCTGCACATTATATGACAACTGAATTGGGATTACATACTTGTTTATGGCTTCGCCAATGGTGCAAGAATACTTAAAAAGAGGGCCCATTGAGTTCTCCTAAATATGGTACTTTTGAGTTTAGAATCATTGAAAAATTGTAAGAGAAGCTGTACGAAATGAAGCCACCACCTAGACCCACAAATATGAATCCCTGAATATGTAGGAGAAGGTAGCACAAGAACAAAGAAAAGGGAGAAATACCTGAGTTAGACTAAAAAAGCAATGCGTAATTATGCAGATGCTCGATGGGCTGATGCACAGCAGAGATGGAGGAAAGCTATAGTTAATTGAACAAGGCTGTATCCAGCTATTACCACTGAGACACCTGAGAAATTGAAAAAGACTAAGATGTGGGGAAAAGACAAAGGAAAGGATGAAAGGAAGGATGAAACAGATAGTGATTCAGGGGACAATATTTTGGAAGAAATGTTAGCCACGCTTCTCCCACCTTATGTGACTCCCACTAGTAGTACCGATAATAGAGCAATTACAAGTACTACAGTGGCTACTGCCCCTGTTGAAACAACTATAATACAGATTAAAAGACCTTTTCAAACATTACAGATTGCCCCACTACCTGTTGTTCAGGCGCCAACAGTTACCACACCTGGTGTTACTGCTTCTATTACTGTTCCAGTACAATTACCAGAAATGGCAACTGTGCAAACAGAGCCTAGGTCTAATGTGACAGACCCGATTGTAAAGTCCTCATATGCGATTGCCCCAACAAATATTGTCCTGACTCCAGAAGCACAAGGAGCTGTAGGAGGATTGGCTGCATCAGGGTTTGTCCCGACATACCAAAATTCACAGATTGCTGCCTGGAAACCACCTCAGATGATTCAGTCATTGAGAGATGGGGAGGATTGTGCTTACAACACATATAGCACAGGAAGAGAGAAATTTGTTTGAGGATCGAATTTTTCCACCATAGTTTGAGGAAGCAGCAGGACTTAGAAAGACAGAAAGTTCAGAACGACAAGTGACTCCAGAACCTGTAAAGGAGAGACCACTACTGCATTTTTCAAAATTAAAGGTTCAACTTGGAGAAATTATTAGGGGATGTTTAGATCTTGAACTTTAAAACCAGTGTCAGGAGAAAGAATTAATGTATCTGAGTAAGGAAATTACAAGACATGCAGCAATCACACATGATTAATTGACTGATTTGGCCCGAAAGTATGATGTTGACATTTCAAAAAGTTTTCCTTTAGGGGGCGTGGTTTCGGCGCCAAAGGCAATGGCGGCGTCTTAGCAGAGCTCCGTCTCCTGGGTCCCTGAAACGATATTGTTTGTTATTTACACCTTCAATGTCAGTGTACACGGGCACAACCGCAGACGGGAAGGGGGTGGGAACAGCACCACTGGAATGGCAGCAGAAGAGACAATGACAGTACAGAGCAGGGGTAGTATCTCGAACAGTGAACACCGGGGTGAGCTCTATGGGAAAACAGATATAAAAATCCTCTTGTAGAATGTGAATGGCCTGGGGTGCCGCATTAAGCGCAAGATAGTGTTACAATACTTACATCGTCACTCCCCGAGCACAGTGTTACTTCAGGAAACTCATTTGAAAGGACATAAGTACTGTGCATTATATAGATATGGTTTTAAATTAGTTGCTCATGCAGGATATACAACCGGATCCAGGGGAGTGGGAATATTGGTAAAGACGAGTCTCCCATTAGTAATAGATAGGATTTGGCACGACCGCTTAGGACGTTCAGTGGCCCTCACGGGGAAGTGGGAGGGACAAATAATTAATATTGTATCAAGTTACATTCCCCCAGCGCTACGGTCGGAGGCATACATAGCGCTGGGGACCCTGTTAGTTGATCTCCCAGCCGGGTTGCTGATACTGGGTGGCGATATGAACTCCACCATAGATCCAGAGGTAGATAGAGAAACAACTGCCGCTAGAGAGAGGGGGGTTGAACCACTTTGAACATTTACAGAAGCGATGGGACTGACAGATCTTTGGCGGATGCATAACCCTGAGGTTCGCCAATATACCTTTTACTCAGCAGCACATCGTAGCTACTCCCGCCTTGATCACATTTTAACTCACAGAGGGAACGAACAATGGTTCACCGGTGCCAGAATTGGCCCAGGGGCATCTCGGACCACTCCCCAGTAGAAGTAGTGGTGAGGGGTCCCAGCTGGACATTCACTCTACCGCCCAGATTGAACGCATGGTTCTTCAAAAACAAGGAAAATACGCAGAAAGTCAGGGAGCGGGCTCAACTTTACTTCCAGGAAAATGAGGGGACAGTTGCGAGGGCCTGCACACTGTGGGAAGCGTTTAAGCCAGTGATGAGGGGATACGTCCAGGCATGTACAGGGGCTGGTAATAAGGAGAAGAAACTCCAGTGGGATGCGCTAGAGACAGCAGTGATTGAGATGGAGGCAAGCTATCTAGAGGGAGGGCGACAGGATCAGGATCTAGCACATCGTCTGGACCTCAAAAGGCAGGAACTGCAGGACCTAGCAAATAATGCGGCAAGGGCGGCAGCTCTGGCCACGCAATGACAAGTATATGATCTGGGAGACAAAGCAAATAAAATGATAGCCTGGCTCGAAAAGAGAGACAGAGATAGGAGCTGGGTGGCCGAAGTGCGGGACGAAAGCGGACATACATACAACACCGGGGAGGACATAGCGCGAGTATTCGCGGACTATTAGGAAAAGATATACACGTCCCAACCCGAAAGGACAGCAATAGATTGCTGTGAATTATTGGCCGAGATGCGACTACCGGAACTGTCCACTGAAGATAAGGAACAAATAGACAAGGACATTACCATGGAGGAAATAATTGGGGCAATACAAGATCTACAGGCAGGGAAGGCGCCGGGACCCAATGGGCTGCCGGAGGAGCTTTTTAAATGTACAGCAAGTGCAGTAGCGGTCGGTGGTGGGAGTTACGCCGGGCGCTGATGTGGGGCGGGGGAGGGGCAGGGTGTGGGGTAGTAAACTACGGATTATGGCTGATTACAGGTAAGTAAACATATAAATAAATAAAACGAAGTTCGTTACGCGCGCTGCATCGGCAAATGCGATGCAGCGCGCGTAACGAACTTCGCTTTATTTATTTATATGTTTACTTACCTGTAATCAGCCATAATCCATAGTTTACTACCCCCCACCCTGCCTCTCCCCCGCCCCACGTCAGCGCCCGGCGGAACTCCCACCACCGACCGCTACTGAGCAAGTGTAGTGGCCCCGTACCTCCGGGAGATGTTTAATGAAGCAAGAACACAAGGGCGGTTGCCGACGGACCAGCGGACGGCAACGATCGTTGTGATTCCGAAACCGGGCAAGCCTGCCGACCGTTGTGGCTTGTACCGGCCAATATCTCTGCTGAATATTGAGGTTAAAATACTTGCTAAAGTATTGGTAAATAGGCTGCTGGAACCAATCACAACCTTGATCCACCCAGACCAGTCTGGTTTTATGCCAACGTAGGAGCACCAGGCTCAAACTCAGACGTCTATATGGGGTAATGTATCTAGTGAAAACGAATCCGGGGGGGAAGCGGCACTGCTATCCCTTGATGCCCGTATGGCATTCGATAGCATAGAATGGCACTATCTATTTGAAGTTCTGAAGCGATTTGGGTTTGGCCCCCAATTCCAATCCTGGATTAAATTGCTTTACACAGCCCCCTTGGCCAGGGTCCGAGTGAATGGTTTGGTGTCTCGATCTTTTGCCCTTCACAAGGGTACCAGACATGGGTGCCCTCTATCCCCAATATTATTGCACTAGCGTTGGAACCGTTGGCAGCCTGGGTGAGCGGGGACCCTGTGACATCCGGTATTTATGGGGGGGTTCAATGGGAGGAGAAAATCTCGCTATATGCCGATGATGTACTCTTGTACGCGACACGGCCAAGATTCACGGTGAACCGGCTCTTACAGATTTTTAAACTATTTGGTGGCTACTCGGGATACCAGATTAACTGGGACAAGTCTTTGTTGTGTATGTTGTCAGAGGGTCCCCCACCAATACTAGGGGCGGAAGCCCGACTGCAGGTTAAGGATAGCTTTAAATATTTGGGCATACAAATTACCAAAACAGATGCTGACTTTCTCGCAAAGAACCTACAGCCGCAGCTAGACAGGTTAAAGAGTGATGTTGCCCACTGGAGAACCCTGCCGATCTCCCTTATGGGAAGAGTGGTTCTTTTTAAAATGATGTCCCTCCCCCGACTACTATACTTTCTGCAGAACACGCCGTGTCCAGTTCCAGACAAATTCTTTACGGAAGTTGAGAGTGAATTACGGACACTATTATGGGATGGTGGGGGTGCAAGGATCGCATTGGCTAAGCTACAGAGAGGCGTGTATGATGGTGGTCTGGCCATACCAGACGTCCGGAAATACTATTGGGCATCGCAGTTAATGGTTATCAATGACTGGTTGTCCATGGACAGAAACAACCCAGCGTATCGAGTGGACCACTGGGCGATGGGTGCAAGAGGGTACAAGGGGGCTCTCTACAGCTGCGCAGTGAACAAACATATGCCACCACATACGAACACCGTGACCAATGTGTGGACAAAAACCACTAGATTTCTTGGGTGGGACCACAGGCTGACAGAACAGACCCCCTTATGGGACAGTGATATGCTCAAGGAAGTAGGTAGGCTACAAGGGTTTGGTAAGTGGACTACTAATAGATATAATGCGTTTAGGAGATGTATGGCAGGGACAGGCCCTGTCCCCGTTCTCTACACTGCAAAAAGAGTTCCAACTAACAGAATCAGAGCGGTACAGATACCTACAATTGTGGCATGCGATACATAGGCATATCAAAGAGGGGGAACATCTCCCTGAATACAGCCCACTTGAAGATAGACTACTACTGGACCCGATACCCGAAAAGGCGCTGTCTTGTACATATAAGAAAATCATTAACAATTCGCCTGACCCCCTCGTGAAGTTAAGGGAGGCATGGGAAACCGACATAGGCTTACTTGAGGATGATGACTGGGTGGAAGCGGTGCAAAGCCCCAGGGAGGTGGCAATCAGGGCACGATTTCAACTGGTCCAGTTGAGAATATTACATAGGTCTTATTCCACCAGCACCCTCATGTTCAGGCTGGGTCGCACCCTCACAGAGGACTGACAGAGGGGCTGTAAACAGAAGGGCACCTTCTTCCATATACTGTGGGACTGTCCGATTATACAACAATTCTGGAGGAGGGTGACGCGAGTAATGTCAGAAGTCCTAGGGCTTACAATACCTATGGAGGCACGATGGCATGTTCTATGTGTATCTGGGGAACAAACATGGCCTAAGTATAAAAAAATCTGGTTACTAGTGGCTGCCATGGTGGCCAAGAGAAATATTACGGGGGCCTGGGGTGCCAGCCAGCCACCGACAGTGGCGCGTTGGAAAATGGACATGGACTGGTGCTGTGCAGCGGAGAAAACAATCTATGAGAGTCGAGGCTGCTCGAAGAAATGGGAAAAGGTATGGAACCAGTGGGTGCTGTATAGGGGTATGTAAGGGAAGTCAGGATATATCAACGGGATGGGGTGGGAGAGTACAATAGCTCCAGGGACAGTTCTCTTGGATCTCAGTCCAGTCGGAAAAGACAATATTTTTCAAGAATGTACAATATGCTGCTCTATATGTACTGTCAAAAATGTAATGTGGTAATGTTGTTTCCTAACACTGCTGATGTTTTAATAAAAAAAGTTTTCCTTTACAGAGAAGTTACAGAGTTCAATTAGATGATGGAGCAATTGAAACAATGCGTTCTTCAGGAATGCGTTTACACATAACTGAATTGGTAACATGCATCCGTAAATGGAGTGATTTTCAAAGATTAGAAATTAAATGGTCCAAGAAGCATGAAATGAAAAAGAAACCGGCAGAAGTAGATGGGGAGAATAAAGACGTCTTCAACTGGTTCACAAGATGTGGAAGAAGCTTCGGCTTATCCACTAAGAGAGATTGCAGGCGGAGTATATTTCCATGTACCATAGAGCAGAGGTGATCTTGCACCATTTACGTACAACTTTACAAAATCGAGATTCAAACCCGTGCAGTGGTACACACAGGTTGATAGATTTGTCAAAATTTCAAAGGTGTTGTGGATGGATTTGAATATTTTCTTTTACATTGTAGTGCCAAATGATCTGTGGGCTGAATGTAAAGTTGTTGTGCAATAGCCAAGTGAAGAACCAACGAACGAGGTACGCCCAAATACACCATCTCCTATAATTATGGAGATGTATGAAGCAGTGATTACTTTCCTGAAAGGCAAGGTGCTTCTGAAAGATCTCAATTGGGTGAAGATTAAAAGAATTTCACAAGAGACAAAAGAATCAGTGCATGATTACTATAAGTGTTTGCTTCAGGTGTTTCAACAACACAGTGGGACGGAATATCCCTAGCCAAATGGTATGGGAATCTTTGTATCTCAGTTTGTTATTGGGTTAAAATCAGAGATGAGTGCGCATATGCAGCAGAGTGTGGTTTGCTAATAGAATATATCGCTTAATAAGATTCGGAGGTATGCAAAATATTGTAGTAATGAACAAGAAATGAAGCAGAAAAAGCTTTAGGAGAAATTTATGTTGGCCCAGATGAAGGTTGCTCAGAGAGGATTTCGGAACCAGTCTTTTGCAGGAAATGAAGTTGGTATGCAGGTGTTAGTGCACAAGCAGGAGTGGAAGGTACTCGAGGATTTGATGTTTCACAGGGTAGATGAAGAGGTGTTCCTGTTGATCTGAATTCTGGTATGGATGTCACGACTTTGAAGAAAATGACTCCTTGCCACTATTGTAACAAGATCTGGCATTGGAAGAGGGAGTGCAAGCTTAATCCTGATGGTGTAAATGGAAATGTTCAAATGCAGATAGGAAATCAAATGCAAAAGGTGCCAGTTCTGCAGATGCAAGTGCCAATGCAGAAACAGGTCCCAATGATGCAAGTTCCACAAGCCCAGATGATCCCACAAAGTATGGAAGCCCCTGAATTTTATTTGAGCCAGTTCGCAAGGTAAACTTAAACCCCTTCCAGAACCAAAATCAGAACACATTTCAACAGTTTCCTGTATTTGATAATGATAGTTTTGGCTCTGATAATTCCCAATGATGGTGCCTGAGGGGGAAGGAAGATTGTGTGCTTGGCTCAGTCTTGGAGGTAGACCAGAGGGGTCCATTCATAGAAGGTGAAGTGAATGGCCACCCTGTATCATTTGTAATTGATGCCACAGCTAACAGATCCACTGGGAGAACAGTGGAAGTCCCAGACCTACTCATCTTGGGAAAAAAGATCCAAGTTATAGGAGTTTCAAATAAACAGACCACAAACCCAGTTTCAGAGAAAGTTTCTGTAAAAATAGGTTCATTTGAGGAAAATCCTCAATTTGTTGTTTGTTATTCTAGTCCTATAAACCTGCTAGGAAGAGATTTGTTGTGCAAGTTTAATTGCACAATTTACTTCACACCGGACGGTGTTGAATTTCATATCCAGTGAACCCTGAAGTATGTGACTTTACAGGAAAAGATACCGGACTAATAAAAGGTATAGAACCAGTCTGAAACACACTACAACCAAATGCAGTGTATCCAAGAACACCGCCCTACAATTTTACACCAGAAACAGTTGCACGAATAACACCTGTAATTGAAAACATGCTAAGCAAAGAGATATTGAAGGAATTGTTTGGGAGTCCATGCAACTCTCCGATCATGGGTCTACAGAAGCCCAATGGTAAATATAGGATTGTGCAGGATCTCCGAAAAGTTAATAGCATTGTTGTTCCATGTTGTCCCATGGTACAGAATCCAACCACTATACTTGGTACAAGATCCAACCACTATACTTCTCCAGATCCCTTGCACTGCAGAATGGTTTACTGATATTGATCTTTGCCAAGCCTTTTTTACAGTCCCATTACACAAGGATAGTCAGTACCTTTTTTCCTTCATGTTACAGCAGAGAATTTTTGCATGGTGCTGAGTCCCACAAGGGTTTACAGAAAGTCCTTCCATCTTTAACAAGATCTTGAAAAATAACTGGAGTCACTGCAGATGCCCTACAAATCAGTACTTGTGCAGTATTTAGATAATTTGCTTGTGGCATCAGAGGCACAAGAAAAATGTAAGCCAGATACAGTTGCACTCTTAAATCATCTGGCTGAGAATGTGTCTCCAGGAAAGTTGCAATACTGTCAACAAGAAGTTCAGTATCTGGGACACAACATTGAGAAAGGTGCAAGAAAGGTGTCACCACAGAGGGTAGAAGCAATTCTTCAGATGAATCAACCTCGAATGCAAAGAGAAGACAGGATGTTTTTTAGAACGGTTTGCCACTGTAGACAGTGGATACCAAACTTTTTCCTAGTAGCTAAGCCTTTACTAAGGCTGACACACCAAGATGTGCCTGATCCACTTCCTTGGGACAAAGATTGCTTGAAAGCTTTCCTAGAGCTGAGAGAAAGTCTCTGTCATGCCCCGGCAATAGGAACGCCTGATACAGTAAAATGTTTATGTTATCTTGCTGTGAGAGGGAGGGCTGCGTTCTCTCAGTGCTTACTCAGTTGCATGGAGATGCTCGAAAACCTGTGTGGCATACTTTTTGACAACCCTTGACCCTGTACCCGGTATAATGCCCGGCTGCCTTAAAGTGGTAGCTGAAGTGAGTGTTAGTATCTAGAGGAGTTAGAGCATAGTGATGGGACAACCTTTAACTGTAATGTTTCCACACTCTGTGGAAATTTTGCTGACCCTAACAAAAACTCAATACATGACTCACAATAGACTTACAAAGTACGAACAACAGATCTTGGTGGTTGACAAAGTGACTTTGAACCGTTGCCAGATTTTGAACCCATCAAATTTGTTGCCTATAACTCATACTGTTTGTGATGAAGTTGAACATGATTGCCTAGATGTCACAGATTTATGCACAAAGCCAAGACCAGACATTAAAGATGAACCCCTAAATAATCCTGATTATATAATGTTTGTTGACGGCTCATGTTTGAGAAACAATGAAGGTATCCTGAGAGCAGCTTCGGCTATTCGCACAATTAATGATGTTGTGGAAGCTTCATGGCTTCAAGATGAGCTCAGGTTGCGGAATTCATTGTCCTTACAAATGCTTGCATTTTGACGTCCCCATTAAAAGTGACCATATTTACAGACAATCAGTATTAATTTGGTGTTGTCGATGATTTTGGGCAATTGTGGTCGCAAAGAGGTCTCATGGCTTCTTCTGGCACTCCAACATGTAATTGGGATAGTGTGAGAAATCTTTTGGAAGCTCTCCAATTGCCTTCTGAAATTGCTGTGGTTAAATGTGCAGCACACTGGAGTGGCGATGGCTACATTGCAGTTGGAAACAGGTATTCCAACGAAGTTGCACAGTATTGTGCTCTAGTGGCCTGAACATTTACTGGAACTTTCGCATGTAAATCTGAGGAGGACACGGCCTTTTCTATTTTGATGTCAGTAGCTGACACATGAGAAGAATTAAAAGGGGTACAAGAAAATGTTTCAGAAGCAGAGCAGCAAGGTCGGATCAGATCAGGATGTCAGAAAAATGAAAATTACATTTGGATGTCATCTGGATGTTGGTAACCAGTGTTACTTGATAGTTAGTTGTTTCCAATGACCCAACACTTCCGTGGAAACACACATCTTGGGAGAGATGCCATGACGAGAATGTT
Organism: Calotriton arnoldi; assembly: GCA_963921515.1. Classification (NCBI taxonomy): domain Eukaryota; kingdom Metazoa; phylum Chordata; class Amphibia; order Caudata; family Salamandridae; genus Calotriton; species Calotriton arnoldi. The sequence continues at coordinate 385,043 of CAWUFW010014748.1, forward strand.
TAGGCAGAATTGGTTTAATCCCAGATTTAGGATGCTTGCAGAAGAATTGTGTCATCGATGTGTGACATGTCGACAAATGAATGTAGGGAAAAGAACTCCCATATCACGGAATCACATAGGGAGATCACAGATCAACAGAATGCAGATGGACTTTATCAAGATGGCTGTTTGCAAGGGGTTGAGATATGTCCTGGTCATAGTGTGCATCTTCTCGTGATGGGTAGAGGCATACCCAACCAGAAGAAATGACAGCCTAACTGTAGCAAAGCTGTTATTGTGAGACTTGGTTCCAAGGTATGGTATGCCGGTTTCTCTAGAATCAGATCAAGAGACACACTTTGACAACGAGGTCCTAAGGATGATGTGTGCATCTTTGAAAATTGGACAGAGATTGTATTGTAGCTATCGATCTGAAGCTTCTGGTATTGTTGAGCAGCTCAATGGCACCATAAAGTCATGTTTGGCCAAAGTCAGTGCCTCAACATTACTGAAATGGCCTGATGCTTTGCCTTTGGTACTGATGAGTATTTGAAGAATCCCTGATAGGAAGACTGGATTATTGCCTCATGAGATCCTCATGGGACGTTCAATGAAATTGCCTGCTTTTCCTGCAAATGCACTTGTGAGCATCACACATGATATGATACTCGATTACTGCATGCGATTGGCTAATGTGGTGCATTATGTCTTTCACCAGGTCGCAGCTACTATACAAGATCCAAACCGAGAACTGTGCCACAACCTCAATCCAGGGGTCTGCGTTGTGAACAAGAAGCATGAAAAAGGCAGAGTCTGCCAAATGCTGAGAACTCAGCATTGCTGCTCATACATACCCGATGAGAGTAAGATAATTCAAGAGTTAGCAAATAACATTTCAGACCTAAAACCTGAATTAGAGGAGTTAGAAACACCTAGCATTTTAGAAAACCTTGGAAAGGGAATGTTCACAATTGGAAACTTGGTTTGAAACTGCAGGAGCAGGAATCCTGAAAGCTATTTTTATGTCAATACTAATTATAGGACTTTGTTTACTTTTCCTTTTTGCATTATTCAAAGGCTGTAGATGCTGCATCAATAGAAGAAAGTGTAGATAAATGAGCAAGAGAATGGAAAAAGAACTAACATTAAATGACCGTCTAAATAACAAGTGTTAGATCTGTCAGTCTTACGGTGGTCTTCCCCCAAACGTTTTGCCTGCTTACCCCCTCTTTTTGCAGATTTATTTTGTTTGCCTTAGGACTCTGAGCACTTTACCACTGCTGACCAGTGCTAAAGTGCATGTGCTTCTTCCCTAAATATGATAACATTGGTGTATACACAATTGGCATATTTAATTTACTTGAAAACCCCTTGTAAAGTGGTTTACCTAGTATACCTAGGGCTTGTAAATTAAATGCTACTGGTGGGCCTGCAGCACTGATTGTGCCACCCACATAAGTTGCCCTTTAAACAGGTCTCAGGCCTGCCACTACAGAGTCTGTGTGTGCAGTTTTACTGCCACTTCGACTTGGCATTTAAAACCCTTTGTCAAGCCTTAAACTCCTCTTTTATTACACATAAGACACCCCATGGCAGGGTACTTTTTAAGTAAAAGGTAGTGCATGTACCTTTAATTTTTGCATGTCCTGGTAGTGAAAAACACCTACATTCGTTTTTCACTACTGTGAGGCCTAGTCCTCTCATAGCTTAACATTAGGAATTCCTTAATACACTTTTAAGCTGTAATTCCTGATTAGAAAAGAGTAGATGCATCATGTTTTATATCTCTGGAATGGTAATGGCAAATCCTCTTTACTGGCAAAGTTGGATTTGACATTACTATTTTAGAAATGCCACTTTTAGATAGTGGTTATTTCTCTGCTCTTACAGTTCTGTGTGCCTGCAGCCTGTCTCCAATAAACATCTGGGGTTGGTGACAGGTACACTTTGTGCATTCCCTCTAGACAGCCAAAAGCACTGGAAGGTTAGGTGAGTACTCATCTGCATTCTGATGGCTCTTCCTAGGCAGGAAAGGAGGAAGGGGGCTGACACACCTGTCTCCCACATAAAGGGTTGATTACCTCCTACTGATAGTCTGGAGCCAGGGTGGGCAATAAAGGATCTCTATGCACTTTAAAGACCCTACTTTGAAGTCACCCCCGCTTCAAAGGCACAACTGGGTATACGTAATGGGTCTGTGACCCCACCAAAATAGACACTACTGGACCTGCGTAGAACTCTGCCAGGAAGAAGGACTGCGGTGCTGCTACAAGGATTGCCACTCTGCTGGACTGCCACTCTGCTGGACTGCTGCTCTGGAAGAACTGCTTTTCTCCTATGCTGTTCTGCCCTGCTGCCTGCTACCCTCTGCCCTGCTGAGGAAAGGATTGGACCCACCTCACTTGAACCCAGAGTGTCACCAAGGGCATGCTGGCTTTCCTCTGTTCTGAAGTCTCAGGGACATCAAAGACCTCCTACAACCCTGCAACAGCACCTAGATTCTGTCATCTGTGAGTCCTGCCCTGCCAAGTGGTGACAATTCAGTCCTGGGCCCTTGGAAGTGATGGTTTCTGTGTTGCAACTCTCTACGCCGACACATAGCCGCACTGTTCGGAACTGTTGCATTTTACTGGAGGACAACGCATCGCCCATCTTCAGCGATGCTGCACACCGAAGCTTCCCAGAGAGCGCGGCTCGATGACGCATCGCTATCTTCAGTGCTGCTTGATGACAAAGCTTTCCCCGAGTGTGCAGCTTCGCAACGGCACATCGCCTATGAATTCCTTGGATCGATGACAAATCGCCTCCCTGCTCCTCACATTTCGTCGTCAATGCAGCCACCATCCAAAGGTACTATTTCAGTGGCCCAAGGCTGGTCCCTGTATCCGACCCGCGCTCCATCGTGGTCGGCCTGCACTTTTGGATTTACCCCCGCCAAGCGAGACCAGATCTCCCCGGTTGGCGCTTTATGACTCTAAGCAGTATATTTTCATTTCATCTTTAAAAATTCATAACTCTGGTTCTACTCATTGGATTTTAGTTGTTTTGGTCTTGATTTATCTATAAAGTTATTGTCTATTTTTCTAACCTGGTGTGGAGGCTTTTGTGGTGTTTTCATTGTGGTACTGTGTGGGTGTGTGTGCGTGTATTTTACACATTGCCTCTTTAAATGAGCCTGACTGCTCCATGCCAAGCTACCAGCGGGTGAGCACAGGTTATCTTTTAGTGTGTAACTAGCTTACCCTGACTAGGATTGTTGTCCCTACTTGGACAGGGTGCATACCTCTGCCAACTAGAGACCAAATTTCTAACAACAAATATAGTAACTCAATACAATTAAAAAATTTGAAAAGAAAAAGACAAGACTCTACTGATGATGAAAGTGCCTTTTGAGCAGAAGTTACATGCAAAAGAGTGATGGTTAAGATAAGCATCAGAGGGGGGCATTGAAGAAACACTTTATTAAAATGCAAAATTAATCTAGTTAAAAGTCACATGTGTAACACTAGCGTGCAAATTATATTGAACTGACACAACATTAAAATGTGCAAAATGCAGTATGTAACTATAACTATTAGTACTAGGCCTCAAAATATTTAAACAAGTTTCATTTTACAAGCAACTAAACCAAATGTTCTGAGATGTGCACAAAATGCTTAAAAGTTGACCGTACCCTGACATGTCTTTAATAAAAAGCTTTACATCATATTGCAGAATGTTACTGATTAGTAATAACATTTTGAACTTTGCTAGAAATGCTTTATTGTTAAAAAAATGAATCGCACACTGATTACAATGCATGAATAGAAAATGTTGATCCTTTAACCTATTTTTCCTCATTTTATAATAAAGAGATGTGGTGATGAATAATATTCTTTGCAGCTAATGTTTCTAATTCACATAGCCTACTGTTTAGCTAACATACACATTATTTTATTTGAAGGTTAAGAATGCAATCATACCATGGGAAAGGAGGTCTTAAAATCGAGAAGGCTTCATACATAGACATAGTTTTAATAATGTTTCATACTTCGTGATAATTCTTTGTAAGTTCTTTGTGCAAAAACAGAGGAAAAGGAGAGTGTATTCTCAGAACACCGAAAGCTGATTGGATGAGAGGAGAAGAAGCTACAAGTGCAGTTGCAACATTTCTTTTTGTCTCTTTATATTAGTGCATGTTTCTAGAGGTGTAGAGACTAAGGGGCCCATTACGATGGCGGGCGGAAGCACAACCGCCGTGCTGGCGGATGCAAAAACCACCAGTTACCGCCGGCACGCAGCAGTCCACACGCCGGCCCAATTACGATGCGAAAAGCAGGCCAAACACCGCCGGCAAGCCAGCAACACCGTCCGCCATCAAAGTGCGCCCGCACACGTAGCAGCGCAGCACAACTGACACACACCGTCCGACGAAACAAGTCCCGCCCGGCGCATAAATTACGATGCCGCAAACAAACGGCTCCCACGGCAAAGAGACACCGCACGTGAAAGAGAGGCGGAAACACGGACGCAGAGCACGGACAACGAAGAAGCGGCACCCCGGGCATGAATCCAGCACTGCAGGCCCTTCCCATGCTTCTGCTGATGCACCACCAAGGACGCAACGTACCGCGGAGACGCAGGTAGGCACACACACAACAAGTGCACGCAAACAGCGCACACAGTGCAAGGGCGGAAAAAGCGGACAACCCCCACCAGCGCGTGCACACTACACATCCACCATTGCATCCACATATGACACACAGGCCAAATCCTAACATCGCGGAACACATGTGTACACACCACCTGGGACTAGGAACCAACCACCCCGTCACGGCCCCAAAGCGCCGATGACGCCGCCACACATGCGCACAACGCAGAGGCCAACCGCAGCGCCATGCATGCGTCGCACACAGACACAGGGACACAACCAAGCAGCACACACATCAGCCCCACCCCGAACGCACATGACACGTGACAGGCCGGCCACAGACATGTCCCCAACGCCCAATTCACGGACAACACCCAACGCCACACAACCGACGCACACATGTCAGTGAAGACACGCAACTGCAGGACACACCCCAGTGTAACAAACATGGCGTAGCACACAGCGGCGGCAACACCAACTAGGAGAAGCAGGGCCCCTTCGGGAAGAGGAACGCCAGTACCACACTGAAAAACCCATACCACCCTGCACATATGAACAAGACACATGAAACGGAACACCAAAGAGCCCGGGGACCGACAACAGGTGGCCCAAGAATAACATCCACACACAAGGCCCAACGCAGAGCGGAAAGGCAGGCTGCCGCCCACACAAGGGAGAGCAGACAGCACTGAATGACCTTCCATTCCAACTCCGAAACCACAGCCCTACGACAGAAGCCGGTGAATACAGCCATTGTCCAAGAATAGACCAACACAGGCATGCCGAGGAGACCGACCACAGGGCAGATAGCGCATATCACAGAAGCACACAACGGACGGGGAAGAAAGAAGAAAACACTCCCCCATGTCGGCCACATGCAAGTTAATTGGAAGGAGTCACACAGCACTGACCTTGAACTGTCTGAGAAGCATGTGGGAAGAGGGCCCGTGTCCTCCAAACAAGCCAACAGAACACAAGTCCTGTCTCCCTACGACTACACAGAGCTCACAGCAACCCCGGAGCGTGCACATTGCAGACTGCACACACAGCCGGAGCACGCCACCTCAACGAACCGCTGCGAAATGGCAACCGCAACACACCTACCCAACTACGCCGAACAGCTCAAGCTGTACAAAACCAACACGATACATACATTGGGATGCGATCTCCTGTCCCTGCTGAACGTAAGTTACCGACTGACTTACCGCATCACATTGTTCAGCTGCGTCATGCCCGTCTTCTACTGTCGGAGGTGTCCCTACCAGCATCCCGTCGAGATATGCCTCTCCAACCCGGCATGTCTGAAGGCGGACCTGCTACCACTACTCCTCCCTCTGGACGCACACGACAGGGCCTGCTCTGCCTATGGGGGCATGGCGTATGTGGCCAACATCGCACCCGCACTGAAATGGAACCACTGTGCCTCCACACGACGGATCATCGAGAACAGCTACATCGAATGTCACCCAGCATGCCCCATCATGGTCCTCCAAGGGACAACCTACGAACAACACCTTGACAGCCACCATCCGCTTCATTGGCTGGCAAACATGTACACCACCAATGACATGGAAGCCCTGCTGGACGGCATCGCATACCTGACAACCTGTAAATACGTCGGACCACAACGCAGGTTCCCCGAGTGACCTATGAAGTCCAACCCCGCACCCATGCTCAGCTTCCGCACGGACTGGCCAGTCACCACCACAACAGCCATACCAAACGACCGGCAACTGTAACCACACCATCAACGACATCGCCATGACATCGGATATGACCGGGACATGCACACTGTTCCCCATCACATCCAGGAACACCGCATGCATCGTGGGAGGCAGTGGCATGGGCTCTGTGTATCGCACCCACATGGACAGAACTGCACGAACAACCAGGACACGACATGGATCCAGCGCACATGGACACACACACCGCTCAGTGGACATGAATAGGTCGCCTGGAGTCTGTGGGTGCTGCACCCCTCCCACCCCCGCCCCGGGAATCCCATACCAGGACCTTTGCATGGACGACAAGTGCATACAACAACAACACGACCCCAGTGACTGTGACATGTCCAGTAACCACCACAGTGCAACAACAAGTGGCACGCCGCTGCATGCACGCAAGCACATGCCCTGATGTCATCTCACATGCACGCGTGCATGAGGAACAACCGCAGCAAACCTGTCACATGGAACTGAGATGGACTGTGCCCATGATGCCGAGCGGTCTGGTAGGCTACATGTATACCGTCTGTGTCAAAGTCCGCAGCTCCGCAGCTATACGTAAATGTACATTAGCACAGCCTTGGCCAAGCAGATGTAACCCCACACCCTATCCCATTTGTAATCATGCTCAGTATATCCTCAACATGTATCCCGCTGCCAGTAGTGTCCACTATACTGCATCACAGAGGACAGAAGACTCAATATAATGTTTGAAACCAAAACTGTCTCCGCTGACTCATTTCACAAGTACGAATGAGAGAGGATGAGAGTATGTGAAGTACACGGCAGTCGTGACATGACCATGTAGTCCACTGGTATTGGATGTCAACGCAAATGAGTAGCACTACTGTGGAAGACACACATGTGTCGTGTGAAGTCGTATGGACGCAGTGCTCAGGTGGGTGGGTGCGACGGGTAGATGCGCACATGCCAAGTTGGAGCACGCCGTGTTGGGAGGGGTCATGAACAGTACACCACCGCTTCCCTGGGCATTGTGAGAGGACACCTGTCGGGGGGAGTGAACACGTGTGTGCACAGCAGCCGGGCACACGTACAAAGCGGTACCAGGCGCACCTCAGCCCACCCTCTGTGGACAAGCTGGATCCTGTTGTGCGCCCGCCATGCCCCTTGACAAGGCACACACAGCCCCAATCGACCAGGTGTAACCCCAACATAGTCAATCCGCACAGGCGATACAGGGCACGGGATGGCAGTGGAGCATGGTGTGTGTGAGGTCTCCTCGCGCTCCTCCTGGTCATATCACGCAGGCAATAGAACCTCAACGTCTAGCATGGCACAAGTCAGATGGAAGTGTAGGGGGGACGCACCACAGCACGAGCAGCACTGACGTCACGGGAGGTGGCTCGCACCATCCCATCCATTGCCCATCATACCAACCACGACACATGCCATTGCGACTAAGTGCAAGCGCGTGCGCCACCACCCCCGAGCCCTCCCCAGAGAGGCCAAAGAGTGAATGTGTGGGCCAACAGCCACAGACGGACGCGGCCTGGCCGCAAGGGCAGCCACAGCCACTGGGTGTCGCAGGTGGCGGATCCGGAAGGCGAAGACTGTGATGCATAGTCCATGCAGGCCGGGTCTCCATTTGGGGCACCACGCAGGTGGACGGCGTCCCGCCACACATCATACCCTGAGACAGCCCACTCGTGCAACTGGACCCACACATACACTCCTTGCCCTCTCTGGTGCGAGCTTGGGGCTGCCTGTGCAAGCGCTAGCCTCGCAGGTGAGCATGCATATTGGGGGGGCGAGGGGAGGACATGAGGGCTGGGGCGAAGATGACTGTATCACTGTCAGTTAGTACAAGGGATGACCCAGATGTGGAAAGGAAGAGACGTGTCCCGTGTGTACTGCAACTAGTCGCCAATCCAACTACCCCCCCATGTCCGGAATGTAAGCCCGCACCTAGGCCCGCCCATCCGCCACATCGAACATACCACCAGCACGACAACCTTCCCATTCGAAACACTGACTGGGGGTGGCGACCAGTGAACAATCATGTGTAGCCTACCCACGCGTACATGTGGGCCCTCCATGATCCATGTCACCTGCGGCAAAGACATGACATGCGCAATGAGGGAAGTGAGGAGAGCTGTCCGCCCCACGCGCAGAAGGTGCATCAGCTCCACAGACCCAGCAGCGAGTCCAGCAGGGGTCACATGTGCAGGGGCAGCTGTGCCTGGTGTGAAGGCACATGCATATAGACAGCACATCGACCAATGTGTAGTCTGCTCACATCCACAGTCCATCATCATGCGGACATAGGAATTGAACACAGGGCAACACATCTTAGTTGGTGCACCCACCGTGACCAACAATGCGCAATCATCGACGTACCCGCCCTGTGCATGGCCCCCCACCCAACGGAGGCACATCCAGTGCCACCATCCCACACACACAAGCCTTCCACGGAACATGCTGTGTCCAATGCTCAGTACAGAGTCAGCGCCCATCTGGTGGATCCTGAACAGGAGACACATGCACACACATGCCAGCTCCCACTATGTACGTCTGCCACCTGGCACGTGCAATGTAACCTCTCACCTGTGACGTGTGACTGCAAGCACACAGCCGTCTTGGCATGGGGCTGTCAATGTGGACACCAGTCAATGTTTCGGGAGCTGTGATCCGTACAGTGCTGTACATAGGGTGCAGTGCTGACACCTACTACTGTCTCATATCCCCTCGTGCCACAGGTCCCACTTGTATTGGCCGCTCAGCCCGTGCCCACATCGTCGTCGTCGTGTGCCATACTCATCCAGCCTCGGAAGCAGTTCCATGCTCAGCAGACACTCATGTTGCCGTGGCGTTGCCGCTTGACGAATATGCAGTCAGTCCCCATCAGCACGCCCGCAAGTCATTGGGGCCTAGATCCCCATGTGCATGCACATGGCAGTGGTATGTCTCACTTGCCATTGCCATTGTTGGGAGACCTGTGTAAGTGTATTGTGGCCGTGCCGTCCCAGCTTGACAGCTGGGCTGTGGCTCATGTGCTTGCTCAGTCATGTCAGTGATGTGTATGCGAAATTGCTATGTGCCGTGTTGCTTTGACATGTGTCCTCTGCCATTTAACCCAGGCAGAGACCGAACATTGACCGCCCATACCAATTGCTGGCGGACATGGACGATACAGAGGTAATCAGGAAGTTTCGGCTGGACAGGCCAACTCTGCATCGACTGTGTGCCATGTTAGAGCCCCATCTCCGTCCCCGCAGGGTGTATCCGACTGCTGTCACCCCCACGGCTAAGGTGATGGCCGCCATGCATTTCTTCGCCACTGGGTCATTCCAGCACACAGTGGGCAGTGGAGGAGGGATGTCCCAGCCCATGTTCAGCAAGGTGCTGAGGGATGTACTGGCAGCCATGATGCTGTACCGAAACAGGTACATCAGATTCCCCAGGGCTCGTGAATTGACGGCAGTGAAGGGTGCATTCTATGCCCTTGGCAGAATCCCACACGTCGTGGGAGCCATTGACTGCACACATGTCGGCCTTGTTCCACCACAGGCCACTGAGCACCTGTACCGCAACAGGAAGCACACGCACTCCCTGAATGTGCAAGTGGTGTGCCTTGCGGACATGGTGATCACCCACGTGTGTGCCAAGTTTCCAGGCTCGGCACATGACGCACACATAATGCGCAACAGCATCTTGCCACGACTGATGTCCAATCTGCAACAGGATCGTGGCTGTATTGTCGGTGAGTATGTGGAGTGGTGTAGCGTGCTGGTTGTGCGATGCTGTCCCCTGTCCAGTTGGAATAGCAACGGTTCTCTGTGTCCCTCACACCCAGGTGACTCTGCGTATCCGAATGGGGCATGGCTGCTCAGTCCATTGAGGAATCCTCGCACCCCAGCAGACGATCGATACAATGAGGCACATGGGAGGACCAGACGTGTGGTCGAGCGTACCTTTGGCCTCCTCAAGTCCAGGTTCAGGTGCCTGGACCGCACCGGGGGTGCACTGGCGTACTCCCCACAGAAGGTGTGCCAGATAGTGGTGGCGTGCTGCATGCTGCACAATCTGGCCATTCGGAAGCAGATCCCCCTCATTGTGGATGACGGAGATCAACCAGGGCCCCAGCCCGCAGACCAGGACAGCTCGAGTGAGGTGGACAGCGGAGAGGAGGAAGCTGGGAATGTGCGCCAGCAGCTCATCGCCCGCTACTTCACTTGACGGTGAGTGTCCATGTACGACGGATGATGTGTCTGTATCTGTGCAGGTGTGTGTGTGCTGTGTCAGGGTGGCCGTATGTTCACTGCGTGCAGTGTGTCAACGCTCCATGGCCAGGGTAGTATGCCACTGTTGGTGACTGTGGCATTGTGCCCTATTGCTCTGTGCGATGTGTGTACATTGCTTGTAGTTGTTGACATGTACTGTGTGATGGGTGTGTGACACACTCATTGAATGTGCTCCTGTTCTGTCTCCCACCCCTAGGTCCCTACAGGCCCTCCGGATTCCATTGCCATGCCACGCATCAGGTGCCTTTCCGCCCAAGGTGGCCGTTGTATTCCGTACAAATAAAACACAGGGCACAAACAGCAGTTAGTGAAAAAGGTGCATTTATTACAAACTGTGACATGTGATTGTGTGTAAGGTGATGACAAAAGTGGTGCGTGCAGTGACAATGAGCTGTCGGTCATGGCTGCGTGATGATCAGGGTGTACCCACTGGTTCTATGTCCATAGTCCAACACACACATGCCATCCAGCTGGCTGTGTGGAGTGGGATCGTAGAGCAAGTCAATGCAGTGGCTGGTCAAGGAAGGCTGGCGGAAGGCTGGCTGGCTGCCTCACTTGCGACTGGAGCATGCGAAGTCCTCCCGGGAGATCTGTTTCCTCTTCGGACGGCCCCTTCCACGTTTGGGAGGGGGTGTGTGGTGGCAACCTGCTGGTGGTGGGTGAGGTGTGCTCACTGGCTGTGGACGCAGGGGAAGTGGACACTGCTGCCCGACCCTGCGCCCTAGCAGGTGGTGGCGGAGGTGGTGTTGCTGGCCTTGCCTGTGACCCCACCGCCACCACCAGCTGGCCCATGAGGTCCACGAGTTGGTCCATACGGGACACGAATTGGCCCATATGGGCGTCCATGGACCTCAGCACCCCCAGCACCTCCCGCGTGTCAGTAGCAGGCCTGGCCCATTGTCCTTGGGCCTCTTCATAGGCCCCAAGGACTCTGGCCATTTGAGGCAGGGCATGGCTCCCAGGGGAGGCTGGCGTTTCCCTGACCCTGCTCCTCCTACCAGTCCTGCTGCCACCGGCCTGCCCACTAGCCACATTGCACACCACGGTCCTCGCTGTGGCTCCCAGGGTGGATCCAGTCGGCCGGGCCACCACCTGCGCTGGGGCTGGTGCCAGCGAAGACGTGGTGGTGGTGGAGGCGGTGGTGGTCGGTGCGGCGATGGTGGCGGTTGCGGCAGTGGTAGTGGCCGCAATGACCGTGGGTGTGGCCGCAACGACAGTGGCAGCAGGGGACTGGGACTGTTCAGCATCCCTGGATGATGGGTTGGTGGGTAGGAGGGGTCCTGGGGAGCGGCTGGGCCCTGCCACGCCAGATGGGCCAGCTTGGTGGTCCGTGTCCGAAGAGGAGGACAGATCCTCCAGATCCGTGTGTCCTCGTTGGGGGCTTGTGGGCTGGCTGTGCTGGCTGCTGTCTCCATCCCCAGCATCCAGCAGTTCGTCACCTGTGGAGAGAATGAGATTTGTTATTGTGTTGCACCTGGCGAAGTATGTATTAGTCGTCTGACATTGGCAGTTCGTGCAATCTCGTACATGGGTTTCCCGGAGGCGAGTGTGTGGCTGTGGCATCTGTAGTTGTGTGTGCTAGGCAATGGGACTGTGTGCTGTGCACATGTGGCATGGGACGGATTGGCCATGCCGATGGGTGTGTTGCTGTGCCCCTACTCATTGTGACTCTGGTGTATGCGGGCTCCTGGCCCATCCTGGGTCTGGTTTGTACTTTGCTTTTGGAGTTCATATGGAACGCTTAGGAACGCATATGGCAACATGGGGGCCATGCCCCAGATTCGCATTTGGGAGGGGATATGCTTTTGGGGTTCAAATGGAACGCTTAGGAACGCATATGGCAACATGGGGGCCATGCCCCAGATTCGCATTTGGGAGGGGATATGCTTTTGGGGTTCAAATGGAACGCTTAGGAACGCATATGGCAACATGGGGGCCATGCCCCAGATTCGCATTTGGGAGGGGATATGCTTTTGGGGTTCAAATGGAACGCTTAGGAACGCATATGGCAACATGGGGGCCATGCCCCAGATTCGCATTTGGGAGGGGATATGCTTTTGGGGTTCAAATGGAACGCTTAGGAACGCATATGGCAACATGGGGGCCATGCCCCAGATTCGCATTTGGGAGGGGATATGCTTTTGGGGTACATGCTGTGAGCCATGGGTGCCGAACGTGACATGTGTTGTGGCAGCATGACAGTGCATGGTCTGAGGTGTGTGCATGCCTGACATGCCCTGCATATTTGCTGTCTGTTGTGATTACTGGACATGGCATTGGACGCATCGTTATGAGTGAGTGATAGTTGTGTGCCAGCCAACGTATTGCAGTTGTCCCATCTCCTTGGTGTGCGTGCTGCCCTGTGCCATGTGCATCACTGCAGTGCTCGGGGGGGTGTGGCCCATGTTGTGTGTTGTTGCTCACAGTGTGTCGTGCGCTTAATTGACTTCTGGCACATGGTTGGTCATGGGCATGTGTCTTAGCGTGACTGCTGTATGTGTGGCAGCTGTGCGGATGACATGCCTTTCATGAGACTGGGGCTGACGGATGGGATGGATGGTATGTTGTATGTGCATGGTGTGTCTGTGAGTTTGATGGGTTCAGTGGTGTTCGTGTGCATTTATGTTGTTCCGCTCTGTTGCGTCTAGTGTTGTTTGTCTTACATAGGCGTAGTTGTGGGGTGTGGGGTTGACAGGCAGTGGGGGCTACATGGACAGGACTTCAATGGTGTTTCGGTTGTGTGTGATGAGTTGCACAGTGGCTGCCGTGTGGGACTATATT